>KE524785.1:41337-61128 GCA_000441895.2 Anopheles sinensis | reverse complement strand
AAGTCGATTTTGCTCGGAAAACTTGCATGCAACTTGCATGCAAGTCGTCGGACTGGTTTTTCTCGCGAAAAAATCGGAAAACTTGCATGCAAGTCGAAAACTTGTATGCTCATGCATTAGACTTGTATGCAAGACTTGTACGTGGGATTTGTAAGCGAGACTTGCACGTGAGACTTGTAAGCGAGACTTGCATGTGGGGCTTGTGAGCGATAATTATTCGAAAAATATGGTTAATTATTACATTTAAACGGTTTTTTTTATTTTTGAATGGATTTGCTCCATTTTTGTCACATCTTTTTTTAATAGCGTCCAAACGGCTTACATTAGAGCCGTGAAACTTTTTACGTAGCTAGATCTACTCAAGATCTTTCGATTGGTATGCTATTTGCCTCGATCGGACTCACACAGCCTGAGAAATAAATTGTACAAGGTACGTTTTTCTGTTGCCAGCATGGATTTTGTCCCATATTTTTTTAATAGCGTCCAAACGGCTTACATTAGAGCCGTGAAACTTTTTACGTAGCTAGATCTACTCAAGATCTTTCGATTGGTATGCCATTTTCTCCGATCGGACTCATACAGCCCGAGATATAAATTGTACAAGGTACATTATTCTGTTGCCAGCATGAATTTTGTCCCATCTTTTTTTAATAGCGTCCAAACGTCTTACATTAGAACCGTGAAACTTTTTACGTAGCTAGATCTACTCGAGATCTTTCGATTGATATACTATTTGACCCGATCGGACTCATATAGCTCGAGATATAATTTGTACAAGGTACATTATCCTGTTACCAGCATGGATTTTGTCCCATCTTTTTTTAATAGCGTCCAAACGGCTTACATTAGAGCTGTGAAACTTTTTTACGCGGGTAAACCTACTCGAGATCTTTCGATTGGTATGCTATTTGCTCCAATCGGTCTCATACAGTCTGAGATATAATTTGTATAAGGTGCGAACCTAGCGTAATCAGTATCTTAGGGCGCGTCCAGACGGAGCGTAGCGTAGCGCGTAGCGTAGCGATTTTTACACTAAATGACACTACGCTGATGTGTCATTCGGTATTAAAATCGCTACGCTACGCGCTACGCTACGCTCCGTCTGGACGCGCAGTTATACCATTTCTGCAGGCCAAGAGTCTCGTGTTTTTAAATTTCCCCCCTCTTTCCTCTTCGTCAGGTCATTCAGTTCCCGTTAACGTGTGTTGTAGTGTTGTATTCTTGCCGGCGAAGGACAAGTATCCGTAACTAACAACCGTTCCATGGCCCTGAAGGACGTGCATCGGAAAGGGCTGTCCGCCATCCTCGTGGTGAAGTACCCACGGACCTTCATCGGGGTCCATCATCAACCACAGGACTATGGAGATGCACGCAACATGGAACCAGAGACGGTCGGAGTGATAGGCTCATCAATATGACTTTAATTTAATCCGTAAAGCTTGATCGTACATTCCTCAAAATGTATGTAGAGGCGAAAGAGGCCTAACGGCTCAAAGCCTCTATAATCCTTCACCTAACATCCCCAAAATGTATACTCAAGCGCAACGGCCACGTTGTTCGAATCGCTGGATATTTGTTTCCCAACACAAAAAGTAACTGAGTGTTTTTTTTTTATTTCGCTAGAGCATTAATATTAAAAAAAAAACCCACTTCCAGAGAGCTTTAGACTAATTATAGACGCAGCTGTGCCCTTGCAACGATACAGCCTTTTATACATGTTTTCGCTGAATCACGCGAACGCAGCGGAGCCGTTATCTAAGCTAAGGCGTCTATCCCATGCTCAGTTTCGTCATCTTGGCACTTTCGTTCCACAGCCATTCGGCGAGTTCGTCATCGCGGGCGTACTTGCTTAGTTTTTGCTCTCGACAATCGCTGCAATTGCATCAATGCACTTCGGTTATTCGGCCACCAGGGCAAGGGCCAACGCTTCATACTTACGCGTAGTACTTCCCACTCTCCTGCGCGAGATCTTCATCTAGGGCCGTGTACAGTGTTGTCTGCGCTCCGGACAGTGGCGTTTTGAAGGCCACGCTCAATATGGGTTTCACAAGTTTGCTGTGGAAAGGAACAGATGGGTTAGCAGGGGGTCGGCAAATAGGGGAAGCCGTTACTTACTGATCGAACAGGAAAAATAACGATCCCATATGGCGAGGCAGATCCGTGTCGACCGTTCCGGGGTGGACGGCGTACGTTGTCACCCCGGTACCGGCAAGCCGTTTGGCCAGCTCCCTGGTGAACATCACGTTCGCGAGCTTACTCTGGCAGTAGGCGGTCACCTGGTTGTACGAATGCTCACTGTTGAGGTCCTTCCGGTTGATCTTGCCGTACTTGTGCGCCAAGCTGGACAGGTTCACGATACGGCTGGGTGCGGCCGCCTTCAGAGCATCCAGCAGTAGATTGGTGAGTAAAAAGTGGCCCAAATGGTTCACACCCAGCTGCTGTTCGAAGCCGTCCTTCGTGAGCGCTTTCGGGCAAGCCATCACTCCCGCATTGTTGATCAGCAGATCGAGCCGCTTTTCTTGAGCCAAAAACCTGCGAGCCGGGTTTGAATTGGAATGGAAATTATGCCACCACCGGTCATGCCCCACCTTCTCCCGGAATCGTACCGTTGTGCAAACTGCCGAATCGAATCCATCGATGCAAGGTCCAGCTCGAGCACGTGGATGTTGGATAGTCCAGTTTGCGCCACTAGCTCATCCCGGGCCTGGTTGGCACGCTCCAGCGAGCGGCATGCTATGTACACTTTTCCACCACGTTTCAGCAGCTCCCGGGCCGTTTCCTTACCGATGCCCGTGTTGGCACCCGTGATGAGGATCACTTTCCCATCGCACCGGGTGTTCTTGCGGAACTGGCCTCCCTCGATGATAAGCCTGCGGGGAATGGGAGGGCAGACCAACACTTAACTTAATCCGGGCACGCACCGCTGATAAGCCACCGAACTGATAAGCCCCCAGACTCGAAAAGTCATTCTATTTGGGTCGGTACCTGGCTAGCTTGTAGGTTAAAACGGCCACCACGGACCCTACCACAATAGTCAGCAGCATGGTGGTACGTGGGTCACGGTCGGATATTTAACCGTCTGTTGCTCAACCGCACCGTAGGAACCGCTTTGATGAACCGTTCACGACACGACGCAGTTACTAAATGATGCCGCATCTTACTTCTACCAAGTTCCAGCAACTTGCCTGCTTCCGAGTGGTATTAGTTGCTGTGCCCATCTTGTTGCGCTCCACCGCACATGTGTTGTACTTGTATTGTAAATTCCACCTCCCTTAGGTTTGGCTTGAGCTGACGCCATAGTAAGTCGCGGGCATCAACTGAATACTAAAAGGGAAAGGAGAAGCCGTCGTAAACGAGCACAAAAAAGCGGTTGTGGAGCATTGGAGCACAAGTGATGGAAACAAGCGAAAACGTTAGATGCTATAAACTCCTCCAACGCGTTTCGCCCCGTTTCACATTATTCGCACTTTTCCAGCGAGTGCGCCGTATCGACTGAAACCATATCTCTTGCCGGTGGCGCATAATTTAGGGGGTTGGAAATATAATCCGCATGCAAAGGTGTTTTGTTGTCGGTGCATGTGTAAACTTGGCATTGGCATTACACCTTGACCAGCGGGGCTTCGAGTGGAGTGGTAGAAAACCGTTTGCGTTACGCAGCCGACCCTTACATTCCCTCGGAAACATTATGAAATTGATACCGGGTATGCACGTGCAACGTGAACAAAAATTAAGTCACACAACACAAATGAATGGAAGGAGATGATTGCAATGACAAAAATTGGGCTACTCGCCCTGTGTGGCTTTGCTGTCCCATAATTAAATAATGTTTCTATTTTTAAACATTTCGCACACATATGTGCATATGGTATCGGTATTTTTATTATTCGTCTCTTCATAGCTTGATGATGGCGGTAGCCTCGTAGAAGCCGGTACAGGACGTAGAATAGCGCTGGGAGAGATGGATTTCGTTCACCGTCAGCTGACCAAAGTCAAAATCACCATACAGCCGCAGTATTTCACTGGCATCGAACGTTATCCTTCGTCGTTCGGCCTCTTTTTCGTCCACATTGTCACCATTGGATGAGCGGAACAGGGAGTTGATGAGCGTGGCGTGCAGTTTGACGTGGTCATATTTACGCTGCATTAGCCCTTTCGAAATGAAGTACTCGTATATACGATCCGCGATAGTTTGCAGTGTTGGGGATTCAATTTTGGCGTACAGGACGTCAACGGCATGCGGATCATCGTTCATGTATTCCAACCCGCGAACAAACAGCTCCATTGGGCCGTTTTCTTTGAGCAGTGGGCTGTGAGATAAAGATTTCGTAGGCAGACAGTTATTAAAAAGAACGTGCTAAATGCATTCAACATGTTCCATACCTAATGATAGCATCCTGACAATCTTGCAGGACCTGCGCCGCATTCGCCCGGTCCTCGTTGTCCAACAGACTTAGCGTGCAGAGGGTTATGTGCAGTTTTTCCGGTTGTTGAAACAAAGATTCATCCACACGAAACGCGGCCGGAAGTTTGGTCAGAACTTTCTCTCGGAAATCAATAAATCGATTCATAATTGCCGGTTTATTAAGCGGCACGGAGAGAAAGTGTGTAAATTGCTGCTTGTTACGGGCACCGATAACGATCAGCTCAACGCGAGACCGGGCAGCGGCAACAGACTTGCGGGTGGTGGCCGTTATCACGATGTTGCCAGTTGTGCCTTGCTTCGGTACCTTTATTTGGGCCTTCGTTTCAGCCTCCAGCCGCTGGCGCGTTTGTCCCTTTGCTCCGATGATCATTGCGTAGAACGCTCTGTAGAAGAAATGGGAAAAATATGAACCTAGATTCGGAAATCTATAATTGTTGGTTTTTCTTACGCTGGTACATGGAAAGCCGTTTGAAATTTCCCCGCCTCATTCAGTTCTATGTCGTATTCCTCCTCTTCCCGATCATCGCCGTAAGTATCGTCTTCAACGTAGCCTTGCGGTCGTTCGGACAATTCTTGTTCCCCAGAATTGGGCATTTTGGTGTGATTCACTCTGTAGCAGCGCGTGCCAATCCACATAAGTTGGGGAGACATTACGTCCATGATTTTAATTTTGATAAATGTGGCTAGGACCGGGACAAATTCGTAGTGCGTTGGTCAACGTAGCAATTTGTACAAACTAGAACTTGATCGTAATGTAAATATTTACATCGACTATGTTGCGGAGCCCGTTTATGATCCATGCTTTACTACTTTCGCTGCCACATGTCGGCCAAGCAAAACATAAACGTAACGTCAAAGCAAAGCCAACGTGCATTTGTTTGTTGTTCATCGTTTTGCTTAAATCACCAGAATCCATCGGCTTCCAACATGAAAGTAAACGAGAAAAAGCGTCTAAAGGATCGAGAAAAGATGGCGTTGAAGGAAAAGAAACGAGAGAAACGCCAACTAAATCTGTTAAATCGTGTCAAAGAGCAGTTCGAGGAACTAGAGCAAGAAAAGCAAGCGGCCTTGGATGATGTGCCGGTACCGGAAGTGTCCGAAGATCAGCGTGTTTCGACGGTCAGCATTGCCGTGCCGGGATCAATAATGGAAAATGCCCAATCTCCAGAACTGCGCACATACCTCGCAGGCCAGATTGCACGAGCTGCGTGTGTTTTCCAGGTCGATGAAGTCATCGTATTTGATGACTGTGCGCCGGATAATCAAGGCGCGGATCGGATGGGATCAATTGAAACGTCGGAAGGTGCGACCTCAGCGAGGCGTTGCTGCATTCAACTTGCCCGCATTCTGCAGTACCTGGAGTGTCCGCAGTACCTGCGGAAGCACTTCTTCCCCATACACAATGACCTGAAGTATTGCGGTCTGCTCAATCCGCTCGACTCGCAGCACCATCTACGGCAGATGAGTGAGTTTGTGTTCCGCGAGGGCATCGTTACCAACAAACCGGTCAAGATGGGCAAAGGTTCCTACGTGAACGTTGGTCTGCTGAACGACGTACGAGTCAATACTGTGCTGGAACCGAATTTGCGAGTGACAGTAAAGCTGCCGGAAGGAGCCGAACTGAAATCGAAGAAATTGCGGGCAAAAGTGGTGCCACCATCGCAGCCCCGTCAAGAGACGGGTATCTACTGGGGATATACGGTGCGGATCGCCAACTCACTGTCGCAGGTGTTCACCAAAAGCCCGTACAAAGGGGGCTACGATTTGACTATCGGTACGTCGGACCGTGGAACCAATGTGCACGAGCTGGAGGCAAAAAGTCTCTCCTACCGACACGTCTTGGTTGTTTTCGGAGGTGTACTTGGGCTGGAGCCGGCACTGGAAAGTGATACAAAGTTGACGGTCGATTCGGTGGAGGATTTGTTTGATGAATATCTAAATACCGTTCCTGGACAAGGTTCCCGAACTGTGAGGACGGAGGAAGCCATATTGATATCGATGGCAGCGCTAGGTGGAAAGCTGCATCCGGTAAACGCTCCGAAACCGTTCGCCTGTTTCGACGCTATCCCGCAGAGTAAAGATACCGGAATTCAACAGTACGCCTTCAACGACAAACGGACAAAACCTAAAAAAACACCCGAAGCCAGCACACCCGACACCTTCCCGGTAGTTAACGTAGTGGACGACGATATGTCGCGCTTCGACTAGATCCATTTTTTGCTTCAAATAAACATTTATTACACTCTACTCTTCCGTTGCTCCATTGTTGATAGCAGCGACCTGGTTGCGAATTTGTATTACGACTTCCGAAAGCGCCTGTGGGTGGACACCGGCCTCTAACAGTTTAATGCAAATTTCCAGCGTTTCCGGGCTCAGCCCGGTGTTTAGAAACTGGGAAATGTTCTGTATGTTGGCGCGGATCAGCTGTGACTGTTGCAGCCGCATGTACTGGTTGGTGTTGTTTCCCTCGTTGCTGTTTGGCTCGGGCATATTTGTAAAGATCTAAAAGAGTCACAGAACATTTAATTTATAGGCTAGGAGCATTGAAATCTTCAGATATCTACTGTAAATTACCGTATGTTGTCTTCGAACGATCCAAACATAAACTTTCGATAAACAACATGAAATGACAATACCGCGTCTAAAGTACGCAGTCACCAGAACCGTTACTAAACGTTACGCAGTAGCAATTTTGAAATTCTACTCGCCATAACTGTCACAACAAAATCGTAGTAACGCTTGTTGTCAAGCGTCGGTTGTTAGAAAAGTGGCGTAGCATTCGCGGAACGCGCTGTTATCACAAAAACTGTTCAAAAGTGAGGACAAATTGTGCAAAACATAGAAATGGCACCACGAAAGCGAAAAGTGGTGGTAGCAGCACCCGTACCGTCACCGGAGAAGGTGAAATTTTCCACAGCCGTCATGCAGACGATGCTAAATGCGCAAGCAAAAGAAACGACGCACCCCAAGCTGATCAACCAGCTTAAGCGCCTCTACACGTCCGTGCCGCACGATTCGTTCATGAAATCCTTCATCCAGGTCATCAAACGACAAATGCAACATGAAGAATCAAACGAGTACGCGAACAACGTGCTAAAGTTCTGTGCCAAGTTCGTCGCCGAGCCCGAGTACAGCGAGCAGTCGGTAACGCACCCGGTGATGGAATCGATCTTCAACTGGCTGCTCAGCACCATCAGTGGCGCTCCGTTGGTACGGTTTCGCATTTGCCAGCTGGTTAACCTGATCCTGAACGCGCTGGGATCCGATGCCACCCTGGACGACACAATCTGTGACAAAATTTTGCGCTACATGCTCGAACGGATGCGAGACGTGTCGCAGCAGGTACGCGTGCAGGCGGTGCTGGCTCTCCAGCGGCTGCAGGATCCGAGCAGCCCCGAGGATACCGTCGTTCGCGCGTACACCTACCATCTGGACAAGGACCCGTCGGCCAAGGTGCGCCAAACGATCATTACTTGCCTGGGGCGCAACTATCGCTCGATCCCGAACATCCTCGAGCGGCTGTGGGACGTGGATGACCGTGTCCGGCGCCACACGTACATGCAGATGAGCAGCTTTCCGGTTCGTCAGTATAAGGTTGCGCAGCGGCTTAAGTTCCTCGAGCAGGGCCTCAATGACCATTCGGAGAGCGTGCGCAAGGTGGTGCGGAATGTCATGATACCGCAGTGGATCGAATCGTACCAGCGCGACTGTGTGGCGTTTGTCGAGGCCCTGAAGCTCGATGCCGACGAGCAGGAAATGGATCGCTTTCGTAAAACATCGAAGATGGCTCTCAGCGAAATTTTCAGGTACGGACGGAAACTACGCCGTCGCGACTCGCACCATTACCTTAGTCTTCGTTTTTCTTTCACCGTTCTTTCAGCAAAAATGGTGTGAAGGAAATGACCGAGATTTTGCAGTTTAGCGACGAAAACAGGACCGTCGCCCTGGATCAGTTGACCATCGAGCGTGCGATTTGCTGGCAGGCAATGTTGGAACACATCCAGAAGACCAGACCCGACGAGCTGGAAGATTACATGCCGGAGTTGAGCAAATTCTGCGAGTACCTCAAACTGTTGGTGGAAAATCCCGGGCAGGCCGCGTTCATGAAGTGCACAAATAGCAACACGCCGAACATCAGCAACCAAACGTCCCCGGGGCAGTCGGACGGGATGGACAAACTGCAGCAGCTTTACTACCAGTACATCCTGCTGACGCTGCTGGAGATTGTCACAATGTACGACTTTGGCGACGTGTTTGGGTGCGACAGCTTGAAGCTGGTGCTATCCGCGATCCTGTGCAACGAGACGCTCAACGAGATGAACGTAAAGAGCATCATGCAAACGTTCGAAAAGCTGCTGCCGAACGTGGAGACACGGTTGAAGTTTTTCGTCGACCTCGTCAACTCCATACTCGAACCATCTCGCCAGGACGTCTCGAACAGTTCGCGCGTTCTCGTCGAATCCTATCTCGAGCGGCACCCGGAGCAGACGGCGCTGAAGCTGAAAATTTCCTCGTTGCGCTTGAAAATACTCGACCTGAAGGAGCAAGAAACGCTGCTGGTACAGAAGAAGGACTACGGCGGCGCCCAATGCGTCTCGGAGAAGCTAAACCAGTGCAACGAAGAGTTCGCCAACCTGGTGAAACCGTTGCTGCAAGAGATGACGATGTCCATCTCGAACACGACGGGTGACTCCAGCTCGGCGCTGGTGTTCCGTGACTCGATGCTAAAGCCCCGTCGTATGACACAAGCGACGATCGTCAAGTGTCTGCAGGTGTGTTTCTACCTCGTCAACAGTCCGACGGTACGCGGGCTCGACCCAACCGTGTGCGATCTGTACAAGTCGTTCATCAGCCGGTACGTGCAATCGTCCCAGCTGCACACGCGAAACTGGGCCCTTCGCGCGTCCACCGCTTTCAGCATGCTGTACGATGGGCTGAGCAAGGATACGTTCCAATTGCTGTACCAGCAGTTCCTGGATACCGCATCCACGCGCCTCTGGAAGACGGCGATCGAGGGCGTGTTCGAGCTGCTCGATCGGTACGGGTTCGAGCATTTCGATCTCGACAAGGACGATACCGCGAAGGACGACACATCGCGCACGAACAAGAGCTCTCGGCAGCTGTTCAACCGGCACAGTACCGGCCATCCGGACGATTTGTCCTCGTCGAGCACGTCGTGCAACGGTAACGAGTTTTACAAGATGTCCATCCACTTCATGGACACCTGCGACGACAACGTGATCTGCTCGACCATCGTCGAAGGCTTCTGTCGGCTGATCCTGCACGGCCACTGCACCTCGCCGGACATCGTGTCCAAGCTGCTGCTGCGGTTCTTCAATCCAACCACCGATCCGGAAACGCAGCAAGTGCTCGGCATCTTCTTCGAGGCGATGATCAGGAAGAAGCGCCAGGAGCTGCTGCAGAAGGCACTGCTGCGGACGCTCTTTGCCGTGCTGGAGGCCCCGAACGAGAGCCCACTGGCCGAGGTGCACCCGGAGACGGTGGTAAAGTTCGTCATCAACTCGACACAGCCCGTCTTTTGCAGTCCGGGCGTGAATCCGCACAACGCGATCGCGGTTACCTTCCTGCGCGTCGTGCATGACAATCTGACCCTCAAGGATCTGCTGCGAATACTCAGCAATCAGCTGCTCGTGCTCGACATCACGGAAGATCCGGTACTGCGGGGCGACCTCGCGAGCGCGGTCAACGGTATTCTGCAGGAGTCGAATCTCGATCCGAAAATTGTGAAAAAACTGTCCACCTTCCGGGAGATGATGTTGGGCAAAATCCGCGAGCCGCTTTCGTTTTCTTCCTCACGCGCACCAACGATGACGACGACGACGAGTGCGACCGAACTCGGTGACGATGGTATCGAAGAACCGACGCCGAATGAGAAGGAAGCGGCGGAGGCTGACCAAGACGAGGAAGATGATGACGAGCTGCGGGAGGAAGGGGAAGAAGAGGACGAAGACGTAGAGGTGGATAGATCAAGCGATCGTCCACAGATCAATAAATCCATCCTCCAGGAAGATTCCGACGTGGACCTACTGGCATCGCCTATGAGAGCGGCAGCGGGTCCAAATACGCCATCAACGCCCGCCCCGATGACAACCCCTCCGCAATTAGAGCGATCGGATAGTACGATGAAGTCGTTGCGTCGCTCGCTATGCTTCGGTTCCTGTCCACCACCGAAGGGACAACCTCGGGAAACGGGCACCACCCTCACCGCTCCTTCGTCGGAGGGCACGTTCAAGGTGCCCGATGCGTCTGCGTTGCGTAAAATCCGTGGCCGAACAAAGGAACCGTCCGCTAGCAGTGCAATGAAGGAGCGGGTAATGCAACAAGCACCAAAAGAAAGCGAGCAAGCGGAAGAATTTGAGATTCCTGCAACACAGGAGGATGGTGAGGATGATCACTCCAGCGGGAACTCCCATGTGTCGGACAGTGACAGCGAGATTCCAGAAACGCAGCCCAGTCCAGTGGCCGTCGGAAGTCGGAAAAGTATCACGGGTCGGACAAGTGCGCGCCGTAACGCAGCGGCCAGCAAAAGGTCGGATTCGACCAGCAGCACAACAAGCGACTCAACGTCGGAAGGCGAGGCCGTTGATGGATCGCCGAATGTAACGGTAAGGATATTACGAGTGTGATGATGATGGGAACGGAAGGGTTTTTCAATTCAATTCAATTCCTTTGCTCTTATAGGTGATCCGAATAAATCGTTCTGCACGTCCGATGAACAAGGTGGCGGCCAAAACGTTGTACGAGCGGAGTATCGCGACACCTGGAACGATGCCGCGCGTCACTCGCCACGTCAGCCGGCAGCAAACGATCAACGGTAAGGTGATGACGCGCAAGTCACTATCGGCCATCGGTGCCGCATCGCCAAAGCTGGTGGCCGTCGTGAACGAAGGGGAACGCAATTCACGCGCTGGCCAATCGAACGCGAAAACACCCACACGGTCGAGCCAGAGGTCGACGAAAGTGGCGGAAAAGTCCGTGTCCACACCCGATCGTCCCACCCGAAGTGGCTCGACTGCTCGACGCTCGAAAAACGGGGCGGACGATCGGTCACCGTCACCTTCGGCTTCCACTTCGAAAACACGTACTTCTAGCACGCCGTCTTCGAGTCTCCCAAAAACGCCCACTCGAACGTCAGCAAGAGCGAACGTCACGACTCAGCCAGCGGCCGTCTCTTCTCCCGGGAAGCGGTCCCGAGACCGTAAAACGCCGGCAACGGGTGCCAACAGTAGCAGTAGCAGCAACAGTGGGACGTCCACGTCGAGCCCGATCAGGTTGAAGCGAGCTGCGGTCGTACTGACCCCGCTGAGCGTTGCCAGCCATCGCCATTCGAAACACCGGGAAGTTACCGCCGGCGCTATATCCGGCACTAGCACGCCAATCCGGACCTCTTCACCACGCAGCAGACCGAGCCGTAAGGCTGCGTCGCGGAAGTAATTGTAATGTAATCCCGGGCACTTACAAAGAGGAACTACTGAGAAGGAATGTCTATGTGAATTTTTGTACTGTCAATTTTTTCCACTTATATCCGTATGTTTTTTTTATGAATAATATATAGTTGTACAACTAAAGGTAAATAGCTAACATGAAGTTTTCCTACGAAAGATTGTCGACCGTACCCATTAAGCAATGCTAATGAATTTGAAGTGCTGAACTGAATGTTTGTAACTGGGGAACTAATTGCTAAAAAATAATCGAAATAAACATAGCGCGTGCTTCCTTTTTCTTCTTCGGATGCACACCCTTTTAGGCCGCAGTGACGATCTTATCATACTGTAATTTATTTTGCACTTGCGTTTACTACAAAAAGAGTTCTGTTTCTTTATTATTAATGTTTGTTGATGTTACAACATTCATAGTTTCTTCTTCCCCAACTCCACGGAAAGCCCGTTTCTCGAAGACGACTCCACTGGAGAACTTGTATGTATTTGATTGGTATTTGTGGTTGTTTGTGTGTATGCGTGTGTTGCGCACTTGTAATTTTTTTTTTGCATGTAATAAGGTTATCATTTGTTTCCCTTACCTTAAACGTTTGTTGCGTCGCCTTCCCTTATCTATGGTAATATTTTTTGTTTGTTTTGTGCCTTTAGTGATCATTTCCTCTTGCTCTTCCCTGAGCCGCAGCGCAGCTCGCACTTTCGCAGGAACCTAAACGTTACATCCACCTCCTCACGGTGGTAATATGGTCTACCGTTGCACTCTTTTCGGTCCATCGGTCCAACTGTGTTGTGTGGCCCCCTTTAACACCCCTTGCTGATATTTCGAAATGCATTCGCACGTTTGTCACAGGTCCGTATTCTCCGCCTCTCTTTGGAACGTTCGTCCATCGTCTGATCATTCAGTACTTCAATTAGCTCCTATCTAATATTGTTAGCAATTAATAAATCTGAACTAATCCTGCTCATTCTCCTTATCCTGGCTTCGTACACCATCGATGCATTCGAAAAATCCTCTAGTACTCGTAAACAATAACAAAAAAAAACACAACGAAAGTAAAAAAGAAAACCTCTAGTCATACGTTCGTTTAAAAAAAAATCTCAAGTTATGTTTGTAACAACAGGTGAAGTAGATTTCTAGATATTTTGTTGCGTTGTGCAAGACCGGCCTTCGTCCTTTAAAAAAATCCTTTATCTTCTTTCGGCTCCAAGTAATTAAATGAAGGAGACGAAACAAACTTAGCTAATGGCGACTGACCGAAGGTAAATACCTATCTTACAAACAAGTGTTCCTTCTACCATTTAACAGAACGCAGAGTCCGCGCGACATAAGTCTTAATTTGGAAGCATTGTGATGAAGAAGTTTGTAACTATTATTCCTTGATTTTTTGATAAAACTAGACAAATGCTGCTGAACGAATGGGCTTTGTTTAAAGCGCCGACTTCCGACAAAAACTGTACCCAAAAGCTTAAATTATATTTGTGCCATCGTATCGTGAAACACGTTTCCATTAGATTATTTCTCTCGTTCTCTCTCTCTCTCTCTCTTTCTCTTTTTCTGGTGGGACATTACTGGAAGCAACTTAGTGGGATTCTTGAATAGGGAGTGTTGTTTTTGCTGCACTTATGCATATACACACAACACAAGTACCGATTATAACGTATGGGTTTCATATAATATAGGTCTGTTTCTCAAAAATATATCTCCTTTCGGCTCGCATCTCTCCTCATATTCCTGTCGACCCCTTCCATTCGCGGCTGGTTTTTTCTCATCATTCTGGACCTTTTGCTTTGTGGAGGTATTATTGACAACTTGTGCGCGATCCTGGTTACGTTCAATTTTCCTACGATATCCTTCCATCCATTTGGAACTCGTTCGTGCCTTGAGTTTATGTAGTGTGTTTGTACAAAATTTGGCATAAGCAGCATTCCGTCTGATATCGTCTCGTTATCGGTCGGTCGGTCGGTCGGTCAGGTCAGGACGAAACTCAACTCCACCGACGAACCGGTGTGGTGGGTTGGGGTGGGAGTGATCGAGAGAGAAGACGTTGGATCGGAAGGTGAAGGGTGAAAACGAAATGTACATCTTCCGCGCAAATGGTATGGTAGGCACTGGCTAGTTCCAGCGAAAAGGTAGGTTCCAAACAGGTAGTCCGTTGTCGAGCTCTTTTTTTCCCCCTTCTTTGCCCCTTCCCTGTTTGGGGAGAAAAAGGGTTCGGCCGAGGAGGTCAAGTGCAGTACTTTTTACTTGGCATGCCCGTTGCTGAGGACGGCCGGCAGCACGTTAGCCTGCTGGACGGCCGCGTTGAGAGCGTCGATTTCCTTCTTGAGGAACGCGCCGCTCGACGACGCCGACGACGACGATGTCGAGTTGGTTCCTTCGCCGTCCGTCGCGTTCGCCCCGCCGACGCCACCGTTTGCCTTGCGCGGAATGTACAGCGCACCGTTCGGGGGCTCGTTCATGCGCATCAGGTCGTCCTTCAGCTCGACGAAGCCCGTCACCGTCTTGTCGATAAACTCCTCGATGTTGCGCGTCTCCTGCTCGAGCTTCTCCTTGATGCGCTCCCGGGCGCCCGGTTTGGCCCCGGCCGGCTTGGTGGTGATGATGGTGGCACTGTTGTTGTTGTCCACCTCGTCCGGCAGAAAATCGTCAGTCTTTTTGTGGGTGCCGCTCACGCTGGTGGTCAGACAGAACGGGTCCACCACGTGGTGCACCGATTGGGAGCCGATGGATGCCGCGGCGGGGGAGGACGGCGACGGTATCGACGACGACGACGACGACGAACCACCGTTCGGAATGGACGGTTCCATCGTCGCCCGGCGTCCGTTCTCGCCGCGGTAGCGGAGTGCGGTACCGGTGGTGGCCGGTTCCGGTGTGGGTGTCGCATGGTACGGTTTGTGGCGTACGGAGGATACGTCGCCGGACGCGGTCGTGTCGAGCTTGGCGGTGGTGGATGCTTTGCTCGAGCCCGCGCCACGCGGGACGTAGTTCGATAAAATAAATACGGTGATCAAAGCGACTAGATGAAGGCACATAAACACATTCAGGTACATACGAAGACTAGCCTTAAACTCGAGCAGAACGAACGGAAACGTGGCGTAGCCCATGAAGACGCGCGTCACCAGCAGCGTGAGGACGTCGTAGAGGGCGCGGGTGCCGGCCGTGCGCTGGAACGGTGGCCGGAAGAGTTTGCGCGCGATCCGGGCCGCCATCACGATGAGGGCGCCGGTCGCGAACGTTAGGTAGTAGCCCGGGTAGAAACCGTGCCAGAGGGCGCTCAGGCTGAACGTGAGGACCGTGCCGTAGCGCTTCGGGACGCGCTCGAACACGACCATGCGCAGCCAGCGGTTGGTGCCGGCGTTCCACGCGTTGATGCAGTTGCGGAAGTTGGTACCGAACTCGAACTCCAGCACCTGGATGTTGGACAGCATGTCCCAGCGGGGCGTCACGCCGTCCCGCTCGTCGTACCCGTTGAAGCCGAGCCCGGAGTTGTTGCAGATCGCGTCCGCCAACAGCCAGGCGAAGTAGTACTTGAAGCGCACGGCCGTCGTCGCCATCATCATGTACCACAGCGAGTAGAAAAAGCCCGAACTGGCAATGAAGCCGTCATCTGCAAGAGAGGAGCAAAATAAACCAATGCACTTCTCCGAAGGTGTCGACGGTGACGCCGTTAACCACCTACCTTTCATCGTTTTGATCGGGTATATGGTAGCAAACTTTATGAAGATCAACGCACAAACCAAACTGGCGATCACCTTCTTCACGACCGCCTTCACCGGCGATGGTTCGTGCACAATTTCCTTGTCGATGTCGTACTTGGCCTAAAAAACGAACCAAATAAACATAAAGAAACGTGGTCAGCAGGTGGGGGGGTCAGCATGAATGCGCGCGCGCGCTGGATAAACTCACATTGGCGACCGTTTGCTTCATGATGTGGCAGCCCTCGATGAAGTCGATGTAATCCTTGTAGAACACCAGCGGGCCGGCCATCAGGCCCTGGAAGTGGAGCGTGTAGGAGAAGAACTCGAGCGCGGACGGCAGCTTGCGGATGGCGTGCTGCTGCTGGCTCTGCGTGAGGTCCTTCATTTCGCGCGTGAACCCGTCGTGGATGCTGAACGCCAGGCTGGTCACCTTCTGCGTGATGATCATCAGCGGACCGGTGATGTCGAGCGAGTACGACCCATAGTCGTAGTACTGCCGATGCAGATGGATGCAGGACAGGTAGAACAACGCCACGACCATGACCAGCCTGTGGAAAGGGGAAGCACTCAG
The DNA here is from genome assembly GCA_000441895.2 of Anopheles sinensis. NCBI lineage: Eukaryota > Metazoa > Arthropoda > Insecta > Diptera > Culicidae > Anopheles > Anopheles sinensis. The sequence goes on along the minus strand of KE524785.1, from coordinate 44,978 downwards.
GTTAGTCGAACACGATAAACCGATCATGGTGGTGGTCACTTACCGTTGGACAATCTGCGGGTTCTGTGTGCGGATGACGACATAGCAGGCCGCCGGAAGTCCGGCAATGTGGATCGCCTGTTGGCCGAAGCAAAAGTACCCGAAGAAGAGCCCGATCACCAGACCGATCGCGTGGCGCGTGCTGGCGGACACTTTCGACGGATGCAGGTACGAGCGGAACGCGGACGCGAGGATCAGTGCCAGAAACTGTGTGATGAGGAAGTTTACCTACGATTGCGGGACAAAGAACAACGAGAGCAAGCGCTCATTAGCCGATTGTTTAATAAATCGAAATCGAAATATTTCAACTGCGCACGTAAATTGAGACAAACAAATGCAAAGGGTCATCGTTTAATCAGCTGTTTTCCGCTCTTAATGATCATGCCACACGCGAATCTCAATTCCACCCGATAAGCCTCGCCTTAAATGATGTTTTGCGCGGGCAGACGAGGCTTCAGATGATCGGAGATGTCCGATTGTGGAGAAATGGAGCAAAGGAAAGGAAACTGCATTGTTTGGTCATACAAGACCCGACGGTTGCTGCGCAGTTGGAGCCGACAAGTGGACATAATCCGGTTGTGTGCTGCTTTCGTTAAGGCCAATTGAGTAGTATGGTTCTGATGACAATTTACCGAGGATGTGGGGACAATGTCCGTAAGAAATTAAGGTGAGTAAAATACGATGGATTGTTACGACGGCCTTCCTTCGGTCTTCGAGCGAACTTCTTTTTCAGTTTTTTAGAAATTCAGTTTTGAAGAAATTTGAAAGGAACGGTCAAAATAGTGTCAGTTTAACAAAATTTGGGAATCGAATCGAACTACCTTGCAATTATCTAATGGTAAATAGTAAATGCAATAGTTCAGCATAGTTATTACCATTTAAGGAAGCTAGTAGATGTTCACTAAACCACCAGCATCAGTTTAATTGAGGATAATTGAAATATAATTGGCGAAAGGCACCAAGTACCGCGTGTGGGATAAATTCTTCTCTAGCGTCGGCCAAAATCCACAAACCAAATTGCCAGCTCTTGGAACAAAACAGTTGCCCTTTCCAACCCGTAGATGCGATTGTGATTGTGTGGCACTGGATTACACGGGAATCCGGGACGTGGTTGGCATACGGTTCCGGATCACTAATGAGGCCGAATATTCAACCCCCCGAAAGTGTTGTTCCTCCGTTGGTCACTTGCGGGGAGATAACGTGATGAAAATAACACCCCACACAGAAGGGGAGAGGGTATTTAACGTTGGGTCGGGAAGGGGGTGAGGGTACCGAATTGGGTCAATTGGGTTTCGGGGCAAGCAGAGACGGTGGCAGGTGGCTGCTTTCCGATCGGAGAGTGCCAAATTTGAATCAGGTGTCAGGTGTGACCCCCGGGTTAGAAGAAACAGTTGCCAAGCACTTCCGTTCCCGGGGCGGGCTAGCTAAGCCACCATCAAGCATTAGCAAGTGAACCTAACTACCTTTGACCCTTCGCTGGCACCCGCTTCCGAAGCCGCTCAGCACCGAGACAAGCGTGTTTCGTTCGTTTTTCTAATGCTCACTTAGAAATTGGGTTGATAAACCTTCGACCGATCGTGGGAATGACACATCCGATTCCGGTGCGGGATTTGCATAAACAACCACTCATGCCTCCGCATTGAGAGGGCTGATAGTCTCTGCCGGCTTTAGTCATCATCGTTATTTAGTGGCGGCGTAAATGCAGTGTGGCTCATATGGAAAGTTAAGTCAGCAGCAGCACCTCGACGCCTAACGATGCTGTATTGGGTTTCATCGTGCGCACGCTGCAATCGTTATTCAAGCGAACCAACCTTGACCGTGAATCGTTCGACCAAGGGAGCCACTGGCAGGACTGGTTTACTCAAGCCAGTCACTCGGCCAGCCAGTCAAGTTTTAAGACGAGTCCCTGGCCTACCTCTCCCCAATATGGTGCAAATGAAGTGGTCCCAACCGGAGCGACCGAACAACCTGCACTCGGGTTGGATCCCCGCACGGGTTGTAAAGGAGTGCAAGTACACGTATGTATTTTTAAACCAGATACCAGGGAGAAGGGAGGCCTTGGACGCTTCGGTTCGGCGAGTGCGCGCGCAAAACCAGCAGGGCACGTGTTTAAATGCGGGTTTTCTAACTCGCGCCATGCTCACGTAACGCCCAGTAGTTACAGTGACACCTTGAACTCCCCCTGCTGTTTGAGAAAAATGTTTAATTTTTCACTCTGCCATTTTCGCTGAAATAATTTTTATACGTACACACTTGGAAAGTCATTCGATTGCCGCGCTCCGAATTCATTAGGGAATAAATGCATTTCTTGGTTGTATCCAAGGTCGTGATCGTAATAAAAAAAAAAACGGAACGCAGTCAAAGTTTTCGAGGCAAAACATATTGCATTCTCTTGAGCCACATTTCTTGTGCTAAGCATACTTTTTTTTTGAAGATCGAATGATATAGACGTGGCATGCCACAAGTCTATACTTTTTCATTGGTTCAATTGGATTCATTTGTTCAAATCGCAAATCTTATATCGGTTGTTTTCAGAACATTTATACATTTTTTTCAAAAGCTGTAATACTCCGGCGAATATATTATACTGTGTTATTGAATTTAAAAAAATCACTAAAGATTAAAACTGCACAAAACAAACAAAAGAAGATAAATAAAGTTCATAAACTACGCCGCGCAATTCATATTTGCTTCAACTTTCGCATTGGCGTATGCATTTTGTAATTTAAACAAAACCTGCTAGTCAATCACGTAAAATAAAGACTAGTTCAGCTAGAAAAAAAAGAAAACTCTCCCATTCGAGATCGCATACCTACGGTTCTGAGAGATAGGGAAAAGAAAGATCAGCACGAACGTAATCACTTACGTATCTTATTATTCCCAGCTCAGTAAGAAAGCTCCGGACGCGTTCGGCAACGGCACCAGCCCACTCCACCTCCACCACCTGGTCCATGGCTTCCAACGAGGGATAGTTCCTATTTTTCCGAGCAGCAAAAACCCACCCCAAAGACACACACTCGACTCAAAACACTGTTGAACGGGAGCACTTGGTTTTCAGTTTGGGCGGCACTTTCAGTGGCAATTTGTTTGCGATTTTTCCATGATCGATTACGGTTGCTCTGGAGAGGGTCTGGGTCTGGCCTGGTTGGTTTGGGATCTAAGGTTTTGGGTTTGTCTTTTCGGGGTAGTTCGATTTGAGGACAAGCTCAAACGTTTGGCAGCGTTGATGTTTAAAAGTTTGGTAGGAAGGCAGAGATCAGATTATCGCTCCGATCCACAAACAACACCCCAAAAACCGAAACCTTGCGTAATCGACATCTAGGAGGTTTACAGAAGAAAGCAAAGTGGGGAGGTGTCCAAATAGATAAACAGATTGGAATCAAGTTTGCGGACCAATAAGGGTAAGTATTTGCTGTCCTGTGAAGTTCGAGCCGTATGATAGGATATTCACTAGATCAACTTTCGTCTTCGTAACCTAAAACTGGACGCTCTTATATCGGATGTACCGAGCACGGAATGTGCGTCCATCCGTATCGACTTTTAGCTGTAAAGGAAGTAGATACGGGGAAAAGAGTTATCTGTGGCCGTTTAAGCGAAGTGAG
>KE524785.1:20639-41317 GCA_000441895.2 Anopheles sinensis | reverse complement strand
CGAAGTGAGTTGATTTTCATTCTCGGTTGGCGCTTGAAATTGTCGCAATTAAATATCCATCAAATAATGTACCCTCCTCCCCGGTACGTTTCTACCAACACTGTCCCTGTAAAGTCGTTGGCAGCAATCGAGAAAGCTGAGTTCACATTCGGAGTGCGGTAGTGCGGAAAAGCTAAATCCTGCATTGGAAAAACTATCTGTGACGCGTGATGGAAACGATTCCGATGGAAAGCGGCATAAGCGTTATGGGTTACATTTTTTTGGTGGCCCTTACCCCCAAACCTCCAACCGGTTGACGCATATTATTTCATCCCCTCGCCTCCTCAGAAAATGAACCGGAAGGAAAAAAAGGGAAGCGACTATATGAACTGCTAAAAACGTCGCTTGTGCTGCACCGGCGAAAGACAGGTGAAACATTTCCCATTTCACCATGAATCGACACATGAATCTCTATCGAAATCAGCAACATCAACAGCAATATCATCGCCATCATTATCGTCATTGCCAGGAGGCGTGCTTGGCGCAACCCTTGACGATGTTGACGTTTGGAAAAAAGGGGGGCAGTGTGTGAACACGACGACGACGTGCTCTATAACAAATTGCAATTTCGGCGGGCAAACTGCGCTAAACACAAACCCATTTCTGAAGGCAGGCGGGCAGGGCACGTGTGTGTGTATGATTGACGGGAAAATCAAAGCCAAAACTAGAAAACAAAAAATAAAATAATGAAAACCAACCGACGCTACATATTTCACGAAAACCCCAAGCCAAGACCAAAAAGTTGGGGAAATATATGGCGTACTGCAGTTTCGCGAGGTTCGCCACGCTCGAACGAAGGGAAAACACTTCAAAAAGGGCAAAAGGGAAACGGCACGCAATGGAAAACCATGAAAAGAGGAAAAAGGAAACAGCCAAACTGATTTTTCGACAAGGTCTCAACCTTTTCGGGCAGGCGGGCGCGCAAAACCGAGGCCGAAAGTCGCGCGAAAATTGTTCGCATCGACATCGATCTATCGAGAGGCAGAATTTTCCCACCAAATTGCATCCCTTCCGACTCGAGGGAGCTGCGTGTCTGCCTGCATCATTAAGGTCGTTTATGAGTTGGAGGTGCTGTTTAATATCGATAGAAAGTGTGTTCATTTTTAAATAATTCAATGTCATGAAATGGTAAATTTAAACAAAATACATTACAAGTACAATACTAAATAATCGACCATCGTTAATAAAATGCTACCAATTCAGACGAAAAAGGCTTTGCCTATGATGTCCTTGCCTGGTTCAGCAAAAGAAAACCCAATGGAAAACGGGAAAGTGTCTTGGTGTTGTTTTCGAAATAAAACTGAGACAATACATATTAAATGTGCATTTTAAATAATTTCGCACCGAACATTTCCACCGGATCGATTTCGATGGAGACGACCGGCATCGATTTCATGATAAAGCTTGATGCAAACGACATTATGTTGGTTCGACTTGTGGTGTTTCCGGGTGACCTTTCCGAAAAAAGACACGCCTTTTGGTGGATTCTATTTTTTTAAACAAGTTCTTATCATCAAAATGGTTGGAAATAATAAATATCTACCAGACTTTGTTCCACAAACATCAATTATCAGCATTTTACAGCTCGCGATTGGCTCGATAACCTTTGCGGTCAAATTGGGGACTTATCACAACACACAAACGTTCTCCACTGTAGGGTTGATTAACACGCCACCGAACACGCCAGTCCAGCAACTGCGTTTGGTAGGATGTTTATTAACTTTTCCCAATCTAATCGTGACAACTTTATCGTTCCATTGATAGGCCCAAAAAATAGGCCTCGATCAAACTCCTGAAACAAAGAAGTCCAACCCCATCGAAAGAGGCAGGAATGGCGACCGTTGTTCACGTCCTATCCATCTGTTGAACGTACGAAAAACACGACGCATCTTAGAAGTCAATAGAACTCCTCGCCGGTTTTCGCACCGGGCGCCAAATGGTAATAGCCTTCGGAAGGAAGGACTTTGTTGCCTTTTTTCCTGCTCCTTCTGTGTGGTTGGCTTCGAAAGGCAAGAGATTTTCCTATGTGTTTGGAAATGGCTATGATGAAAAGTGTTGAAGAAACGAAGAGAAACAGAAGGAGATTCGATTACCCATTTTCCACGCAATGAATAGTACGTGGTTTTTGTACTAAAATTTTTATCTCATCACAATGTTGCACGCGTTCGTGGAATTGTGAATGCGGGACACAACGCCATCGCCCATGTTTCGAGAACCTAGACGCGGTGGGAATGGGAAGGAAGGACGCTGGTTGTATGGAGGGTCATATCAACATACATATCAACAGTTAACATCTTGCTCGATATCCATCATTTCCAAATTCCCACAGCAAATTCGACATCAGCCCGAAAGTCAGCCTTTGGGGCTATTTGATTTTGATTAAATGTTGCGTCGTCCCATGCTCCACCATCCGCCATCTCTTATAATCTAAATAGACATTATCATTTTTTTTTATTCTGTTAGGTTACCCTCAGCGTTCGAGCTGATGGCTTTCGGCGCTATGAATATACGAGTTTAATTTGGCCATATCGTACCACGCAAAGGGACCGCATGTTAATGTTTATTTTGTTTTAATTTACATTCGACGGTCCCATTTTCCCCGAGCGGCCCATTCCCATTTTTGACCCAAATATGTTTGCGATTCAGTGTTCAGTTTGGGTTTGTTTTGCTTTTTTGCCCGTGGTAGATACTATTGTCCTTGCGATACACGTGCTCAAAATGGAAAAATCTCGTTGTGAATTGATAGAAAATGTAGCGGTGGTGTGTTTTCATCCTTTTCTTGTTAATGGCAGTCGTGGCGAGGCGAAAGGTTATATCAGTTCAACATCGGTTCGGATAGCAGACGAAGCAACGATTAAGCTTCCAGAGGTCAGGGATCGGCTTTTGCTTTTTGGCATGACATGACAGGCAAATACCCTTGGGTTTTCCTTCTCCTCTTTTCAGTTTTCCTTCCACATTTGCGGGTGTCACAAATAATGACATGTTGCTCCGTTTCCTCGAACAAATTACTGGCATGCGAAAGCCCCCGAGGGGGAAAGGGAAAAGCCATTGTGTTTCGATTTTCTTCGGCGAGGAGAATTAATTAGCCTTCTAAATCGTTTTCTTCTCTCAGCTAAGCTTGTTGGTTTTTGGCCAGCGCTAGCGAAAAGGACGAGATGCGATGTCGTAGACGGGGTTTTTGGAGCTAATCCGTCGACTCCAATACATCACACAGTGAGATGGCATGCAGTACAGTGTAAAATTTGAGACACCGGACCATTTCACGTTTGTGGCGTTTGCTTTTTTCCTTCAACAGCCAGTCCAAAAATATAAGCAACCGAACGGTGTGTCGTGTGTGTTTTGGAAAGACTTTCATTCGTCGCACGCCTTACGACCTACGCACTTTTTCTCGGTGCCCTTTTCTCGCGAAGGTTCTTGACTGCGGCTGACCCTCGCGACGACCCTGGAGTTGTGGTTTTCCACTTGTGGTGGAGGTGGAAGTTTTGTGTTACTTTTCTTCAGACAACGCCCGCGGAAAAGAAAATAACACGTAGTGGAAAGTGTTGGTTTTCCCGGGACCGAGTGAGTGTCGCCGCCGTGCTCGGGAGTTGCACTTCGTTTGGATGATGTTGTTACGACTTGCTATCAAATCGACTCCGATCCAACCACGTAGAGAACTCCACACACACACGCTCAACCAGGAGATGTAGACAAGATTTCGGTCAACGGCGATAGTCGGTCGTGACGATGGGACGTAATAAATGCAATAATGAAGATTAATCCTGAGACCACATTTTCCGACACGTTTTGATTATTTGCTCATATCGCCAGGATAACGGACGGGAACAGAGGAGTGCAAAAGAAAACGACTTTTGGAAATGGAAGTCAGCTTCTGAAGTGTAATAAAGGACGACAAAGGATACCAGGCGACTCTTTTTTCGTGAATCACTACGGGTTTTCCCGAGGTTCTGTGGTGATCGAGGTTATGCCTTAGGTTAGAGTCGACTCATCGAGGCAGGTTGAACAAACTACGTGACGTGAAGCGTTCGAAGAGTGTGGAGAAAGTCTGAACTTGTAAGTTCGATGTGAGGCTAACTAAACAAGTCAAAGTTGTTTCATTAGCATCTTTCGTAGAACTTACCCAACTTACTCTAGACTCCTTCAACCCTCGCGGTAAAGGTGCGCAAACACCTGAACAATCGTCCCACCCTCATGCAAATCGATTGACCTATTTAGAAGTCGATAATCCAGTCTCCCTTTGCCAACTGCGCCACCGTTTTTCAAGTGTCAGGTCAATGAAAAATTATTCGTTTGTCTAGCAGAAGGTAGAAGAGTGAAATGATTTTACTTTAAACGACGTAGGAAAAAAGGAGGAACTGCATATCTTTAGTGACTTACAAGTTTAAAGATTCATTCTGTACTGAGTGGAACCAAATGAAGAATAATTTGAAGTCCCAACTTTATTTAGTTAATAAGCTCCATGCATACTCAAAACGAAATCGAAAGAGAATGGATGGATAACACGAAATTTTATACGAAAGAAAAAAGGTTTTTGTGGCGTCTTCATTCCTCATCCCACTCGAGAGCAAAAGTGCCATTAATTCATAGTTCCGTTAGACCATCCATCTTGAGAGGACATCGGTTAGAAGAGCCCATCAACAGATTTCCCTGCCTTGTGCCAGCATTTAATCGGGTGACATTGATGAGGTAGAGGTTGAAGGTTAAGTAACAGACGACCGACGAGAGGGCAAGAGTCAGCTGCCAGCGTTCTCGATTCTCCGGCGAGAAGGAACGACGGATTTTCGGGGACAGAAATGAAACGAACGAACGAACGAACGAATTGGATTATGTCACATTGTCTCGAGAAGGTAGTGGTTCATCGAAGTGGATCGACTAAATGTAACATTTTTCTCATCGAGAGCCAGAACTGAGGGTTTCACTTTGATACGATATGGCCGTCGAAGGCAAGGACGGCAAAGGAAGCCTCTCTGTTCTACGACCAGCCCTAGCATTAGGAGTTGCTTCCGCTGGCCTTGGTTGGCCCGATATTGCGTTCTTGTTTTCATTCGCCGGAAGTCCCGCCACCAGCAACAAGGATTAGCATTTCCCCGCTTTCCCGACCGTCGTGGAATTCATTTCTGGAGGAATTTTATGTAGCTCATTGTCTGCGCTGGGAGGAAATGAAAAAGTGCCTAGGCGAGACATCAACCAGCTCCTTTTCCAACACTCACTCAAAACCCAGACCTGGACGTTTGAAGGGAAGCCAAAGGCTTTTTCGGGCGCTTCTGGCTACGGAGTGTTCAACTAGTATTTCCGTTGGTATGGATGACTAAAACAAAAATGAAAGAAGAAAACAAAGAAAAAGGAAAACAGAGGCGGATGGCGTCATCGAACCAAAATCCCGTACACTATTTCTGTAGCCAAACGTCAAAAGCAACAAACGGGCAGACGGAGAGTGTTTTGAATGGGACGAAGGGGAACCAGAGAACTGATTCAACATTTTTCCTTGTCATTCAAGCAACTGCAGTTGTCGTATTTACCAAACGAAGAAGGAAAAAGAAACATACACTAATCGATCAAAACGATGTTTGCCATTTCCAATTTCGTGTACACTGCTGATGAGAAGAGCGGAGGAAAACTTCTTCCTACCAAACCACCAGCACAGGAAGGGCAAAAGGCAATAGAGTTGCTGCCACCACATCCTGTTCGACGACAAGGATGTGAAGCGACTTTTGGGGAGTGTTGGACGAGTCGAGGAGGCTTATCTATTCCTCCCGGTCAGGCTAGACATGGTGATTAGGTCCGGCTAAATGGCATTGATTGAAGGAGAAACAGGACGGGCTCTTTGTTTGGATATCGTAAGGCGTAGGATTCCGTCGAGTCGTCGGCTGATGCGGCTTCTCAGTAGCCGACTTTAGATTACAGCCGATAAGCCGTGTTTGTTAATTATTTATGGTGCCCTCCCCATCGGCCCTGAGGGATTTCTTGCTCGTTCGAGGTCTTAACCATCAGCAAGATATTGTGTTTACGATAACTGACTTTAAGCAGCAGAACAGTGAATTTTCGCTAGTCAGGTGATTTATACTCTTTTTTCCACACTTTAAATTTTTGTGATAAACGTCTTTTTTTAACCTTCAGCCCAAGACCGAAATCGATGTCCATCTACCATTTGTGCTATTTGAGTCGTGCATCAACATCTAAACACTCCACTACAACTTCGCACAATAGAATGTGATTTGTTCGATATGGATGCATTTGTTGAAGAGCTGCGTAAATAAAAAGGCCCGGAAAAAACGACTCATGACATCTATTGAAGTCAATCACTGATCAAATGCAATTGCTCCTATCAACTTTCATCAAGGTTCTATTTACCTACTGACAAGAATATGTGCCTTTTGTGTGTATAATACTCTCCTTGTTGGTCTTATACTACCACCCAATCAAGCAACAATGCACTCTACATACATAACGCGAGGAAGCACGCAATTCTTTTGCCAACCCTTCGTGCGATAGGTTCAACCCCAGTTTACCACTTGCACTATCAACAAAGAAACACTTTCGAGTTTCGCGTGTCGCGAAGGTGACTCTTGAAACTCCGCAAATCAAGGCGATGCTCCAGTGGTTTTTCTCTCTATGCACACACAACCGTTTTCCACCACCGGAAGTGGGTGGCAAAAGCTTTACGCAAGCGGCGCATTCCGGCGACCTGGCGTAAGAGCACGTGCCATTGATGACATCGGGCGAACTTGTCTTGGCCGTTAGGCGGCGCGTGAGTGTTTTAGTGCATGATGTCATCGATTAAATTACGCCGCCTTCGCGTGAATCTGCGTTGACTTTTTTCGGAACGCAAGCCCCAACCCAAAATGGGATTCTTGAAGCTAAGGAACCCCATTTGACATCAAATGGTTGGTAATGAGATGGAAGAAAAATGTTCTAGTCTTTTTCACTCGCCTTGTCTTATCAACAGTAGGTTGAATAAGTCACATAGTAACAAAACTACTCTATTTGTCTCTACTCAAGCATCGTAATTATTTTCCCATCCTCTCTTCTAACTTTACAGAACATCCGACATCTTCCTTGAGCTGGATGAGAGTGAAAGTACTCATGTTAAAGAATGAACTGCATCCCAATTAATTGTTTTTGGACGTCAAATAAGAGATAAATGTCTTTGTTGCCATTGCCATTCCACAGAACCGTTTATCTCACTTCACCGATCGCGAAATAAAACCTGTATCAACAGGTGGCCACCGAGATAGTCTGCGTTTTGCGAAATATTTGGTTACTTGTTCGGCATCGACGTTTGTGCACTACCGTCGAACAGACGAAACCGAAAACGTTTCTGGACGCTACACTACCTCCCGGACTACTAACGCCTTCGACTTCGACGCAAATACTAAACACTTTGCCTGAAGTTCACACGCCGCGTTCACCTTAACCACACCTCTTCTCTGTCTCTCTCTGTCTGACCCTCTTTGGTGGAATCGTTTACTGAATCACAACCAACCAAAACCAATACACAATGCATCGACTACCAACACTCCACGCGACGCACATGGCCACACACGCGACAACAACAACAGCACAACAACATGGTTCGCGTTTGTTTTGGAGGATTTCGCTGGGTTGGAAAAAAAGTACGAAGGAAACAACAACAAAAACATCGCGGGCACGCACGCACACACCTCTTCGCTGCGCCATTCTCGTAGTATGCGAGAGTTTACTTACGTCCGGCTCGACGACTTTGGCGCTTTACAGTAACAGTGTTTTTCACCCCAAAACCCGATTACCAACCGGCAAAGAAGTATATTGTTGAGGAGAGGGTGGAAGATATTGTTGTGATGGTTCGTCACACACCTCGTATGATTCCAAACAAACCTTCTTAAATCTGGTTCAACAAATCGATTTGGTTCCACTTTGAAAGTTCTCAAGTTCAAATTGAACGAAAACAACATTAAAAAACGATTAGAAAACATCGTTGCCTGGGGAAAGGTGTTTGGGGAGAACCCGCTGACCCACTGGTGGATGCAGGTAGTGGTGGCACACCCCATGGGCCCGTGAGGTGGGTATGACATACTTCCTCACCTTCCCTCCCTTCGCACCCCTGTGCGAGGCACGACCAAAAACGAGGTTTCATTTGGGATTAAACTGGATTTGGAGTTACAATTTTGAGACGACTGAGGGGAATGGTTTCCCACGAGAGGGGCACCTCCTATACACCCTTTCATTAACATCGCCGCTCTCTTAATCCCCTCCCGACACAATCGACGTGGCTGAGGGTGACTTCATCATCGTTGCAAAAAAAATAAATAAAACTTAGTCATCAGGGGACGATTTGAATGCAGTAAAAAAAGTATAAATAAACGGATTGTTTTACTTCGGGTTTGATTTCATCACCCAGGCGGAAAAAAATAAAAATAAAAACTCTACTCACGATCGGCTTCGGTGTGAAGTACAATAATTTGGACTATCGTGTTAATGGTGATACCAATGCTAATTTGTGTAGTAACCTCAAGTTTCAACGGGCGAAAGAAACTTCTTTCCTCTTGGTGTTACATAAAACATACAATCGAGGGAAAACTGGTTTTGAAATAGAATTAAAACTCCATGTCATTTAAAAATGACGAAGGTCAATCAAGTCGTCGAAATGAGCTTGAGCAATTAAAAAAGGCGGTTTAATTAAACTCAAATCCAACAAAACTACTGAAAACTTAAAAGAACATCAGAACGATTAATGCAAAACACACATTTATGGTAACGCTTGATGGATGACCTGACAAGAAAACGTTACATTTTACATGAGGCTGTTGCCTAGAACGACCTCAACGGCTCGAATGGCACCCAAGCCCCAAGGCCCAAGACTATCAGGCACAAGGACGGGGTTAAGATCACGCCACCAACGATCGTAAATTCCTTCTTCGCGAAGCGCCTCTGAGGAAAAAGACACAAGACCAACAAAGCCACGTCCAAATCATCATCCCCTTGTTTTTGCTTCAATGCGCTCGCGTATGCATACGACCCGCGATTGGCGTGCTGGCGGCTTCAAGCTGAAGTTTACCACTGTTTTTTTCCTTCTTCTTGTTGTTGTGTTTGTGCAACCATTTACCAGCGACATTGAGATGGACCGTTACACCATGCTGGCTTAAGCAAATCAAAAGCGCAGCGAAGGTGATTTTTCAGTGGAAGGAAAACAGCGGCTGGTGGAAAGCGCCGCCGGAAAGTGTGGAAACTCTTCAATGAAGGTGAACCTAACGCGATCTGTTATTTTTAATTCAATGCCACCGACCCCCAAAATGCGGAGTAGGAGGTTGCCACTGGGGATTGGATTGTGGCGTAGAATTAACGGGAAAATGGCAATGACAAATATGAAGCACAAAACAGAGCTGTGGAGACGTCGTGCGGAATTTCCCGCGGGAAACGGGGGCGCTATGCTAGCCGTTAGCCGAATTTGTAGATGATAATGATGACGGTTCAAACCCGACATTCGCGGACCACGTGAACAAACCGTTGACGTGCGTTTAATCTACTCAAAAGTGCAGTGACGAAGAGAAAATTAGTTTTTTTATGAAACTACCAACTATATTCCATAATGGGGGAATACCTACAAAAACTAAAATTACTAGAAGTAATTCTCTGGGGAGTATATTCCACAAGATGGTTTTTTTTCTTTTGCAAATCAGACTTTACGCCTGTTTCTTGCCGTCTCCGAAATTCGATGACATAAGACCAGGACCAAAGAAAAAGTTAATAACGTCCTCTCGTAAGGTTTGGCCAAAAAGGAAATATGAATTCGAAAGTAGTTTTGCCGGCGCTCAAAGGTCAATATGCTAAAATATAAAATTACGTTACCCAACGTTGGCCCTGTCCAAGTCCGAAACCGTCCTTAAAATATGCTTTGGAGTTGCTGATTTCAAAAACTTCACCCTGAGGAAAGCGCGATTTTCAACACTTTCAAAGTGAAAACTAACTAACTTGTTACGCCTTTATCCATCTTGACACTCGTTCTTCCGTTGTTCAGTGCAATTAATCATCGATTGACCACGCAAGTATTTCTATTGTCATCATGAAAGGAATACAAAATAACTGTCGAGAAATGACTTTTCCATCCTTACCGATGGATAGTTTTCCCTTTCCTTAATGATGACGGTTCGATCTAACGTGTTTCAAATGAAGAAGAAAATTGAAAGTCCACGTATTTGGATCGTTCAACAAAACATCTCTTCTTGACCATTAATATGCCGACAGGGCTTGCAATGTCGAGGACGCATTGCAGAGATGGTAAAAAGCGTCGGAGTGCCGACTTTTTCTTCAAGGACGAAGAAAAAGCAACAGAACGACGTCCGATAGCGTTGGATGCGAAGAAACGATGAATGATGAATGAGTGATGGTGGCTTTTCGGGCGAAAAAGTCAACACCCTTCGAGAGGTTCCTATACTTTGTAGTGTTTACTGCAAAAACGTGGGAGCTGCTGTAAGAAGCTTATACTGCAGCACGAGACGACGGTTCGTAGTATTCCAAGGCGGGTGCTGGATCTTAGCTCGATGCATATGTTACTGTTTTTTTTTAACCAAGAAGTAGGTTCTGCGTTTAAATTGCGACATCAAATACTGACACGACTGAGCCTGAGGAGGCTCTTGTGCGATTTTCAATTTTTTGGGGTCAACTTTATCAATAACACACAACGTTTTGACAGCAACGGTTGTTGTTATCAACGGCCCAAAAGAATCGTAGCCATAACTTAGTGCTTATCTGGTGGTCAGGAAAATGAAATGTATGTCGTTATTCATTTGGCAAAACCCCTCCTCATTGCCCGCAAAAGAATGTACCCAAAGATTATTAACTTATCAGCGATAACTATGTATGAATTTATGACTTTACTATTGTTTTTATTTCGGTCCTAACTTTCGTTTGGCAAATGCTGAATCATTTATCATGGAACAAAAAATTAGAGTACCGACCAATTCCGTCATCTTTACATATTGGGTGATAAAGCAAATGGCGCATTGTGGAGATGTTTACAACTGGCCTAGGGCTATCGGCAAAGAAGATGTCATGCATGATGTGTGAAAAATCATCAATTGACTGCTTTATTCCTCACCCTTCGGCGAACCTGTTTTTGTTGCTGCATTATACTGGCCCCTCAACCGACCTGCAGCCCTTTCAAAGACGGATAAAAAGGTTAAATAAATATTTCAAGGTGCTGGAAGATATCAATACATCTTGAAATTAGTCATCTTCAGTGTTAAAAGGGGCTGACGATAAGCGGGAGGACAAGTTCACTAGGGGAAACCTGTGACACACAAAATTACTCATCTAACCAAAGCTAAGCTGACAATTTCTGTTTTTTAACATTTTCTGTCCATTAGTATGATCCCATTTCCGAGGAATTATAAACCGGCTTTTGGTGATTGGATGCTGCTGCCATCCTGACAATCCTCCCCTTGACATCTGTGAGAATTGTCCTTCTTTTTACGTCCCGATGACACACCCACGCAATTGGAGCCGGATTGTTTCCCGGAGTAAAGTGTGCACTGTGTCATGTACTCACCAAATCCACCGACAAACCGCACATGTCGGCCAACCAGGTAAACACACGGCTCCCGTCGTAGTAGGCGTTCGCCCCGATGATGGTGGCTAGTTGTTGCATCTTGTTGTTGATATAGTGGTCAGTTTTCTTCGCCTCTTCTTACTCGCCGTAGATTCGCTAGCGGCAGTCGACGGCGGGTCTAGTGGTCGAGCTAATCGTCACTTTGCTTTGTGAGCGCGGAACGGGATGTTTTACTACTTTATCGCACGCAGACCGCGCGTGGTCGTCCAATTTGACGGGCGGGGGTTTCACAAACACGGATCGGACGATTTCCGATGACACAAGTCGCGGCTGCCGTCTTCGTTCCCCGGGCAGCACACCTCGCCCTCGTCGCAACGACCGCAAAGAACTGATCTCGCGAGCCAAGCGCAACTCGCTCTATATTGCACGGATTCTTGTTTCTTTTTTTCGCCCTCTCTCTCTCTCTCTTCCGAGCGAACAGGTAGGTAAACGGCCCCCGCGGAGTCGGTTACTTGAGGACAACAATGGCGAGGGTCGAACGGTGTGTGGCACCCGTATCGGATATGTGATTGCTTCGCGACCGACGAGATAGCGACGATTAGATGGAACCGCGGTTTTTTATATAACGCATTGCAAACACAGGATTATTGTGGCACAGCTTTCTCATCCTTTTGCTCTCCTCCGAGCACGGTCGGATACACAAGCACACAAACACACACGGTCGCGATTCGCGTCTGGCTAGAGGGAAGGAGCTCCCCTTTTTCTTCGATCGACCACCAGCAGAATAAAGGGAAATGGTACGGTCGGGTGTTCAATAAAAGATGGTTGAAAGAAGTGAACACGACCCGCGAAATACGTGCTTTTTTCCTACCGACGGAACCACCTACACATCACAATAATAGTATCGCTCTCTTTGTCACCCGCGTTGGGTGACCGCGTCTCGGCAAAGACAAGATGCTGTGCGCCTTGCACACACGCACAAGGTGGAAGAAAGTAATTTATTGCTATTGCTTTTGCTGGCGGAACACTCGCCGATACGCACTGACACGTAAAAGAAAGAAGACGGGCACACACGATACCGGAACCTCTTGTTCGAAGACGGCCGATGCCGAATACCGGGACACGCCGCTGTCCACAGCTTTTTGTGAACCGTCCGGCTACGCTGCTTCTCGCAAACTGATCGGCAAAAACAAATCGTGCGGACAGCTGTCAAGTGATGTTGCCTAGAGGTGCAATGTCGGAGCGGCGCTATTGATTTTACTCGCTCTTTGCGGGGAGTTATTCAGGCCGTTCCGAACTCCAGTATGAATAGCTATTATTTATATCAAAAACTTATAAACGTAAAATATATAAAGGCGGAAAATGAGACGCAAACGTCTTAGTAATCGAAGCTAGTGAACGGAATCATTCCATTGACTAATTGATTGATTCCATCACTAATTAGATGACAGCTAAATATTTACCATATTATCAAGGTGACTTGAACTAAGCTTCAAATACCAACTGCCATAAGAACAAAACGGCCAATAATTTGTTGATAACTTTATACTTTCCAATTAAATTGACATCATTGATCTCTCAAATAAAAGGAATTTTTATGCATAACAACTAAGATGAAGATTATATTTTCCAAACCACTGTGGTTTTTAAGAAAATCAACAATGAAAGCGCTGAGCTCCGCAAGAACCGGACAGAGAAACCTTGATCTGTTATTCTGGTAAAAATTGTATCATTTGGCGTAATTAGGATTGGAGATCAATTTACAATAAACATGAGTGATGTACCAAGCAAATCAACGAAAACGGAAGATTTAAGCGATTACCAGCGGCGTCGCATTGAAGAAAATCGGCAGAAAGCCATCAACCTACGGCAGGCTCGTCTTCTAACCCATCCGTACAATGCCGACAAAAAGCAGGAAACGGCAGTCTCGGTAAACAACGTTATAAAGGTGTCCGGGACGAAGTACGTCGACAGTGGCGGTGGTTTCCTGATCGAACAGAGAACCCATCCTACCGAGGAAGTGCCGGAAGAAGAACCGACGCCGGAAACAGATGCTGTCCCGGTTCCCATCGAGTACGAGGAATGCCTTGAATGTGGTGACCGGTTTGCCGACTCGTATTTGCTGAACACGTTCGAGTATGCTGTATGCGATGCATGCCGGGATCCGGATGGACAGCATTCGCTCATCACGCGCACCGAAGCAAAACAGGAGTACCTGCTGAAGGACTGCGATTTGGACCGCAGGGAACCGGCGTTGAAATACATTAGCCGCAAGAACCCGCACAACGTGCGCTGGGGAGAAATGAAGCTTTACCTTCATCTGCAGATAGAAAAACGCGCCCTCGAGGTGTGGGGCTCCGAGGAGAACCTTATGCGTGAGAAGGAACAGCGCGAGGAAAAGCGTGAAGTGGCGAAGGTAAAAAAGTACAACAAACGCCTGAAGGAACTCCGGATGGACGTGCGAAGCAGTCTGTACGACAAAACGGTCCAAGCACATGTGCATTCATACGGCGAGTCGGAGGTCTACAACGAGGCTGACGATACGTACACAAGAACGTGCGAAGAATGTGGCCACACAGAAACTTATGAGAAAATGTAACACTCCTGGAGCATCCTACACGTTTACAAATCCTACTCTTAAGTTTCCAATTGTTATTAATGTATTTCTCTTTTTTTCTATACATTTTGCAATTATCATAAAACAGATAATTAAAGCACCGCTCAAAATAACCTAGTGTACGGACTTATTCTTTTAGCGACACGGAATTGAAAGAAAAGCAGGAAATTTCATTCAATTCTTCATTCACTAGTTGCTGCTGCGTGTCTTTGCTGCTTCGGCTTCTTCCTTGGATTTGGGAGTATCACATTCCGTACTACTAGCCGTGGGAAGAGGTTTACGATCTTTGAGAGCCTCTCGTACAATGTCCGTCAGCTCCTGTGGTTCCGCGTAGCACACTTTCCCACCTAGAAAGACATTATCGAAAGGGTCAATTCAACGAGAGAATTTCTAACTAGATCCTTTAAATGAACATCGATCATTACGAGGAATAAAAACAACAAACGATTGTTAAGGGTGTTTTTGGTATTGTATGCATAAGACAGCATTCAATTTATTGGCATTTTGTTCGTTGCTGATTCGTCCTCTCAACTGTCTCTTCGAGAGAAACTGTTTTATCTTTATCACCAATCACCACCTTAACAATCGCTGTAAGCACTCCGTTAGGCCTCGTCAAAAGGACTATTCACGTCTTTGAAGCCACCCCGAGCGTGCCGTTGCCGTTCTAGGGCTTCTTCCCGTTCCCGTTCGTATCTTGCGTTCATCTGGTTGTGACTGTAGTACACAAACCATCCTGCAACGAGCAATGCTCCGATGGCATAGTAAAACCGCGAGTCAAGTCGTTCCTTCCGGTAACTGTGCGTTTCGGTTTCGTCATGCGGACTATACTTATTGTCTTCGTCCCGGGAACCTTGGGTGTATTTGTCGGACACGTCGGATGAGGACCACGATGACGAGGTGGAGGAGGATGAAGACGAGGTTGAGTTGGTGGAGGACGAACTCGACTTACCGTCAGTTTTGAATGTTACACCCATAATTTGACCCGGCGTGTCATCTTCCAGCTCCGCGTAAGCCTGAAATAGTAATGCGAAGTTGTTAGTCTCAAGAGCTTACTCCATTCCTGCGCCATGATTTTGTCGTACCTGAATCAGTGCCTTCTGTTTCGGCGTAAGCTTGGTTGGAATTTGAATTTTCAGATGCACGTAGTGATTGCCACTGCCATAGCTGTTCACACGCTTCAGCCCCTTTCCGGTGAGTGTTATTCGCGTGTGCGACGATGTACCCGGTACAATCTGTATCGTCTGATCTTCGTACACACCTTGGACTCGTATCGTTCCACCAAGTATCGCTTGCGACAATGAAATATTCGCATCCGTATGCACATCAGCACCATCCCGACGGAAATAACGACTTTTCTCCACCCTGTTATAGTATTAGAAGAAATCGTTCAGATAACGATTCGAAGGGTTTACATATTTGCATCCACTTACCTAAAGGTGATGAAAATTTCTTTGCTTCCAACGTTCATGCGCACCGTTTGCCCATCTTCGATGCCTGCCGGAACCGGTACCGTCACTCGCTTCCTCTGCACGGTTTGTCCTTTGCCGCCACACTCCAGACACGGATACTTGATGTACATCCGCGTGCCTTGACAGTAGCGACACGTCGAACGCATCACAAACGGCCCGGTGGAAATCGTTTCCATGCCAGTTCCATTGCAATACTGGCATTTGCCGGGTTTGGTGCCCGGTTCACACCGCGATCCGGTACACTTTGGACACGTGTCGACAACGTTGACGTCGATATCCTTGTTCACGCCGCGTGCCGCCTGCGCAAAGGTTAGATTCATCATGACCTCCTGTGCCCCGCCAAAACCAAACTTGGAATCACTGAAATCGTCAAAGCCGGTCTGAAAACCGCCATCGCCGAATATCTTCCGGAATAGCTCCTCCGGATCGATCGTCGAACGGAACTGCCAGTTCTGTGAGAATCCTTGAGGTCCTGCCCCGCCAGGACTCGGCCCCGTACCGTTGCGACCCATTTGCTCCGATGTCTGTCCGAAGGTGTCATATTCGCGACGCTTTGTTTCATCGCTCAGAACCTACAATAAAGGCGTCGTCATAAATAATTCGGTTTCATTATGTAATAAAGATCATTTTTGAGGTGAGCACGGTCGATGTACCTCGTAAGCTTCAGAAACTTCCTGAAATTTCTTCCCGGCGTTCGGATCTTCCTTGTTTGTGTCGGGGTGGTATTTCTTCGCCAGCTGGTAATACGCCTTTTTGATTTCTTTCGGTGACGCGTTCTTCGTCACACCGAGCGTGCTGTAGTAGTCCTTTTTGAGCAGAATGTTCGAGGTATAAAACGAGCGCGTGCTTTGCAATGAGTGACCTGTAATACCGTCAAAACAAAGAACGTAGTTTCATGACATGCTTTCGGGGCGGCGTGATATTAGAAAAGCGGCATGATGTAATAACCATGCAATCAACACTCACTACTGGAAACTGTCGGCCGCTGCTGGTAACGATCGGTGACCGCCAGTGTGAACAACCGTCTACCGAAGGACTGTTGGTTCGTGGCGACACAGCTGCAAATACTCGCCGCGTTGATGGTCTGCCCGATTCCGGTTGCCCGTCCTTGCAGGCGGCCACCCAGAAACCCGATGCTTTTCGGTGAGAAAATCTGGAAAAGTCCCCGCGAAGTCATTTTCCCGGACGACGATTACTTTCCACACTTTCGCAGCGGTTCGCAACTGTTTTGACAGCTTTGACGTTAAGACTACCCAGCGGGCAAAAAATTTTTGCTATTTCGAACACTGTTGACGTTTCAAGTACTGATTCGAACATCTCGACCAAACAGCGGTTTAAAAAATACCGTTTAGTAATGTTTTTTGCTGTAATCGTCGAATGAGTTTTAACACTGATTTTTAAATGATGTTCTATGAAAAAGCATGTTGGTAAAAATAAAATTGTTTATTTCTTTGTTTTGTTTTCGATACTAACTATATGACGTTTTGATGATTGCTACCGAACTATGTACAACGCAATCGTTTATCCACTAAGCACCATTTAAATTGATCTTAATTAACCCTAAGATGATTCGAAATCAGTCTCGCAAGAAGGGGCGCTGGGTTCGGTGGCAGTCTAACCGCTTGGCGAGCTGCTTGCAGAAGTGCACGTCACGTAAGTAATCCCCTAGGAAGACAGACAGCAAGTACCATTGCTTCATGCCGGTGGTCTGCGTTTTGTAATTTCTGTGAAGAATAAAATTCGATCGATTTAGGAGTTTGATATTCTGAAAAACATTTGCATGACAAACTTACTTCAAGATGTCATCCCAATCCGGCTGATAGTTGTCCATTCGCGCGCTGCGAACAGCATGGATTCTACATGGTTCCTCTTCGATGCACGCTTTGGGGCCGAACTCATGAAGAATTTTCCTTTCCGCCTGCACCACATCGACGGCCATTCGCGAGAATTCTTCCGGTTCGAGGGTCGTGCCGGGTAGCGTTTCACGTCGGCTGCGTGATTGGTAGGTTTCTGGAAAAGACACATTTAGAAGAGTGCACATTAGAAGTTCATTCCCCTGGAGCTTTCGACGGTAGATTTTCTTTCCCCCAAAACCAGTTTGAAGCATCACAGCATCTTCAAGCCAATGCACCCATTCGGGTCAAGTTTACGAGACCTAAGAACGCTGGACCTAAGCTTCGGGAATTCTTCACCGCGTCCTTGGCGTCACTTTCGTTTTTCTTTTCCCTTTCTAGAAGCGTTGAGGGCACACGTGCATAAGAGGAAAGCAACTAATTTCGACCGATTTCTGCTTCGATGTGCTTCTTAGTTCGAGCATCGGTCCACAGCAACGTGGTTTAAAATATTTATGCAACGCTTTTATTTTGATGTCGATTACGTGATACATTTCGTTCGAGAGTACTTTTGTCGTTTCGCTGTGTTTTTCCTCTCCAACCCGGCGCTTTGGCAGTTGGGGAGAAGTTTGAAGGCACATTGTAAGCGGGGCAAGCTTTTATAATGATCGACAATTCATAGCAAAGGTACCTCTGTTAGGAAGGATGGTTGACGATGGTGGAACGGAATAAAAATTAACGCTAACTAATATCTGGATCAGGTGGACGTGGATGGAAATGACGGGATTGATTTGCCAGCCCTTTGCAGGTCGTAAGCGCCTGAATTCGCTTTCTTTTCATGGCATATGTCGAGCGGACAATAAGGAAATGACAACTGCTTCCACCGCTCACTTCTTTCATCGCCCGCGAGGTTGAAGAAAAGCATGATGATCCGATCGGTAATGCTTGGGTTGTTTTTTACTCTCTTTCGATTGGGTGTTTAACTTTCGTTGCTCCAATGCTTAGATTAATCACCTGCACCGGTCGAGGCATGCATGGCTTCCAGTAAATTACCGAACGACAGAAAATCCGACTCGGTTGATGAAGCTCGGTAGTCATCAAGTTTTGGGAATGAAGGAATTGAATGCCGGCTAATAAAGGAACTGCCAAAAGAAAGTGTTATGCTTGTAAAATCTATGAAGTTACTGCCAAGACATAGCATTTCGTCCAGAATGTCGTTGGTTACTGACAGAGGGAAACAAAAAACAGTTGCAGGGTAACGGGTTCCGGTTCGTGCACCACTAGATTACGATACATGATTTCCACAGTCAATTATCCCAATTACAAATGTTGTTTCCTATGTCATTGTTTGGAAACCGAGTATTCTACAACACAAGTGCAAGTAGCAAATTGATCCTGTTGTCTTCCGAAATTACTTTGAACACATTTGGACTCAAAGTTTATGCCACGGAGTAGTACGGTTATATTCAGGTGATTCAACTGGCTTTTTGAAACTTTCCGCATCTCTCGAAAGTTAGTTAATTTTGATTTCCTCCTAACGCGCGTACCTAACTATTTCATCCGTTGTTTTACCCCTTGGAAAGTTGAGGAATCTTATTACACTCTCCGAAAAATCTTCCGTTACTTCAGCAAACTGATTTCGTCATGCATTGGAAGTTTTAAACCACTGAATATTTTCACGCTTTCACAGGTTCGTCTTTGATATTCTCTTCGTTCTTTAGGTGAAAGCAACAAATGAGGTGGTTTCTTTTGTAAATTTAATTTAAACTGCCCGAACATGCTGTGAGTTTAATGCTTGGTTTCTCTTCTCTCCCCAATAAGGTCAAATCTGTTGCGTGGAAGAGCTTAAATTGCCTGTTGTTGAATTACAGAACCTCATAACAAAAAAACACTAATTGCCGTTGAGATGTTTCCAATCAATCGAACCGGTTCTTTTTAGTATCGTTGTAGCTAAACCAAACAACATTAAATTGATGCATCATCGTTATCCCAATCTCCTCCGGGTCATTGTAGAAACAAACCAAGTATTCCCGCCAGCCAGACGGATTGCAACGGGACTCGAACATTCGGTCCGCGAAACGGTGAAAAAGAACCTCCCTTTCCGGGACGGTCCCCATGGCAGGGGTTTTATTTTTATTTATTCGCGTTCGCCCGACGATTTGAAGGAAAGCGAAGGTGAGCACGCGAGATGACGAACGGGAGTGAGTGATGATGTACGCCGCAAGCGCTTTGTGTGTGTTTGGCCCGAATGTGGGTCAAGTGGTCAGCCTCGAAGGCTCATCCATTCGTCCAATGACTCAAGTACAACGGGTGTGAGTTTGGGCTTGCCTTGCGCCCCACCAGCCACCTTCTGTCCACCTCGGCGCATACCGCATAATCACGTTTTTCGAGCCACGCCAAGCATGTGGTGTTTGGTGGAACGGTTCGTTGCTTCCCAGTTGTTTTTATCAGATGGCAGTTGATTCGAAAATGTTTTAAAGATACGCCGAAGCAGAAATGGAAATGCACATATTTTGTGTCGTTTTTTCTTCAGCTTGAAGGTTGAATCAGATCTCGTTTGGTAATGCTTTCGATCAAATGTCCCACTTTACGTTTGATGTGATAAACAAACTCGGTGGTAAATATTAAGAGCGACAAACAAAATGAGTAAATTGCGGGAAAGGTCACCAACATTCGTCAGCACTTCAATGACACGGAAAAGGAAGGAACCGTAGACTAAGTGCGTTTTTACCAATGGTAAAAAAGAAGCATTTTAAACTAAAATTTGTCTGCTCCGTTCTTAGGAAGGTTGTTACAATAATAAACCATTTGACCGACGCTAAGTGGGACATGATGCACACAAATTTCGTTTCGTACGTTCTTTTCTATTTTCCGAACGTTAATTTCAGGCTACTCACAGTGAAGGTTGCCTCCCAACAGGTTTCGCTTCAGTACTTGAACTCCACGCCAACGTGTCCTTACACGCCAGGTGAAAAAACACATGATTTCTAGACCCCGCCGAACTGCATTGTTCTCTCTTGACCTTAGTTGTCTTTGATTCGGTGCGTTGGTTTTTTTTTCAATTATAAATTAATTCAATTCATGCCCAAGGGTTTGCTGTACGCCCTTCAGATTCATGACGCCATGACGTTTCGATACTCACTTGGGTTTAGCGAATAGGCCAACTTTTTGGCAAAGTTCGCCAGCCGGACGGAAAG
>KE524785.1:0-19269 GCA_000441895.2 Anopheles sinensis | reverse complement strand
CAACCGGTTCCAAAGGGGGCGGCGGAGGGAGGTCGTCCAGGAGGTTGCATATTTTGTTGTTCCCCTTTATTCGTTGTTGTCTTCTGTTGCTACTGCAATCGTCGCCATGGAGATTATGCACCTCGCGGATGACGATGACGATGACAAGTACGTCGCGTTCGGTTGCATTCCGGTGGGGATTTTGATCGCTAATGATCTCCACCGATCACCGATCTGGATCGTCATCCGGTGTCAGGCCGAAGGGGGAAAGAAAGCCTCTTCCACCTAATCACGCGCTTTAGGGCGTATAGAATAAAGGCAGTTCATGGGCTTCACTGTGTGAGAAAGATACCGCGTGGTTACCTAATTTCTAGGACGTGTTTAAGGTAATCAATAAACGATGCGAAGAGGACAGACAGAAACAAAATGCTAGTATCGTGGTTAGTTTTGGTAGTTTTTACGGACATATTATTTTTTATTTTTTATGTAAAGTAATCAGTAGCATTAAGGCAATGAAGAGTATTCGTGAGCAAAATGAAGATGCATGAGCAAAATGAAGAATTTGGTAAAACCTTAAAAAAGAGAGCTAATTGAAATTGCGAACGCTTGCCAAGTGGTTAACGTTGTTTTTTCTCCAATGAACACAAACACAATGTACAAATAGATTCACACGCATTCTATAACATGCTATGTACATGCGAAAGGGTACGACTTTGGCGAAACAAAAAGTAGGTTACAAATGAAGCAATTGCAGCGGTGGAGCGCGATAGGAGGAGCTGTTAAATCATAACAGGCCCGTGTTTGTCGAACCGATTTATGCACCAACGCTTAAACTTAAACTGCATCCACTAAACGGCAAGTGGTAGGGAAAGTGCGGAGAAAAAAAGCAATCAAGGGAGGAGGTTTGGAGGGGTAAAAGAAAAACAATTACAAACTCTTCGCTTCTGGCAACATGCATGTCCCTTCGTTCCTTCAGGGGGTTAAAGCGAATCCCTCTCTCACTCTCTCTTTCTTTCTCTCCTCTGTCTGGAATTAAAGATGCATGGGGGGTATCAGTTTAACACGCGATTGGTTCGTAAAATGACGTTGATTATATTGTTATAGCTAATTATGTAAGCATCTCTTCAGAGTGTTTTTTTTTCTTAGCTCTTTCAGATGCGGTAGCCGTTTGATTTTGTTTTCGTCTAAGGTCCGATCGCATCTTGGGGGAAGCGTGTTGCGTTGTAAAACAGCAAAATAAACAAAAGGAAAACGTTATCCACTCCAAGATTGGGTTTGTTTTTAATTGAAAAATTTCGATTAACCTTCTGTGCACCGTATTAGCTTAAGTATGTGCGTGTACGTGCGCTTTCAGGCGTATGCTGCCTCCCTTGGCGATGGCGGTTTATGTTTTCTTTGGACACGGGATGACACTGTACGGTTTCAACCCGATTTTCGCTTTTTTTCTTTCACTCTCTCTCTCACCAAAGGGAGCTTCGACCGCACGGTGGTTACATAATAATTGCCACACTTTTAACGCCGCGCATAACCACCGCCCGACGGTTGGCTACAACGCGCTCGATTCACGCTTGGGCTTCCACGAAAAAATGGGCCCCAAACTAACAACTTCAACGCCCCACCGACGGGCGGAGCGAATGGAGAGGGGTGGGGGGCGGTGCACGAAGGTGATAATGTAGTGCACAAATAGCAATTATCAATGGGTCTCCGATGAGTCGTGCCCGGAATGCGTGCGCGTTGTGGGCGAAGGCGCATCAGCCGTTCGAAATTTTGCTCGCGACATTGAACTTTGGCTCGAATTAGGCCACACGACACGCCATTATCGTGGTGCTTATCGGAGGCCATCGCTACTCGGTGGGCGGTGGACGGTTGCGTAACCGGGAGGCGGAGGAGGAGGGTTCCCGGCGTTGCAAAGACAGTAGGCTACTGGGGCAAGTAACGTAACCTCGCTCACGTACGCCGTCGCATGAATTGTTCGTTGGGAATTTCTGGACTTAATCGATCGCAGAAGAAGAGAGTGTGAGATGGGGCATACTTTTGTCCTTCTGAGAATGATTTTCAATATTTTCTATGCAAATATGTTTAAAGTTCTCCATTTTATTAAAATCCATTTATTTTGCTCAACACACAGTGTAAAATTGATATAAATTATGTACTGGTTTTTTTCTTTTCTTTTCTCCTTTAAAAATAAAAACAGCGTAACAGCGAGTTCGCGTGAAATAGAAGACACTACATAAGAAACGAAACAAATTCGCATTCAAAAATTCAACATAAACCATGCAAATCGCAAAAAAGAAACGAAATCTCCCTTTTTTTCGTTGTCAATTTTAGAAACGCATTTTTTGAGTGTAAACATTTCGACGATTTCGATTGGTGCCCGGTTTTTATATATTTTGTTTACGAGAAAATAACCTGAAGATTTCGCATAATTTTCCGTCGTTCCCATCGTCCCCTCCGTACCCGAGGCATCTCTCCTACCGCCCGATGAGGGAAAACATTCGCACCAATGTTTTCTCCCTTCGGACGTTTAGTGTTAAGGTAAACCGTCGGGGGGATTGGAGGGGACGACAACGATCGTTAACGGGAAATGGCACGAAACGTGTCCTTCTTCATTGAAGCGCTTGTCTGGCGCGTTATGGCACCGTTTTCAAACGCAGCTGGGCCACAGATAATCCTGTTCGTACCCTGTCGTGATGCTGCGTGTCGTTGCTGATTTCCAGCGGGTTTGTTTTTCTTCTCGATTGTTTTCATTGGCTAACTAAAGTACAAGTTACGATTATATAGACGTCCCTCCATAGTAGCAATAGGTTCAGAAGTGAAACCCATCTTTGTTTTCTCTTGCTGTTGTGTGATGTGTCGTGAGGCACCACTTTCTCCGAAGGCTTTTCTGCCGTTGTTGTTATTGCTCTTTTATCACAGTTAGATGAAGAATCTTCTCCTCATCTTGCTTGTTCTCGATCGTTCTTTTTTTCTCTTCGCTAGCACATTTCACTCACTACGCCTTCTTCGATCGTTCTCGGAAGTCGATTCTATCGATCGATGAGGCCACATGACACAACTGTCACTGCTTCCGAATGATCCAGTCTCCAGAGTGGAGGATACGATATTATAGACAACTTCGTATAGGCAACATTTACATACAAATAGTGTTTGAAGGGAACTCGCACCGGGTATTGTGGGGGTAAGATATTGGATATTACGTTACGCCTCTTCTCTCTGCTTTCTGCTAACGATAGGACTGTACATTTGCCCGAACGGGACTTAAGAAGGGGGGCTTGAATGGCCGGCCGTTTACTTGAAGAGGTTCTTGGCGTTGATCCACAGCTTGAAGAAGTACTCCCTTCTGCTCAGCAGCTTATGGCGAGCGTAGCTGCTAATGTCAGCCGTCATGTTGTGTTCGCGCAACCAGGACGAGGTGTTCGTGCCGGTAGGTTCCGAGAAGTCTCGCGTCGTTTCATCGTGAACATCATCCGGAGCTGCAAGAAGAGAAAGAAAAAAATGTTTAAAGTTCAATCTACACACCGTTTAAGCGGACGTCTTACCGGCACCAAGCTGCACTGTGTACGGTTCTTCCGATTCCAGCGGTTCGCTCACACCGACCTCGTTGCGAGCCATGATACGGATGAGGTAGTCTTCGCTTTCCTGCAGGTCCTTGATGTTGAACGCCTGGCAGTCGGCCGTCACCCGGCCGACCTCCATCCACATCGTTTTCTTCGCATTGCGTATGGCGATGTTGTAGCCCTCCAGCGGGGCGCCACCGTCCGACTCCGGAATGCCCCACTCGACAATGTTGATGTTGGGTCCGAGGTACCGCACCTCCAGTGGACCGGTCGGTGGCGACGGAACAGCTACAGTAAGAGGTAAGGAAAACAGGAAAGTGAGAAAAACAATCCGACGCGAAAATGTGCGGGAATCACAGAGGAAACATAGAACAACACAAAGTAGTAGTTCACAGTAAACGTATAGTAGAGGTATCTGAAGACAGATAGAAAAGGAGAGAAAGAGAGATGGAGGGGGCTTCTTACTGGCATGGGACTTCAGGACGACAGTCTCCGATACCGCGGGCGCACTCAGGCCAACGGAGTTCTCGGCAAATATCCGGAATACCAGCTCCGTCTTTTCCTTCATGTTGTCCACGCAGTACGACAGCACGCTCGCCTCGAGCGTCTTGATCTTGGTCCACTGCTGGGCGGTCGTGAGCCGCTTCTCGATGACGTAGCCGGTCACATCGGAGCCGCCATTCGTCTCCGGCTGCTGCCACTCGAGCTTCACGCTCTTGCTGGTCACGTTGACTATGCGCAGATTGCGTGGTGCTGATGGGGGTGCTGTTGTTTTGTACATCGATCACGACATTGAGTGGTTGTGTTGATGGGTCGGATGTTTTGTTTTCGTGGAAAGTGTTCAGAAATCATTAGACATTTAACAGGTGAAGGTGTGGGTTTACCGGTGTCAGTTGAGGTTTAGTTTCAGCGTTTGTTGCACAAGAGGTTCTTGTTAGTGCTGATCAGTACATCGTTTTAGTTGCTGTTTTAGAACATTGGAGTGTATCAGACGGTTCTACCTTCGAGGGACAGCTAATTGTGAGTGGGATACTTCGGGGAATTCTTCTACCAACAATTACCAATTACCAACGACTCATTACAGTGTTATTACGCGGGACGCGGAAACATCTAATAAGCATTAGCTAGACTGTTTATCATTTGCGGAAGCTTTCCTCCCAATACTTACTGATTTCCTTTCCGGCGACGATGGACTCTTCGGTTTGGAGCGGTTGGCTCGTGCCCACCTTGTTCTTGGCGGTGATCTTGAAGTCGTACGCCTTGTTCATCGAGAGATTCTCGATCAGCAGCGACGTCTCGGAGGCGCTCGTCGTGCCGACCACCTTCCACACCTTCTTCTTGGCCTCCTTCACCTCGACGATGTACTCGGTGATCTTGCTGCCACCGTTCGATTCCGACGGCTGCCACATGATCGTGAACGAGCTGCTCGTCATGCCGGCCGTCTCGATCGGACCGCGCGGTGGCGATGGTGGCTCGATCGTCTGCTGGATCTTGATGGTGGCGCTCTCGAGCGGCTCGGAGCAACCGACCGGGTTCTGTGCGATCACGCGGAAGTGGTACTGCGTGCTGTCGATCAGCTTCTGGATGCAGTACGACTTGATGTTCCGCTGCACATCCGCCACTTTGATCCAGGCGTTCTTGTTGGCGTCGTCGCATTTCTCGATGGTGAACTGGGAAATCTCCAGACCGCCATCGTCCGACGGTGGTTTCCACTCGATGACGACCGCCTCGGGGCTCAGCTCGCGCACGACGATCGGACCCTCCGGTTTGCTCGGTTTGTCGATCACCTTGAGCTTCAGCTCGACCTGAGCCGAGCCGGCCGAATTGCGCGCCTCGACGATGTATTTGCCCGTGTGCGCACGATCCAGTGCGGCGATAACGAGCGTCGACGATTGACCGACGGTCACGATGGTGTGCTCGGCGGTCGAGGTGAGGGCCTGCTCCTCCCGGTACCAGACAACCTCCGGCGCTGGGAAACCGGTGAAGTCGGCCACAACCTTCCACTCGTCGCCGACGCGCAGCTTCTGCACGATCTGCTTCTTCTCAACCGTCACCGTTGGCTTCTCCTCGATCGTCACCTGGCAGCTGCTCTCCACGCTGCCCACCTCGTTCGTCGCCCGGCACACGTACGTCGCGCCGCTCTCGGCGGTGGTCGACTTGAGCGTGTACTTGGCGCAGCCGTTCTCGTACGACACGACGTCCTGCTTGAGCGGCTGGCCGTTGCGGAACCAGGCCACGTCGGGCACCGGGACGCCCGTCACGATGCAGCTGAGCGTCACCGACTGGCCGAGACCGACGCGGACGTCCTTCAGGTGCTCGCTCACGGTGGGCGCTTCCTTCTGGATCGGAGCCGCAATCTTGTAGTACGGCGAGTTGGGCGATGCCGGACCCTTGCCCACCTCGTTCACCGCCGTGGCACGGAATGTGTACTCGCAGTTCTTCGTCAGCTTCGTGACGGTGGTCGTCGTTTCGGTGATGCTGGTAATTTCAGTCCATCTGTGGGGAAGGAGGTTGGAGAAACATTAGCGTACAATTGGAGAGAAAATGTTGTTTTCAATCCCTCGAGTTCTTACTTCTTCTGGCTCTTTTCCTCGTACTCAAGCACGTACTCCGTGATGGGGCTGTTGCCATCGTCGCTCGGTGCCTTCCAGAACAGCGTGATCGAATCGTCCGTGATCAATGTCGCTTCCGGTGCATCCGGAGCTCCGGGTTGTTCTACGAAAGGACGAACGAAAAAAAGGGAAATTAGAATCTTCCCGGTTGGATTTACTGACCGATGACATACTCTTGATGATGAGCGTGAAGGAGGTGCTGGCATCGCCACACTCGTTCGTCAGCTTGAGCGTGAACTCGCCGGCGTCGACCTCGGCCGCACGTTTGATCGTCAGACTGGCCGTCTCCTCCGTCACCGTGGCGATAAACTTGGCCGACGGGATGATGACGCGCTTGTTGACGCGCCATTCCGCTTCCGGCTTCGGCGTCGCGTTGAACTTGACGTTGAACGTGATGTCCTCGTCCTTGCGGATGGTGAACGTTTTCGGTCCGTCCTCGAAGATGGTCGGTGCTACCTTGATGATTTCGACCTTGAGCCGGGACGACGTCTTCGCGTTTGACACCGTGCACGTGTACTCGTCCTCGTCGGCCTCCGAGGCGCCCTTGATGATCAGCTTGCGGATGCACTTCTCCACGACCAGCTCGTAGCGCGAGTCGCTGGAGGCGATGATCTTGTTGTTGCGATACCACACCACATCGGCAGACTCGGACAGCTCAACGCTGAACACGGCATCGTTGTCGCGGGTGGTCAGCGTGACCTCGGGCAGGCGACGCACAAAGTCGACGACCGGCTTCTCGACCGTCAACCGCGCCCGGGCCCGTTGTTCGCCCACCAGGCAGGTGTACTCGCCCGCATCCGCATCGACCGTCCGGTTGATCTTGAGTGTTTGGCGTTTGCCATCGATGGCCAGCTGGACGTGGCCGTTGAACGAAAGCTCTTCTTCGTTGCGGTACCAGCGCACCAGGGCGTCACCCTTGGTCAGCTCGAGCTCAAAGATGGCATCTTCGCCACGAGCGACCGTGACGTCGCGTGGTGCACTGATGATCTCTGGCGGCAGCTCGATGACGGACACCTCCGCAGAGCATTCCTGGTCGGCCAGAGCGCACGTGTACTCGCCCTCGTCGTGCACGGACGTGTTGCGTACAAACAGGACGCGCGATTTGCCCTTCTTGCCGAACTCGTACTTGCCCGGCGTTTCGACCAGCTTGCGACCCTCCTTGTACCAGGTGACGTCCGCCGTCTCGGAGGTGATCTCCACCTCCAGCACGGCGTTCTCCTTCTCCTTCGTCTCGACGTCGTCCAGCTTGCGCAGGAACTCGGGCTTGGCCTCGATCACCGTCAGGCTGCACTCCGTCTGCTGGTCCTTCACCGTGCACCGGTACACGCCCGTGTCGTTGATCGTGGGATTCTTGATGTTCAGCTTGTGTACCTTGCCCTCCTGCACGATCATGCGGTGGTCCATGCCGCTAAGCTCCTTCCCGTTGTGGAACCACTTGGTCGACACCGTGTGCGACGTTTCACACTCCAACGTCACCGCGCGGCTCTCCTCAACGGTGATCGTTTTCTTGAGCTTACGCGTAAACGTGACCTTGTCCACCTCGACCGTCACCCGCGCACCATGCGACGCCTTGCCGATCGTGTTCGATGCGATACACTTGTAGTTGCCCGAGTCCTGCTCCGAGTCGGCGTTGTTGATGAGCAGCTCGATGTTCTCCCCATCGTACGCCTGTTTGACGCGCTTCGACGGAAGCAGCGTGTTGTTGTTGCGCAACCAGAGGATCTCCGGCACGGGATTGCCCGTTACCTTCGCCGGCAGCTTAATCGAGCCACCCTGCGGCACGCTCTGCTCCTCGAAGCGCTCCAGGAAGAGTGGGGCCTGCGGGTTACCGATGTTCGACTCGTCAACGGTGAGGAAAGCGCTCGTCTCCACACTTCCGGCCGGATTCTTGGCGCGGACCGTGTACTCGCCGGCGTTGTCGTGCGTCGGAGCGACCAACGTCACCGTGTACATGTTACGGTCGACCTGCGGCTTCACTTCGAGCGCGACTCCATTCTTGAACCACTGTACCTCGGGCGTGGGATTGCCTACAATCTGCGTGGACAGCACCACCGTTTCGCCCTGGCGGATGGCCATGCTCTTTAGGGGCTCCAGAATCTGCGGCGGTTCCTGAACGCCCGTCTTCACCTTCACCACGATGTCGAGCGACGATTCACCCTCACGATTGCGTGCCACTACCTGGTATGAGCCTTCCTGCAGCTTGTCGATGCCCTTAATGTGCACCACCGTGCAGTACATGTGCATGTCCGACTCAACGACCACCTGCACGTTGTCCTTGCTCTCGATCTCCACCCCGTTGTAGTACCAGAGAATGTCTGGTTCGGGCACCGCCACCAAGCGGCACTCGAGCAGCACATCCGAACCGGCGTCCACGTACTGTGCCTTCGGTTTGCGCGAGAACGTCGGTGGGATACCCTCCAGAATGTCCGCCAGCGACGACTCGCGGGACATACTCTTGCGGGATAGGGTCGCCACGTCCGAACCGTGATCCGACGTGACCGTATCCACGACCAGCTCCGTCGAGCTAGAAGCGAAACCGGCAATGTTCTTCGCCACACACGTAAACGTGCCCGCGTCCTCCGGGAACACCTCGCGAATGATCAGCGTGGCAACGTTGTCATCGTCGTAGTAGATCTGGAAATCCTGCGACGACTTAATGACCGCCGTCTGGCGGAACCAGGTGATCGACGGGCGCGGGAAACCTTCCACCTTGCACTCGAACTGCACCGTGTAGCCGTCCTGCGTGGTGATCGGTTGCAGCTTTTCGATGATCTTCGGCGCAAGCGGACGCTCGCTGGCGGCCGGCTTCTCAAACACCGGCAGCTTGTCGATCTTTTCGTTCAGCGTCTTCTGCACGTACTGCGGATAGGTGACGGCATCCATCAGATACTCCCGGCGCACGAAGCCTCGCTCTTCCGACCACGAACGTTTCACGTACCACCACTCCGAGTTGCTATGCTCTGTGAAAGTTGATTAAGGGTAATTAATGTTAGCACGTTGACTAAGTTGATTTCCGAGTCTCACGCTGACTTACCAATTACGTAAACCTTCTCTCCTTCAACCATGTGCAATGCTTCCTCGTTCTCAGCCTCGACCGCTTGAATGCAATACATATCGTTGGCATCTTCTACAATAGGAATAAACACACTTTCTTAATGATCAAAGTTACTTATAAACGACTTATGCTAAAAGCTTACCTTCTCGAACTATTTTCAGCGATGCGGTTTCTACAGAAATGGAATGCACAACAACCGTGACGTCGACGAGTGGAGTACAGGAAACGAAAAAAAGTATATATTAGTTCCTGCGTGCTATACACTCGTTTCGGTAGAAGTGAATTGTAAGTATCATGGCAAGAAAAAACGTTTGGTTTTAGTGTACCAGGTGAGGTAGAAGTAAATGAAGTAATAGTAGTAATAGTTTGGTAAAAATGTTGCAGTCGTTTCTAGTCTACCAGGAACGTTTCATGACAAGAATAAAAATGTATAAAATCAAACCACACGATAGGGTTCACTCCGGAAGAGAAGGAAAGAAGAAGAAAAGGTAGAGTTTTGAAGTGTGAAAAAGGAGTAAAAACACATTCGATCAGCGGAGAAAGAGAAAGTGTGGTAGAAAGAATAGTTTAAATGGACAGCGCAATTTACAGGGCAAGGATAGAAATTGTGTGGTGAAGAAAAGTAGTGCAGGTTCTTCGCAGAGAGGTGTTACAGCAGGTGCAAGTGTTTGCTTAATTGTCATCCATCGTTTATATATTTTATTGTTGCTGTACATAAAGATTTTCGTATGTCGCTAGTGTGTTTGTATGTAAGCTGCAAAGAAGAGTAGAAAAGTTGTAAAAGCAGTTGGAATAGCCGAGTATACAAAGTTTCGGCAAAGCGAGCTAGAAAAGAAAGGTGTAAATATTGTAGTGCGTTTGGTTATTCAGTAGAGGAAGGCATAGAGATGTTGTGCAGAGCTTTGAAGGTGGCCAGATTTTCCAGCAAAATAAAGCTTCCGGGTTTCGGCAAGAAAAGAAAAGAAGGATAGAGGAAGATTCCATTCCAAGACCTTATATAGAAAGTCCGAAATGTGAAATAGAGCGAAAGGATAGAGTATTTCAAACGGTAGTGGAGTAATAGGAATTTGATAAAAACCTTCAGAGTATGTCGGTAGGACTTTCTTGGGCTGTTTCAGTGTGTATGATTCTTCTTCGTGTGTGGTGGTGGTGAACTGTGATCTGTTGCGTTGCGTCAGATCGAGCGAGATTTCCTCCTCGTGGTGCATGATCAGGTTCTCGAGCTTTTCGCGCCGGCGCCGCAGCTCGATCACCACGTTCTCGGTGTCCTCGTCCTGCTCGTACCGATAGTCTTCCTCCACGTCCTGCTCGCTATCGTCGTAAATCACCTCGTAGACGACCTCGTCGTCCTCGTCCACCTGCTTGACGATCGTGATGTGGGCCTCGCCCGTCTCCTCGCCGTAGCTGTACGGCGCTGGGAGTTTCACGCGCCCGGACATGGAGATCTCTTCGCGGGCGTACGAATCGAGCTGTATCTTGAACTCCTGCTCGATGTCTTCGATGTGCTTGGTGCGCTTCGGCTGGAAGGTGACATTTTCCGGCTCGATGTCCTTGAAGACGGGCCGCGGTTGGCGTACCTTCTTGATCTTCTTAATGCGGACCTCCTCCTCGTCCAGTACCTCACGGCGGAATGCCGGTTTCGGGCGAGGGCGCTGCTTGCGCACAACCACATGCTCCGTGATCTCCTCTTCCGGTGCCGGAACCTCCTGCTCCTGGGTGATCGTGAGGGAAGCTTCAACATCCTCGGCTGGCTGCACGACCGACGGCTTTCGCGCCATCTTGAACGTTGCTTCCGCCTCTTCCGGTTCCGCGATCGACGGCTTTTTGCGAGGGAGCGACAGCTTGGTCTCCACCTCTTCCTCCTCGTCGACGAACGGTTTCAGCTTCGGCCGACGTTTCACCATCGTCACTTCCTCGACCGTTTCCTTCGGTTTCTTCGCCACATCCAGATCGATCTTTTCGTACTTCTCGAGTTCCGTCTTCGGTACATCCATTTCGAGCAGTTTCCTTGTGATCTCATCGATATCGTCTTCCTTCTTTTTCTTCGGCACAACCTTCTTTTTCGGTTTCTTTTCTTCCAGTTTCTTTTCCTCCGGTTTCTTTTCTTCCGCCACCACCACCACCGGTTCCGGTTCCGGTTCCGGCTGTTCAGCCTCGCGTACGATCTCCAGCGAGGCCTCGGCTTCGTCGGTGGTGTACGGAGCCGGTTTCGGCTTCAACTTCACCAACTGCTCGACGTCTTCCACCTCTTCCGGTTTCGGAACGGAGGGTTTCAAAAGGACGACCTCCTCGGTAGCCGTTTCCTCCACCACCGGTTGTGGTTTTTTCGGTTTCTTCAGCGAAACCGTCGCCTCCTGGACCGTTTCCTCCTCCACCGGTTTCTTTTTCGGTTTGATCTTGAACTCCACTTCGGTCTCTTCGACCGCTTCTACCTTCGGTTTGCTCTTCCTACGCGGGAGTTTAACCTCTGCACTCTCTTCCGATTCGATCGTCGACTCGACTGCCTGCTGTGGCTTGGGTTGTTGCTCGATCTGTACCTTCTCTCGCTTCTTGAGATCTACATCGACGCGCTCGTACTGCTCGAGTTCGGTTTTCTCGATTTCCAAATTCAGCAACCGCTGCAACTCGGCGTCCTCATCGACGCTGGCCTTCTTCTTCTTCACCACGACCGTCTTTTTCTTGGGCTTTTCAACCGGCTTCTTTTCGACCACGGGCTCTTCCGGTTTGGCCACCGGTTTGAGGGATACCTTGCGCAGTGCTGGCACCGGTTGCGGTTCTTCGACGATTGCCTGAATCGGTACCGACTCCACCGTGGTCGGCAGTTCTTCCGACGGTGCCTCGATAACGGCATCTTCTATGATCGGCTGCACATCGTGCACCTCCTCCACCAGCGGCTGCACGGGGACAATTTCTTCCTCGGGTATCACAACGTCGGCCGGTTCTTCTACCATCGGCTCAACCGTTTCGACGTCTTCCCGAGCGAGCGGTTCGTCCGCTTCCATCTCTTCAATGACCGGGGCTTCCACCGGTTCCGGCTGCTCAACTTCGATCTTTATGATGCGCTCCACACTGACGGTCTCTTCGGTTTTCTGTGGCGTTGGCTTGAGCGTTATCTGTTCTTCGACCTCCTGAGGAGCTTCCGAACGACGAGGCTTCTTGGTTATCTTAAACTCAGCCTCCACCGGTTCCGGCTCCGGTTGTTTCTGTACCGTTTTCTTCGGTTTGAGCGTCACTTCTACCGGAGCGAGCTCTTCAACTTCGGCGACTTGCGGTTCGCGTGGAACTTCCACTGCTTCGACCGTTTTTTCCGGCTTCTTAATGTCCACATCGACCTTCTCATACTTTTCGAGTTCAGTCTTTTCGATCTCCAGGTTCAGCAGACGCTGCAACTGCTCGTCCTCATCGATGGAAGCTTTCTTGGGCTTCTTCGAGATCTTCTTCTTGATCACGACCTTCTTCTCTTCGGGCTTTTCTGGTTCAACCTTCTTCTCCAGCGGGGCAGGCTTTGGTTCGTCTTGTTTGACTACGACCGGTGCCTCCTCAACCGCGCTGGCCACTTCTTCGGCCGGTACAGATTTCGGTGCCGGTTCGATCGATTTTGGAACCTCGGCCGGCACAACCGGACTTGCTTCCTCGGGCTGGGTCACTTCTTCGACAAGCTGGGCCTTCGACTCGACCGGTTCCACCGCGATCGGAGCCTCTACGACTGCAGGCACCTCTTCTGGCTTCGCATCTTCCTCCGATGGAGCCGTTGGCTTTTTGCCGACCTTCTTCGTGACCTTTTTCTTCGGTGCTTCTACGTCCGCATCGTCAGGTGTTGGCTTCGGAGTCGGCAAGGCCATATCGCGATCAGCTTCACGCTCCTTCGTTTCCGGTTCGGGCGTGGGCTTCGTGAACGGTTTCAGCTTGATCTCTTCCTTCTCCTCCTCCGGTTTGCCCGGAGTGGGTTTACGGAATTTGAACTCATCCTCCGGTTCCGGTTCCGGCTTCTTGCCCTTGCCCAGCACGATCTTGTGCTCCGGTTCCTCCGGAACCGCCGGCACCTTCGGTTCTTTCGGAACCTTCGGTTTCTCTGGTTCCTCCTTGGGCTTCTCCTCGGGTTCCGGTTCCGGCCGCACGTACGGTTCGAGTGGCGTTTCGTAGTCCGGAATGTCGGTCGGTGTGAACGTCGGCTTTTCCACATGCCGCTTCTGCTTCTCGACCTCCTCCTGCTTGGGTTGCTCTTGCGTCTTTTTCTTCGGTTTTTCCTCCTCCACCGTTTCTTCTTTCGGCTTGGTTGGAGTTTTCTTCAGTTTGACCTCCTCGTGGTGTTCTTCTTCCTGCTTTACCTTACCCTTACCTAGCTGCAACGTACGTTCTTCCGGTTCGTCCTTGGGAGTTTCCTTCGTCTGTCGCTGGTACTTCGGTTTCTCTTCCTCCTTCTGCTCCTCCTCTTTCGGCTCCTTTTCATACTTTTCGATGTCGAGCGTTTCCAGCTCCGGTTTTTCCTTCTTGATCACCTTCACCT
This sequence comes from Anopheles sinensis, assembly GCA_000441895.2. Taxonomy (NCBI): domain Eukaryota; kingdom Metazoa; phylum Arthropoda; class Insecta; order Diptera; family Culicidae; genus Anopheles; species Anopheles sinensis. The sequence continues at coordinate 5,559 of KE524785.1, read as the reverse complement.
TCTTGATCACCTTCTTCGCACGTTCCGTCTCCTCCTCCTCGATGCGTGAGAGCGTTCCTACGCCCGGTCTCGTGTCCAGGACGACCACCACCGGCTGTTGACCGGCGGCGGACAGCTCAACGTGCTCGATGCGGCTCTTGAGCAGCACCTTCGGCACGCTGGGTTCCTCCACCTCCCGCTTCTCCGGCACGATCGTTTTGCGCAGTTTAACTGTTTGTGGTTCTTGTGTGTCAGTGATTTGGGGTTGAATCGGTTTCTGTTCTTTGCGTTCGATCTTAATAGGTTCTAGCTTAGCAATCTCACCCTTTTCCGGCTTGACCTTTGGCTTCTCGTCCAGGTCAACCTTTTCGTACTGCTCCAGCTGAGTCTTTTCGATCTCCAGGTTCAGCAGCCGCTGCAGCTCCTCGTCGTCGTCGATAGATTTCTTGGACTTCTTCGTCACCTTCACCTTTTTGGTGACCTTCTTGGGAGCTTCGGCGGGAGCAGTTTCGATGGTCGCTGCGGGGAGCAGCTGGGCCTGTTCCGTTGGTTCCGCACGCAGCTCAGCCGTCGGCACGATCGTCTCCGTTGCCAATGGCGATGCCTCGACGGACGCGGTCTCTTCTACGGCTTGCTCTAAAAGAGTTTCAGCAGGGGCTGCAGCAACCGTTGGCTTCAGCTGCACGGCTGGAACTTCCGTTGCTCCAGTTGGTACCTCGACCGGTGCCAGGTGCTCTTCTTCCAATGTCAGCGAAGCAACCGTGTCGGCTTCCTCCACCGAAACGTCAAACTGATCGACGACAGGTGCGGCTTCGAGCAGGGGCTTGCCAGTGATGGTCGGCTTCTGCGTTGCATTGTCGGACACATCGACTGCTGCCACTGTAACCTCATCCATTGCCAACGAGGGTACCCTGTCGGTCTCTTCCACCTCCTGGTCGACCAGTTGTTCTACCGGGGCCGCTTCCAGCAGGGGCTTGGACGCGATAGTGGACTTTTCCGTAGCGACATCCAAGACGTCTACTACCTCAACCTGTTGTCCCTCCATCGCGAGGGCCTCTGCTGTACCCGTTTCCTCCACCTGCTGGTTAAGCTGCTGCTCTACAGGTGCCGCTTCCAGCAGGGGCCTGGACGCTACTTTAGACTGCTCCGTAGCGACATCCAGTACGTCCACTACCGCGACCTGTTGTGCATCCAACGAGAGCGCCTCTGCAGTACCCGTTTCCTCCACCTGCTGGTCGAGCAACTGCTCCACCGGTGCCGCTTCTAGCAATGGCTTCGCTGCCAAAGTAGACTTCTCTGTGGCGGCATCCAGCACATCCACAGCTGCGATCTGTTGCCCATCCATCGTGAGAGCCTCTGCCAGTCCGGTTTCTTCAACCTGCTGTTCAAATACGGCCTCGGCAGGTGCTGCTTCTAGAAGGGGCTTACTTACGGTTGGCGTCTCCGTAGCTGCGGAAAGGATTTCGCTAGGGGCCGCTTGTGCCTCCTCAGGCACGACGACATCTACCACCGGTGCCTGTTCCAGCTGTTCGTCAAACACCTGCTCGATGGGTGCGGCGGTGACCTGGGGCTTCAGCGTAACCTTGGGCGTCTCGATGGCCGCTTCCGGAATGTCAACCGGTTGCACCACATCCCCGAGGGGTGCTGTTTCCACCAGTTCGTTCGCCTCGAATGTGTCCTCCTGCAAATCGAAAGTATCTGCACCTGCGTTACCAGCAAAAAAGAATAGAATTAGTCGACATCCGCGATATTGCTGCTACATAAATACTGCACTTGATCGCTTCTATAGGTTGCTGCTGGTTCATTTTGCATGAATCAGTGCCAGGTATCTTTAGACATGACAACAGTAAGCGACCAAGTTTGATGTAATTTTTCAAAACCCAGATTAGTTTTGGCAATAAATTCATGAAGCCGAAAACAAACACACTTATTAGTAATTTTACCGACCATTTGCTTTTCTATATACATGTAGCAATGTGTGGGAAGGTACTTACTGGTAGGAAGCGTTTCTTCTGTGTGTAATGTGTCGAGTGTCTGTTGGATTTCATCGTGTCCGATGGCTGGTTCATGTGGCGCTAATGTTTCTGTGGGTGTTTCTTGTAATGGGGTGACTGGTTTGGGTTTTTTGACCTTCACCTTATCGGCCGGCTTCTTGGGCGTGACGGTGTCCGGCTTCGGCTGCTGCGGTTCTGCCGGAACCGGCGTTTCCTCCTCTTTGGTACGCTTGGTCGGTTCAAAGTCCGTCTTTTCATATACCTCGAGCTCCGTTTTCGCGATCTCTTGGTTGAGCAGACGTTCGATTTCGCTGTCCAGAGTGTCGGGCTTCACTGTCTTTTTGATGCGAACCTTGCGCTTCGCTGCGCTTTCCGGTTGCGTCTTGGTTTCGTCGGGGGTCACTTGGGTAACTGTAACTGTAGCTTCGGGGAGTTCGTCACCTTTTTGCACGGTTACAATCTCGATTATCTCCTCCTTGTCGTCTCCCTTTTTCTTAATGACTCGTTTCTTGATCGTCTGCTGCTCGATGGCACCGGTTTCTGTTTTGACTTCGGTCATTTTAACCTCTTCAGGCAGCTGCTCTATAACAAAGTCACTCATCGGCTGCGGAGCAACGATTAGCTCTTCAGGCTGCTGGTAGAGTTCTTCTGGAACCAGTTTTGGTACCACGGCATGCACGACATCCGGAGCGACATCTTCAATTGTGGCAACGGTCGTCGGGAGTTCTTCTTGCGAGGGCACTTCCTGTTGATCGTCATTGTCTGCTTTTGGCTTGGGTTTAGTTTTCTTGATGACTTTTTTCACCTTCAGTGAAGGAGTGGTTTCTGTATCTGTGTCTTGCGGCTTTTCGGTGCTCGCTGGCAACACCATATCCCGGTCAGCTTCCTTGTCCGGTTTGTCGGCTTCCGTGGAGGGCTTTTTGAATGGTTTCAACTGAATGTCGGTAGGTTCGTCTTCGGGTTTTCCACTCGCTGGAATTCTAAATTTGACATCATCTTCCGGAACCTCTGGTGTCGGTTTTCCCTTGCCTAACACTAGCGGCTTCACCGCCTCTTCCTTTTCCTCTGGAACCTTGGGCTTTCGCTGTGCCTTTGGTTTCTTTTTCGGTGCTTCGTCGGGTTCTTCCACTACAGGTTCAGGTGCTTCATATTCGTCCTTTTCAATGTCGTAGTCTGGTATATCAATCGGCTTGAACTCCGGCTTTTCCACATGGCGCTGTTTTTCATCAACATCTTGAGCCGTTGGCTTTTCCTTAGTCTTTTTAACAGGTTTCTCTTCAACCGTTTCTTCCAGTTGAGGTTTCTTTGGTGTTTTCTTCAGCTTAACCTGCTCTTCTTCCGCGTCATCCTTCTTCAGCTTACCTTTGCCGAGTTTGAGGGTCTTGTCTTCCGGTTTTTCCTCGGTGGTTTGTTTGGGCTTTCGCTGATATTTATGAGCCTCTTGGTCGAATTCTTCTTTTTCCGGTTTTTCTTCATCATACTCAGTAGAGTCCGGCTTTTCCAATTTAACCTTTTTACCCTTGATAGTTTTGATTGTCTTCAGTTTCTTCAACTTCAACTCCGTTTCGTCTTCCTCGATTCTGGACATCTCTCCAACAGCTCGCACCGCCGAGAGGTCAGTTATTACCGGCTGAAGAGCAATCGGTGGATATTCAACAGCTACGATGCGACTCCTCAGTAGTACTTTCGGGACCATTACTTCCTCAATTTCCTTTCTTTCTGGAACCTTCACCTTTCTCAGTCGAACCATCTGTGGTTGTTCTTCTGGCTCAGAGATTTTCATCATTTGTGGTTTTTGTTCCTTCCGTTCGATCTTTTGCGGCTCAAGCTTCACTTTTGGCTTTTCGGGTTTAGGTTTGCTTTCCAGCTCAACCTTTTCGTATTGCTCCAGTTCTGTTTTTTCAACCTCCAAATTGAGCAGACGCTGAAGTTGTTCGTCTTCCTCCGGCTTAGCAACCTTTTTGGGTTTCTTTTTGATCTTCTTTTCAAGCTTCTTCGGCTCTTTCTCCTCTTCAAGGACAGTTTTGACCTTTTCCTGCTGTAGTTTCTTGAGCGATTTTTCTTCAAATGTGAGGAAGGTTTCATCGCGTTCTTCGATGACTGCCTGTTGGGGCAGTGGCTCGACAACAGGTATTTCACGAACTACGTCCAATACCGTCGGCGCATCGTCGTATGACTCGACTGACTCGGGTACAACGTTATCATGAACGATAGAATCACTCGGTGCATCTTCCAAGTCTGCTGGTTTTTCTTTTGGTGTAGACTTTTTGACGATTTTCTTCTTGATGACTTTACCAGTTTTCTCTTCCTTTTCCTCTCCTGGCGCGACTGCTTCCTCTAACTTTGGTTCTAGCATAACATCTTCTACAGCTTCAACAACGGTTGGTATTAGCTCTTCTGTCGCTTGTTCGGTTGTAATGTTTGCAGGCTTCTTTTTCTTGACCGCTTTTTTGACGTCTTCCGGTTCCGATGGTTGTTCTTTGACTGACTTTCGGCGCACAGTTTCTAGAGGTTCCATTTCTAGCGTTTCTAATACGGCTACCTCAGCATAAGGTTGTAGAAGCGTTTCCTCAACCACCGACTTCGACCGTTTTTTCAGCTCAACTTCAACTCGCTCGTAGCGTTCCAGTTCGGTTTTCTTTACCTCTAGGTTGAGGAGCTTTTCAATGATATCGTCCACTTCATCGGTGGTCTTGATGCTTTTTACTTTCTTCTTTTTCAGTTTCGGCTTTTCTTTTGGTTTTGCCGTAGTTTCTTTTTCTTCAACGGAAGGTTGTGGCTGCGTCTCTACTTCCGTAATGGTGATCGTTGTTTCTGGCTTTTCACCTTCTTCCTGAACGGTAACCACTTCGACAAGCTCTTCCTTGTCTCCGACTGTTTTTTTCACCGTGCGCTTCTTAGTAGTTTGTTTCTTAACTTTTCCATTCGCGGAGACCACTTCACTGACAAGAATTTCTTCTGGCAGTTCTTCCACTAGGGTTTCTTGTTGTTGCGGCAGTTCAATGATGAACTCTTGAACTTGCTCGAAAGAATCTGCGACTTCATCTTCAGCGGATGGCTCTGTTTGCTTTTTCGTCTTCTTCTTGGTCACTTTGGTGGTCACAGTTTTGACTGTAGCTTCTAAAGGTTGAGTATATTCTTCTTCCACAGCCTCCTGAGGTTTCATTTCTTCATCGAATGGCTCTACCACTTCATAAGGAACCTCGTGCTCAGTTACGGTTACCGTGGTTTCAGGTTGTTTGCCCTCTTCTTGAACCGTAACCTCTTCAGTAACTTCTTCTTTTGGCCCAACGCGTTTCTTGGTGATTTTCTTCTTGGTGATTTGCTTTTTGATAGCGCCCGACGACGTTTTAACTTCTTCTGTAACTTCAGGAAGCTCTTCGATAGTAGTTTCTTCGACCGGACGAACTCGCTTCGGAATATCGACATCGATTTTCTCGTATTGTTCCAGCTCGGTTTTCTTGACCTCTAGGTTGAGAAGACGCTCAATGATATCGTCAGTATCGTCACCCTTTCTCTTGACGATTTTTGACCTTTCTTCTTTTTTGGGTTTAACTGTATCAACAGACGGTGTTTCTTCAGTGAC
>KE524784.1:178252-198984 GCA_000441895.2 Anopheles sinensis | reverse complement strand
GGACGGTGTGAGATTTCTTACATTGTGGTGATTTAATGGTCTACCAATGTTCGGAGGCCGAATGCGCCACCACTGTTAATTAGAGGAAGCGCTACATTTTCCCACGAACACCTTGCGCTCTATAGGAGGTGTTGATTTAAGCTGCCCACTTCAAATCATCCTCGCCCTTCTCAGGAGATCAGCACTGAGAAGAAACGGAGCGCACAAAGGCAAACAACTTTGAAGTGTGTTCATAAATATTGAATGTTCGGTCCTGACGTCCTCCCCGCTGATCTGCTGAGTGTCTATATCCCACTCCTTATGAGATGCGCTTGAGTGATAGTGTCCATCACCAAAGGGGTGGCCGTCTCGGACTTCGGACCTCTGCGTTGTACCGGTTTGGTGGATTGAATGAGCTGTTTGTGTCACCTCGCTTCCCGCTCCCTTTTGCGACTTCGCACCTTGCGATCCCACCCAACGAATTGCTCTTGGGAACGACTCTACTCGGTGGCCATATACAAGTCCTGACGAAAGGTGATGGATTAGCATAGGTTGTTGTCGACCACGCAGAATGGATGGACTAGCGTCCCTTTGGGACATCAATCTGGGACTTGGTGGGCAAAATGGGGCCAACGTTTGTAGTTTTGAAGAACTTCATCAGTTTATCGTGTGTATCGGATCGGAGTCTTATTTTTATTTGATGATGGTCTCGTTTAATGCATCGATATTCTTATGACTCAATATACAAAATGTTCAACGTCACCGATAAAGACTTGCGTGGATGCGTGGACTAGACGAAAGCAACTATAACACAACAATTTACTAATGATCTAAGTTGACTTTGTTTTAGTCTGCATAGAAAAATCCCAGATACCCAGAAGATATGCCAAACCAGAAGCAGAAGATCCAGTGAGACCTTACAGATTATTCCAAAGGCGGCACGAACTCCTTCGGAAAAAACCCATTCGGTATGGGGAACACATTCCGGGCGCAACAGCCTGAGTGGTGCGTGAACTCCGCATCCGAAAAGCGCCAGATATCACCCATCTAGTGGCGTCGGTCAGGCGAAAGAATTTTAATTGGTATCCGATCTCGGGTGGTTTTTAGCGTCATTTTCGTCGGGACACGCGTGGCCCGCTTCTGCCATAAGCGGCGGGACCTGCAGATAGGGGTCGAAGAACACGAGTTACGACTCGTCGCCATGTTTCGCTTGGTGCAATCTTGATATTGTATTTAAATTTTCGCCCCCCACACTCAGCACATGACCTATTCTTCCCGCCTTCCCTCGGATTGGAACTGGACAGTCCCTCCCCCGGATGGCGCGATTCCAAACTGTTTTTTCGTCTAGTCACCAGTAATGGATTCAGTGCGATATCACTCCTGCCACCGACGACGACGCGATGAACCTCGCCGAGGGAGGAAGAAAAAAGTGGTTACCAAAGGTCCGATAGGACACGGACATGCAATGTGCTGTTGGTGGCCGCTTCAGACCGAGCCTGTCCGCCTACGCACGCCGCCTTAAACTAACGCCAGTCGGTTGCGCAAATTGCAACGAAAACGCAATTCACACTGTGCGTTTCCATCCCTCCGTTCCCACTTGCTGCAGTTGGGGCGAAAGGCAACCCTAGAAGCATGCCGTGTTAGCCACCAACGCGATGCACTTTCAAGATGCAGCACCAGCTCCTTGTACCTAGAGAGGAGGCGAACAAAACTGGTCCAGGTTAGTGGGTTTTTTCCTTCCTCCGGAATCACCCTGGGTTTCGCGTTTCGGTACGCGATGCCCTAAGTGGATTAAATTACCTTTACTTAAGGTCCGCAATGAACGCACAAAACCTTGCCGGAAGATGGCTATCTAATCAGTGCTGGTGATGATTTACCAGACCACGGCCAAAGTAATTTCCACCCCGTGCGTGGCATTAATTTGAAATTAAATTAATACCACTAAAGAGAGAAAAGAAAGAAAAGACGTTCCAACCAGAAGTCTCGGCCCTATTAACTATTTACAATTAGAAACGAAATCATTCCAATCGGCAAACTGTAATCTCCCGGGAGTGTGTCGCCCAGCAGATAAACTTCAGTAGTCACCAAGTCCACGCACAAGCCTTACCAAAGTCAGAAGAAAGAAAGAGGAGATAGGACGTTGCAGCTCAGACTCGTGAATAATCTACGATTTACGGTTTCACTCGATGGTGGTAGCAATTGTCGTGCTACTCGCGCGCGCACCGGAACGAATCGCCATAAATTCAGCTGTATACCAGAATTTATTGATTACATTGTAATATTTCCCAGGGCGCGCGCGCACCCTGAAGGGCCCCTGGAGAGGACCGGGTCGGCGGTACTGGTTTCAGGGATTAGTCGGTGGACCGCACCGGCACCATCGGTTCAATAACTTCACCAGCTGCCTGAACCAGTTGCCAACGCCAGCAGGAAAGCGTTCCATCCACCATGAAAATATGGGGAGCAATAGCAAAAAGGACAGCCTCACCATCCCTTGGACAGGAGCAGATGGTGGAAGAGGGAAGGTGGGAAGCAAAAAAATGTCCATACCAGAGCCCCAACAACGTGTGATAATAATCACCTATTGAAATGTCATTTCCTAATGATACACCGGCGTGCCGATCTAGGGAATTGCGCCTTTGGAAGCCCGAACGCACCGAGAGGACGCACTCTTTTCCGACCACACGAACGCCCACATTCGCGGCCACTAGACGTCCATAGCCCGAAAGGGAAGCTAGATCGCATGGGACTCCCTAGGACGGGAGGAAAAACCGGAGGGTCTTCACCGTGCCGAACATGGTCGTTCGACGACGTGGAAGAGGTGTGAAATTAATGGCCTCCGTACCTAAAAAGCAAAATCTTGCACTTATTAGCGAACATACAATTTATTTAGTGCGTACAGATGGGGCCGTGAACGTGACTCCGGTCAGTGGAGTGGCCTGCCGTCGCCTTCTTTCCCGCCGGCTCGTTCGACTACATCTGCTTCTTCCCGCCGAGAACCCCGCGAGTCAACGAATTACCAACAGGCGTCGAAAGCAAGAAGGACGTCATAAATAATTTGCACCGCGACGAAACCGCGCACGCTTTTTGCGCTCGTGGAACTCATCCCTCGCCTTGGGGAAGGATCGAGCGGTTTTTCCTCGCCCTTCGCCGGTTTTTGCAAGCCGGTCGATCCAATTTGAATGCCGCCGATCAGCTCGGTGGGCATGTGTTTTGCGCGACTCATTACACGAATATATAATTAGGGCGAAATGGTGCGAGGATGTGTCAACAACAAGTGGCATGGCACGGTCCGTCGGCCCCTTACCTCGTCCCCGTCAGGAAGGAGAAGATAAAGTGTCAAAGATTTAACCGAACCGCTTTGGGGCGTGCGAAGACGTGAACTTTGGGCCGCTCGTGCCAGAAAGGGTTTGGTACGGGCGAGAAGCAGCACCAGCATAGGTCGCATCCAAAACTGGCTCGCTACACGGGCTTGCGACATTCAAACGCATTAGGGAATGGTGCATAAAACGGCCACTTGCCCGCGGAGGCCGCATGCTGTAAATGGTTGGGGTGAGCAATAAATTTTCCGGAGCTGCCCCTCGATGGCTAGATGCGTGAGGTAGAGGAACTAGACTGAATGCAGTTTTTAAAAGTGTTTCGTCTTCAATACTTCTATGCACTAGATTTTACACTGGATCATGTACCTGAATACAGTGTTGTTTGTTCATCTTGAGGAAGATATTCAAGTTAAGCATGTTGTTCTAGTTTTCTAGCTCCAATTCCTCACCCCAATTTCGGTGCAACATCATGTTTTGTTTCCATTATTTCCCGCACAACATAACCCAACTTGATTATTAAATTACCCGGTGCCCTTTTCGAAAAGCTACTCGTTTGCATCTAATCTGTAGCATTATCTTCAACCGTGGGGTAACATTAGCAAACCCTCACCGCACAACAAAGTACCTCCGGACAAGGAGTAGCTTTTGCTTACGATAATAACCAGGACAACAGACAACAACAACCGGCATCCATCTGCCAACAGTCGGCAGCAAATAAGCATGCTCGCAGCGTTTAATGGTCGATAAAAACGGCCTTCCTACCGCTCGGACGCGCCTAAGTATGATTTGGTTTGAAAGAGAAAAAAACGCAGGGATGTTTTTTCCTGTACACCCCAGTTTTCTTCGGGGTCCTTGGCCACGAGCAGCGATTATGCTCGACGACGACGACGACGAAGACGACGACTAAAGCTCAGTAATCATTTGCGTAGCCTAAACCCCACCCTGGGCCACCTGGGGGAGCTCGGAGCTGGACATCGGGCGCAATGCCGTGCAGCAAAAATTACATAATTTATGACCGGAGCAAAACGAAACGGACCCGCGAATGCTTCAAACGCGAGGAAGCCCCTTTTTCCCGCGGAAATAATAATGTAGGTGGGTTTTTTTGCGCGATGAATCGAGGAATGTGTAATCTTTCCCGGCGACCGAACCATTTATTTCCGATCACAAAAACGTGCACCAAGACCGGACCAGGGTGGGGGCACGTAAAACGTACTGCGTTGGAGAGCATTAAAATGTGGTAAGCTGACTTTGGACGGAAGGAAAATAACACACAAACGGCATTCCTTGCCCAAGTGGTGCATTTTTATTTTCAAATTCCGTTATCATTCCATTGCAGACTCTTTAAGAGACCTCTTACACGACACTCCGTTAAAACGACACTGACCAAACGAATAAAAAAAGACATCGTACACCGTTTCCTTTCGAAGCGCCTGTGTCTTCTTTGTTGCTACACCTAAAACCCAGCTCCTGACCTAGCCCAAACCCTCCCCCTCCAGCATGACATCCATGTTTATGATCCGTGAAATAGAGCCGGGGCAACCGAGGCACACTTTGGTACAGAAAATGAGGGGCTATTTAAATTACGTCGCACAACATAATCGAACCGAATGGGGGAAGAAGAAGAGAACCGGGTTCCAATTCCGAACCGTTCCGCAGCCGGAACGAATCACGAAGCGCACAGATCAAACGCGGCACTTCAAATGCAGGGCATCCCGCATCTAATGGAGCGGAATGAATTGAATTGATTCGCGGATGATACGCGCTCCTCCATTTGTTGATGATTTAATTTTCTCCAATCTTCCCGTAGGGAGAAGCACGTTTCAATCCGTTCGGGACGGGCTGGATGGATGGATGGGTGGATGGATGGGAAAGGAAATTAAGCTCCCATTGCTGACATTGGCAGCTTGTCCACATGCACGACACTTACAATGAAACAGTGCTCCGCTAACGAACCGATGGCTGGCCGGAGCTTAATGGTGAAAATGAAAAGCATGTACGTGAAAATGAAGCCTTTTGCTCGCCTACGAACGTGAGGACAGGATGGCGCAAAACAACCTGACAGCCGCCGGGGTGATCCGTTAATCCTCGTTCCCTACCCTCTACGTTCATGGCCGACGGGAGTGAGTTGAACTTTAGTGCCAATTCTTGAGTGCGATGTTTATTTGCTTTTGCACAAAACAAACAAACAAACGACACGAACGATCGCACGGGAGCCTCCGACGATCGATGATGCCTCGAAGGCCAGGTCATTGTGGTGCCCGGATGGTAGGACTCCATCCGATGGCGCACTTAAGCATCTCACGTCTCATCCTGTCTGGAATGTCAAAGAAAAATGATACAAGTTCATTTGGCACGAAGAAATAAGCCCACCGTTTGAAGGACCCAATAGAGTGTTCCAACCGTCCTTTCTCATTTCCACGACTTACAGAAGTCACCTCATCGCTCAAACGACACGAAACGAATCGGTCAAATTTGTACATAATTAACATAAACATGGCACGGCGAGCCGCCGGAGGGTCGATTGATTTCAGATTAATGCAAAATTGTATACTATCCCCCCGGATTGTGCTGCGAAACCGTTGAACTGGGTCACCAGCACCACAATGGGCATATATGTTGCTTGAACGCCCGGGAAGGAAGAGGAGATTTTTATGATTTATTTAGATATGCACCCACGGCCTTCGCGTAGGGCTTCGGGGGGAAAACGTTTTTCTTTACGATCACGAGAGCGATCCAGAAGTCATATGGTACGTTAATGCTGAAGCGTTCAAATGCGAGGAACGCGTGTAGGAACATCGGTTCAAACCATACGCCACCCGTTTCCCAAGCGGATCGGATTGAAAATGTCGACCGCCTTCAACAACAGCAACAACAACGGCGAACAACGGACCGGTGTAGATAGCTCCCGGCGGCCACAAGAAGCTCGAAAACACATCCCGGCCTGTGAAGTGGTGATTGTCGTGGTTATTCCCTTTGCCTTCGAGTGGTGCTTTATGATACAGGAAAAAGACAACACCGGTGCCCCGTGTTTCTGCTGCCGTATAGAAGGGCATAAATTTTGTCCAGATTTATTGCAATCATTTTCTCTTCTGTTTCTTAACGTGCCGTTTTTTTGGTTCTCTTTTCTCTCAGGCGTTTGGTTTGCAGACAATTTTTCTTCCATCCCCCGAGTCAAGTCAAGAGGAAGGTCGGACGATCGCGATGGATAGTTTTTGGCTAGAAACTCCCAACCTTACCAGAAGGTGAGGCAGAAAATGATACAAAGATTTCGTACAAATGATTTTCTATTATTTATCGTAACCCTCAGGGAACGATTGCGGTGGACCGGCGATTGATCGGACCCCGGGACCGCCGCTCGCGCAACCGATCGGAAGGATCGTTTCTTCTACCCCTGTTTTTTTCTTCTTCTTCTCCTCTCTAATCGGCTGTCAGGATCAACGGCACACCGAAAACGCAACCCTAAAACGAGGAGAGGCAGAACGGATGAGAGTAATTGGGCCCGAACACTACCGAAAGGGCCGGAGGAACGGGCAGCACCAATTTGCCAAACCGGCGATCGGATCGCGGAATACATTCCCGTAGTGGAAGGATCGTGCATTACAGGTTGATTGGGTTGAGGTACCCTTCCACCCGTCGTAGTAGTTACCTCCTCCATCAGGCAAGGAACGGCCGTTACGGTAAGTATCGACCAGCCCTGGTGAGGAATCCTTGTGCCAAGTCGGTAAAAGCTTCCCCGCGGGCGGAATTGTAAAACGCGCAAATAACCGATCGACCTCACGATCACGGTGCTTGCAGCCTCGCGCCCAGCTGTCAGTGCAACTGTCCGCAGCGAGCACGCCCACGAGCAGCCGGAGCTGGAACCATCTTCGACGCTGAAACATCGTTTCAGCCTCAGGAGCCGCGAAAGGCCGGCACGGCACCGCAAACCGAAAACTTAAAACTAACCCTCGGCTTGCACAACCGCAGAGTGGGATTTTCAATCGAACTGGGATTTTGTGGACCAGAAGATTTCTTGCGTTCGATAAAAGCTACTGGCCTACTAAGTCCCAACTTGTTTGGAAATTTGTACATCGCGCTTCACCACCGCCGAACCACAACCACCACCAGCAGCAGCCGCACGTCCGTTCGTCCAATCCGTAGCCACCATCTGTATGCACTGCGTTGGGATTTTCGAGAGACATTAACGTTACCTTTGCCCCGGTCACCAGACGCACAAACGCGCGCCTGTGATCGCCCTCCCGTCGTAATGCCCTTGGAAATCCCAAAACGTTGCATATGTCACACCGCTCGGCGCGCCCGGACAAACCTTTTCGACCTCGTTCAGCCGGTTGTTGGTGCGCTTTTTCACCGAAAACGCCATCCCGTGCACACTGATTTAATAATTTAGAGAAAAAATAACAGGCACTCCAGCACAATCCGCAGCATCCACAAGCAAGTTTCAACGAACGATCCGGAAACACTCGATCGCTAACAGGTACGTGATAACACTGATGACAGAATTTGCCCTTTTCTAGTGGATGCTGGAAAGGACGAGAGAATAAGAAGAAAAGGAAAGCCTCGACCAGGTAGTGACAGGTGCTAGTGCTTTGTTACATTTACTGATAACAAACATTTGAACTTTAGATGATTGATAAGTGTCTGGTAAACCCTATAGTGTAGTGATTAATTTTTTTTAATTAGTCACCAATCAGAATGTAGTAACAAAATTAAATCAAATAAATTGAATGAAAGTGATGATTACTTAACAGAGGAATAGCTGAAAATTTATTTTTTTTTTTTTTGCTTTACAGTTCTTGAATATTACTTTAAAAAAAATTGTTTTCTTACGCACGAAACTAACACTTCATATTTTTTAGCGCATTTTTCGATTTTAATATCTCGAATACGGATGGATCTTTAAAAAAACAAGACTTTTCTTAAAATCCAAAACTACATTTAAAATTTAAATTTTAGATTTGTTTATGAACCAGTTCCGAGAACCAAGTTGACCGCCCCTAGGATGCTTTTAAGCGGCCATTTTAACCGCCTTTTTATAAAACGCTAGAACTCCTTTTTTTTTTTTGAAGATTTTTCAAATTCGTAAACGGCTACTACTTTTTAGAATATTTTTTTTTCACTTTTTTTATGTTTTGATGCAAAACTGAAAATTGGTTCTAACAATACCGCAACTTCCATTATACCAAAATAAAAAATATACAAAAATGTAGCCATTTATACATTTGAAAAATCTTCAATAACGGCGATGATATAGCGTGTTAAAAAGAGCCGTTAAAATGACCGCAAAAAGTATTCGGTCAGGATCCCAAAGCAATCTATTCTAGTGTTAACAAAACTGCTACAGCAATTAAAACGGAAAAGAGTGTGAATCAAAAGGTACAGGACAGAATAAATCTTTTAGCCACCCAGATCATCTATTAAAATGTTCCAAAAGTCTGATCCATTTGATTGGCTTTTTGTTTCAATTCTACTTCAACTCTTAATGCCTCTTTCTAGCTTTATTACGCAATTCGGTAGAAATTTGTTACACAGTCAACTTTTTCAATTCTTTCGTTGAGCGATTATTAATATAATTAAATATCAAATTGCTACAACCCGTAGATAAAAGTTGCTCCACCACATATGCCAATATGTGCCAATATTTTACGGATTTCTGTACCACAATTATTTGAAAAAAAAACATAATCTTCATGAAACGTACATGGCTGATCGCTAGATTCAAGCACACTGGCTTACTAAATCCATTTCTCAACCAACAACTTCTACTCCTTTTCCAGATTACCCACGACCACCAAGGTGCACTTTCTCAGCCAAGCCGTCGTTAAACTCAATTTGTTGTGATTCATCAACAACTTTAATCACACCAAACGCAATGTAATCCGTCGGTTTGTAATACGTTCCGAGCGAGGAAGAAAAAAATATATATAGAGGCAATAAAATTTAACGTATCATGCCTAGATTAGGTTACAGAACAGGTTCGTTCGCTCCATCTACCGCGCCAGGATCTGATGCGACCGGGGCGATAAAACGCGGTGTCGAACATCCGCCAGGGTTGTCCCGGCGTTCCCGTGTACGACCGCAGCTCCCTAACAAATGACCCAATACTGTTTAATTTGTAACACACACAGCACGCCCGCTCTGCAAGTCATAATAAACTATATTAAAGTGTACCCGCAGCCTGGAGCGGTTTAACGTCACGCGCGCTCGTCGTTTTCCCTTTGACCGCGGCAAATCTTGATAAAACGGCAACGGCACTGTGCCAGGGGCTCATTCGAAAATTCAACGACACCATTACGCAGCGCAGGGCCCGATCGAGCCGCTTAACGATGGGCCGTTTTTAAAATGACTAACCACAGGAGCCACCAGAAGGGACCTCTCGGACCGCGCGGCTCAGTCCACGGATCCCGTTGACAGTGATTGGTTGTGGTCATTTACGCCACCCTTCGCCATTCTGCCGCTTCTCGGACCACGTTGCCGCCGAAGATAATTTGTGAATAATTATTTTCAATCGAATGAAAACTCTCGCACTGGGCATTCGCATTGCAACCTGCTGGCCGTTCGACAGTTACATCGAGCAGCCAGCCACTTGCCGCCACGGGATGGCGATGGCTTGGTGGCCACGGACCACCCCAGGACTGGTGGGCCGCCCCAAACTGTCCCATTCGGCCGGGCAACCGGGAACCGAAATGATGAAGCATATAATTATCGACATAATAAATGAAGTCATTTACGTTTATCCTCAGCCCTTGGCCTGTCTGGATGCCCAACAGATGGCCATCTCGTGGGAAGGGGTGGGATAAAGAAAGAGTTTCTTCTGCTTCGGAGCGACTGGAGGGACACAAAATCAATTAAAATTTTAATAATTTTATTGACACCAACCTTGTACGCTAAGAACATCCTTTAAGCTGAAGGCAGCAAGAGCGTACCCATTCTAATTAGCATATAAATTGCAATATTTTTTTCTTGCACTTTGATCTCCTCCCCCTTTAAGGTAGACTTTCCTCCCGAAGTCCTTACAAAGTAACCCATGGTCAGTGGCCATTTAACGGTGAGTTGTTTTTATATCAAACACACTAAGCGCAACCCTGTGTGAAAGTGATTAAGATTTTGACGATTTTCTTTAATGAAATCCAACACCGGCGTTACTGCGATAGCATCCGTTTCTTACTGCCCGGACGGCAACCGTTGTGTCCCGGGCAGGCAGGAATCGGACCGCCGGAGCCTATCAACGATCTCATCAGCACCAGACGACATGATGTGACGGCAGCCGGACAACACCGGAAGCGAACGAGCTCGGCTAATTGCAGTTAAGTGACGATTCGGGCGACCACCATTAACATGCTGGCGCTGTCCAGCATAATCACCCCCAAGCCGAGACGGCCCCGGCCGATCGAAACGATCGATCCGATCGGATCGCTCCTTGCGGCGAAATTTCTCCCCCGGTTTGGCCCAGATTTGCCAGCTTTTATTTTATGTCTGTTTTTCTTATTCTTTTTTAGTTGCAGTTTTTACCCGCGCAACCCAACGAGCGCCATTTAACATCGAACCCGGATGCCGCGGTACCCCGAAGATTCCTCGATCACGCCACAACTTAATGCGGCCAGCGATGGGGGCCGCCGTGCGGATCGTTATTACACCGGCGCAGGCGCTTTGGCCCCGAGGAGCTCGACGGGTCGCACAGTTTGATAATGGCCGCGTTGACGAGTAATTTGTCCACGAGCACGATAATTAGGAGTGCATGCGGAGAGGGGTGCAATTATCCCTCGCGCTACGGAAGGATCCTGTGTCCCTACCGCCAGGTGACATTACGAACCCTATGGGGCGCATCATCATTTGGCAATTAAATCAATCTGCCTACGATCGAGGCCAACGGTAGCCGCCGTCTGGTTGGCCGCATAATTGGCCGCAACGGTGCGGTCTAATAAGATTAATTTTATGACTCTCTCTCGCGCGAGACGCTCCGTATCCGGGGTGACAGCACGCTCCACGAGATGACAGCGATTGCAGGTCATCATTATCTGGTTGGGTGGTGCGGAGGAGAGTGTTGGGTTGGGAAAAGGCACCACACGCGGCGACACCAACCATCACCCGGGATCGATCTCTTATCGATCAACGCACACGAACCGCGTGAAGGATGGACGGTCGCCGTTTCGTCGCGATAAAACACCGTCGCGATGCCTCATGCGAAGCCCTTGTCGATCGCTTTTCGACACCAGCTCGATTTTAATTGACTTTTCGTGTCGTGTTCTTATAAAGCGTGCCAGCTTCTGTCCACCGGGCTGACATAAGTAGTCTCCAGTGGCCGTTAAAAAACCTAAACGCCAGTCGCGATGGCTTGTTTACTTTATTTTCCACCGGCCGCGACAGGTACTTACAGGTTAGCACTTTAGCGAAAAACCCCCCGATGACCGAAGCGGTTCATCTTCCTTCTTCGAGCCCGGGCACAATTTCATCACGCCACGCCACAGATCGGTCGTTTGCGTAAGTCGATGTAAAGTGGTGGCAAACTATCGGATCGATACGTACGCGTGCGTGTGTGTTTTTATCTACAGAAACCTGCTCCTTGAACCCGTTGCGGTTCCCTTGTTTTTTTTAGCCTCCGCCGAGTCCCAAGAGCTACCAACTACACTTTATCCCGCACAACGACAAATTCCTACACGCACTGATAACGGGCCGACAACCAACAACCGTTCCGGTCGAACGTCAAATGAGATATCGTTTCCGACGGGAAAGCTAAGTTCCGGTATCACTCGATGTAAGAGTATCGCGATAATTCAGGAAGGAAAATGCGAGTGTACTTTGTAGCAAAGTAGAAACAAATCGATTGGTTCACACGAGTTTCTAATGTTGCAATTTTTCGATTATTGGTATGTCAATCGAAGTATGAAATCCAATGTAAATTGTGAATTATTTTCAATTCAACCTTTTTGTGTTTTTCAACGGGTTTGATTTACGTCAATTACTCGTTATACAAAAGTTAGATCGAGTTGATAATTGTATCGGAGCAACGAAGCTGCACCTAAACGTCGTAGGCATCCAATTATAGTAGACATTCATTTCAGGAAAATGAAATTGTTCATATCTAGCTTCTGTAGGGTTGCTACGCTTCAGTTCAATTTATTTCTCTATACTATCAGATCGGTCTATGAGAATAGTATACGTTAATTTAGTCAATTCTATTACATACTATTCCAAGCATAAATGAATATGATTTTAATGAAAATAATCAACATTTGGTCTTGCATCTTAAAAATATGCGTAGCCGCGGGAAACAACAACAAGACCGTATTTAAGGTGGTCGAGGGTGGTTTCGGATAGAAATTTCTCAGTAAGTAAGTATGTTACGTTAGTTTGCTGAATATGGAAATAAAAATTATGGAATGAAAATATTAAGATTTATTCGAGTCCAGACTGATTGTTGTGCTAACACACACAAAATAAGTCGAAAGTGGAAACATAGAATAACAGGACAAACTTTGCCTAAAGTATTCCCTAACTTGTATAAGCAAATTCATTTGTCAATTGGTTATGCCAGTCGATAAATGTAATAAATGTTGAATATTGCTGTTTCCGTCTCTATTTCGTTTTGAATTGTCATGTGATCGCAGTCTTACCTTAAAATTAGCCAGCCGTCCCCGAGGAAAGTTTTCCTTTCTTTCAGGATGCTTTCCCACCGTTGCACGTTTCTTCTATCCTTCGCTCAGGCACGATTGGAGGACAGGAACACATCGGGATTCTCGATAAACTTCCCATTGTGGACGACCACGACGTTCATCTTATCGTTGCAGCGCAACCGGGGCAGCAGCTTAGGCGTCACGAAAAAGTACTGCGACTGGCCTTCGCGGCACGTTTCGTCGACGAGCATGTTAAACACCTTGCGCTCGTTTGTCGGATCCATGCCCTGGTTGATTTCGTCCACGCAGCGGAACGGCACCTGCGTCATGTGCTGTAGCGACAGGGTGTAGATTGCGATTGCCACGGCCCGTTCGCCCCCGGATTGCAGCTTGCGATCCAGCGCGCACAGTTTCTCCGCGTTCCGATACTTTACGAATATCCGAATGCCATATTCGTTGTAATCACGCTGAAGAATACAAACACATTATTCAAAACATATCATACCCCTTGCATTCATCTCTCCTTTCTTACCTCCTCATTACGAATCAGTTCAACCTCCCCGGCGAACCCCATCGTGCTCATAAAGTGTGAAAACTTCGTATTGATGTTCTGAACGATGCGCAACATTTCCGGATACCATTGGTCGTGCAGTTTGGCCATGTCACGCTCCAACGAAGCGACCGTCTGTGCCGAGTGCGTCATGGTAGCCTTCAGCTGCTCAACCTGACGCTGCTTCTGGGCGTGCTCTTCGGCGGCCGCTTGATTTCCCTCCGGGAGACACTCGAAACGGACGCGCAACTCATCCAGGTGACTTTCCAGCGCTTCCAGCGTGTCCGGAAGGGTAGCGAATTCATTCCGGAACGGGAAGTCCGGCTTATCCGGTGCTTTGTTCTTCGTCAAGGCCCTTGCTTCGGTGTTCTTAGCGTTGGTTTTCTCCTTCACCCGGTCGAACACCTTTTCTACGTTCGCCAGCGTGCGCTTGGCAGACTGGAATGCGTCCTCCACCAGCCGATAGTTACTTTCCATCTCGTTATTTTCCTCCTGAAAGATGCGCAAACGTTCCTGCAACACTTCGTGCTGCATGCTTGCCGTAGCGTACCGGCCCAGTGCGTCGATCTTGCGCCTCTGCGTTTCCAACAGCTGCTCGATGATCGTCCGACAGGAACGCTCGAACTTTGCCTTCTCAGTGTCCACGTTGACAAGGCGCTGCGCAAGCTCGGTACACTTTTGCTGTTGCCGTCGCACCTTCAGCTTCGTCTGCTGATACTTGGAAAGCTCTTCCTGAAGCGCACGGATGTCAGCCATCCGTTCGGCGCGCTTTTCCTGCAGCTCCTTGATTTGATTTTCGATCTGCCCGCGATGGTTACGAATCTTGTCACACTCACGTACCAGGCGCTGCAGCTGTTGGCGCCTTTCGGCGAGCAGTGTGTGATCGGTCGAACGGTTGAGTAGGTTTCGCGGCCGCAGCAGATCGCTACGGCTTGACTTTTCACCGGAGTAGCGCGACTTGGACAGCTGGAAGCGGTTGGTCGGGGTGAAGAAAATGGCAATGTCATCCGGCAGCGATGTTACGTACTTGGCCGATTCGGGCCCTCCGATTGGAATGTTGTGCAGACCGTACAACTTGCACAATCCGTTGAGTAGAGGGAACGGGCCCTCCAACGTGTCGATGAGGTAGGTATGGAATCCGAAGCGTCTGAAAGAAAAATACGATCAATTTGGTACCAATTCCAGTGGCTTCCAACGAACTTGTTTTTTCACATCATAGTAGACATCACAAGAAGGTTCTTAAATGTAATGCTACCTTTACAGAAGTATTCTCGGTCCAAATTCTGCTTTCCTTCTTCCATTACTTCTGGAGTTTGGGTTCAAGTGCCACTGTTCGCAATTAAACATTTATAAATTTGTAGCCTTCATGCGGCAAACAGATTCCTAAATTACAGAAGCACCCGTCTTAACTCTTCGAACATCGCTACTTTATGAATCACCCTCAAGTGTGATGAAATGTCAAGTGTTAACTAAATCGGCCGACAGCTACTTAGATCTCATTCTGTATTAATAAATAACAAGAGCATACGGCTCATGCAATCCCGTAGCCTTTTCTCGGCTTTTGATAATTTGACAACAGATAATGGCATTGAAAAATATTGTTGCAAGCGGTGCCACCAAAATATCGATCAAGTTGTAGACATAGTGAAAATTCCAATTATTCCTATCCAATTAAAATTATTATTACAAGCCACTATACAAATCAGATGATGTTGAATTTGAATTTCTTGAACGTCTTGAAATTTGAAACAAAGGCCAATTGCTTTGCGAGGGACAACTATAAAAAAAAGTAATAATGAGGGATTGTTTTTTGCACTGTTCTCTTCGTTTGGTGCAATTTTTTTACACTATACACAAGGTTTCATCATATTTTGTATTGTATCTTGCTTTTGCTTGGTTAGTTGCATTACATTAGATTATTTAAATCAATTTAACTGGTTGTGGTTGATGGTTGTTTGGTTGATAACAAATTTACTTCCTTTTTGTCCCGAATATCTCGGGAACCCAAACTCGTCTCCTAATTTGCACTAAATAAAGAGGACAGTGCAAAGAACAATACCTTATTTTACTTTTTTCAATTAATTGTCCCTCGCAAGGCAAATTGCTTTTGTTTCTGTTTATGACTTGTTTATGAACTGACTTTATGGGCGAAGTGTATTGTAGAGGAATTAAGAATGTATAAGATACCTTCAAACCAATTTAGGTTATGCCATTTACGTTTATGTTAAACCATTATTTTTAATTCCTTCATATTTGTTCTCACAAAGATCCTCGAAACTGATCAAGCGCCTGGCGGTATTGTAAGTAAAACCACGAACAGGATGACAACGAAAGAAATCATAAAAATAGGCTCGAAAATATTTGCTCTAATATAAGCCAGTGAGATGTCATAGATTAGAGGCGCAAACAAAAACGCACAATTAAAACCATGAAAATAGATTGCTACCAACAAGATAATGAGTTCGGATTGTAGATAGAAGGGGTTCTACAACTACCACAACATACATCGATTCTAGAGCATATTTAATGACCTTAAAATCAAAAAGAATAAATAATACTTAAAAGTCGATAAAAAGGAATTTTGTTTGATTACCAAAACCGTAATCTTTCAAATAGTTACACCGATTTTCTGACATTCGAAAAAGTGTTAATCCTTACCTCATACTGCTGATTGGATGCCTTGGCTTGTAGTGTAGTTCGTCTGCGGGATCACTCTGCATCGCGTTCACTCCTTCGATGCGCATCTCCTCGCGAATCTTTTTCAGAAACAGATTCATGTCCTCCGTGCACTCACAAGTAAACGCAATCAAATCCCTCACACCGATCGTGTTCTCCAAGAACGGCACATTTTCCGCGACGGGCACGTTCAGCTCCAGTATCATCGGTTCGTAAATCTTGCCCCGGAAGAGGTGCGTATGGTCCCGCAACCACATAACCGCCTGGTACGTACCCGGGAAGCGCGTTTGAAGAATTTTCAACCGCATACTGGCTACGTTTTCGATCGTATCGATACTCCGCTGGATGCTCATCATCTCCGGTTTGATGTCGGAGTCGATTTTCTGGTTCAACTCTTGCCGTCGACTCATCAGCAGCTCGTTTTCGTTTCGTATTTTCACATCCTGCGATTCGAGTGTGGCGATCTTTTGTCGAACTTCCTCCTCCGAACCGAGCGTGGCGGCCGCATCGGCACAATCTTGTACGAACGCACCGAGCATCACCTTCGCCTCGTCCAGTTCCGTCCGCCGTTCGTCGGCCTTGGCCAGTGCATCCTGCAGGTCGCGCTTTTGCTTTCCGATCGAATCTTCCAGCCGTTCCGATTTCTCCTCGAGCGTGTTGATCTCCTCCGTACTGCGTTGTGCGATGGACAGCTGTTGGGCAAGTGCCTTTTCGAGTTCTTCCTTTCGCTTCAAAATCGCTGCCATGTCGGATTTACATCGCATGTATGCTCTTTCTTTTTCCTCGAATGATCTGAAAATATAAAAGAATTGTTTTTAAAAGGATGTTCAAACCAGTGAGTTGCCTTCACTTACTTTTTGGCTAAATTATGATCCTTCATCGTGGAAGTGTACGAACGGAAAAGTTCCTCATACTCCAACCACGCTTTCCGGGCCAAACACACGTCGATCTGCTTCTCAAACTCGCCCCGGACACGGATGGATTCTAGCTGCTGCTGAAGATCGGCCAGCCTCGCTTCCAGCTCATGGATGCGGCCGGCTTCGTTTTCCTGCTGGGACGTATTCTTCAGCTGGGTGTCCCGTTTTGATTTCAGCTCCTCGAACCACTGCTGCATTTCGGCCGAGCAGACGGATGCTTGCGTGTTGACCAGCAAATCGCACGGATTCATCTTCGTGAAGTCCTGCACTCGATCCTGCGGCAAAAACTGGCACAGATTGTCCACCTGAATGTTGAACGTGCGGATCTGCTCGAGATACGCCCGTGCCGTCACTTTCACGTTGTCTATCTCGAACGTGTCGCTCTTGTTGTGATCGAACGATCGGCTAAACCATCGAACGTGCCGCTTCTGGTTGGAGTAGATCGATATGCGAATTGTTGCACTATCCTTGCCATTTTTAATGTAGCTATCGATCTGCAAACAAGAGAAGATGTATTGAAACAAAGAAAGTGGACAACGGGGAGAAAACGTACATTTTCGCAACGGGATAGCAGCTTGCAGTGGCCACCCATACCGAGGATGATGCCAGCCACGATGGCCGACTTTCCCGTGCCATTGGGTCCAAGAATGATGTTCAAGTACTCGTCCGGATAAAACACCGCCGAATCGTACGTTCTGTGAAAGGATAAAACAAACAAATTGACCGGCGTTATCGACAATGCAAACGACTGATGCTTGATGATTGCGCCTTACACAAAGTTTTTCAACGAAACCGACGCAATCTTTCCAACCACCGTTTGCGACATTTTATTTCTAATTTCATCGACAAACAACTAGAACAGAATAAATTATGATAAACAGGAAACGAAAACGAAATAAAGCACAACAATAGACAAACGACGTCGACTTTTCAATTCGCGCGTCTTTCATCTGTCTAGTGTTGGCAGTAGTGTTGGCAAAATCGGGATTCAAAAGACTCGAAGATTCGATCCCTAGAGGGATGCTAAAGATTCCAATCCCATTTGACGGATTCTAAAGATTTGATTCGATTGGGATTCGAATCTGTTTTGATTTGTTATGGACTCGATTTGATTTTATTTAGACTTAATCTAAATCAATTTGAATTTTATGTGAATCGATCCATACACGTGGTGAGTCGCTTATGGGCACATTAGACACGGACATTATCTGTCATTTTTGCCTTCCAATTACTGTCAAAATGTGGAATTCTGATCGCCCGTTCCAGTTTTTGACAGTAATTGGAAGGCAAAAATGACAGATAATGACCGTGTCTAATAGGGTTATTACACGAGGAATTTATCTGTCATCATTGCCCTTCCGATTATTGTCAAATCGCATCTGACAGAACTATGCTGGGCAGAAAATCGGAATCGCACACGACCGTTTCCGATTTGATTTCGACTGGCATTTTTATGTCAAAGCGAGGTTTTTCAAATTTTCGGTTGGTTTTCATCGGGGAGTGTTATAAATATTGTGACCGTATGGATTTCGAAGATGATTTTAAACATGGAATAGATCAAATGAGAGCAAACAACCGTTCTGCAGAACTTGCGTTATTACATGAGCCGGAGGTAGTTTTGTGTCAAACAGGGACAATTGACAGAAAATCCAAAAATCAAATGACAGTAAATTCCATCGTGTAATAAGGGTTTTACTGTCAAAATGTGGAATTCTGTTCGCCCGTTCCAGTTCATTGAGAATCGCGATTCATGATCAACAGAACTACTTACAGCGGTGAAACTAACATTGGAAATGTGAAGCATGTTTTTATTACGCAAAAAGCGAGTTATCAGTATGGCGAGAGATAGCACCGAAGGGCGAAAATCAAAGGAACCTTGGTTTGCGAAATAGGTTTTTAAAAACCTATTTGCTAATAACTTGTTTGTTTCTCAACCGAATCGGACAAATGACCCCTCAAACGAATGGTTTTGAGAAGATGCGCAACTCTGTGTAAAGTATGTTGCCAAATATTGACCATCTTTTCTAATTTTTTTAGCACTGCTCTCCGGGCGAAGAGAGGACGATTGTCTTTCTCGAAGACCGAACCGTGTCACAAACACATTTTTAACCGGTACACCAACACATCCGCAATGCGTGTATGGACACGAACCGGCAAAAACTGGTTTACCGGTTCGGTACCGGTTCGTAGAACAAGACCCGGTATCTCCGCGATTTGTTAAAATCGAGAGTTTTTTTTTTTTTTAATTATAGAGATTTTGATTAAAATCGAGAGCGGTTTTCGCCACGTTTCGGGAGCGGCTTTTGAACTGTTATACAATGTTCGTAGTTTATGTCAGTTTTTAACTGATGCATCTAAACCTTGTCCTTTCTGCATACTTTGGTAATGTTGTTTACGATTTGTCAAACGTCAACATAAATTTCGTCTCGATTACTACCGCGTGTTTGAATGCAAAGCGATTTTTTGGGATTTTTATAAGCAAACAGTGCAAAAGTAGAACATGCTTTGTCCGGAGTTGTTCAAACTTCCCATTCCCACCTACAATGTTGATTGTATTAAAAGGGGACCAATCACGAAGTGTGCCAAATTTAAGGAAGAAATCAAATCGCTGCAGCTCGTTCGTATGGTACGTTGCGGCAAACTGAATCTCAAGCAGAAAGTGTGTTCGTTTTAACTATAAAACCATTATTCCTTATCATTCCAGCTTTCCGTTGTGATTCCAGCAAACGAACGCTCAGTTGTGGAAACGATTGCTAATGATTTGGAATCAGGATCATGCTCCCTTTATCTGGTGAAGCAATTACCACTGGCAGAACTGGTACGGAGGGAGTTTCTTGAGGCATTCGTGAAGCGAGGTTTGTATTATAAAACATCGTAGAAAATGGTTCCTTTTCTGAATAGCGTACAATAATCCTCCGTGTGATTTTTCCACTGTAGGCAAATTGCATGGGATCAGTTCGAAGACTCGTTTGGAAACGGATGATTGTGCGGCGATATTTCCAGACGGAACATTGCGCTTGAGCTTAAACAGAGAGTCTTACCACCGTCTCAAATCTTGCAGCACGGTAAAATCACGTAAACGGGATAAATTTGGTTAGTTTTGTATAATTTTGAGTCCAACCACAGCGTTCAGAGCGAATCAATGATATCGTTTCTCTTCTTTCATTCCAGTGGTAGAGATTGATTTGAAAACCCCTGCCGCCAAGGACCAATTAGAGAAGGAGACACTAGCATTTGATATGATTCTCAGATGGATACCACCAGAGGTACCTTCAAGTTTAGGCGAAAACAGTGGCATGGCGGTAAGCGTCAAATCGTTAGAACGTTACTTATGCGATTTACGTTCCTTGGAGGTAGTAAATCTGCCCCCGGCTGGTTCCAAGCTAGTAAAGCTCGATGAGATGGCCATCCCTTTGTTGGAGAAGCAAGATAAATCCAGCAGCAAAACTACTGCCATTGTGGAGCGAGTCTACTCCACACCCGATGAGCTAATGGAATACATAGGACTGCTTGTTCTGGATTGCGAAACGGAACCTTCAGAAAGTGTGAGTTCCTACACCGTAGAAGGATGCACAAAGCAGGTTGACGCAGTATGGCTCCTTCGTCAGCAAGGATTGTTTACAATCAAAGAGATTCAGCAGTCCATTGATCAAATGGTTGAATTTATTGAGGAACAACAACA
>KE524784.1:159128-173693 GCA_000441895.2 Anopheles sinensis | reverse complement strand
TATACCAGGAAACTAACCTATGGACAGCATCAACTTATGAATTCCGGAATTATTCTGCTGGAAAACGAAGTCTAAGCCCATCAAACACTCAATTTGTTCAATTAATTTTGTTTCTGGTGTTTTCGATTTCATTATCACTGAGATCCACGGTAAGGCAAGCTTTCACAGCAGTGAGGGATCTCCCCATATCAATGGTTTAAACCCATCAATTTTCCCCGCTTAACATAATTTGCTGCACATGTCATTGTGGGCACCTTATAAAGAATCTCACATGATTTAGCGATGCTGTTATTCTCTGTTTCACAATTTATATATAAATTATTCGCCTATCTTTAACTGTAAGCTGGGTTTCACTCCCAAATTGGTGCTTGTGGCCGTCGTTACCGGATTTTTTCATGAACCGTATGGCTATGATAAGTAATCAGAAGATTTTAATACCGGTTTTCATGGAACAGAGGGCTGCATCATAACCAGTTTGATGTTTAGGTTAGTTTTGACAAGGCGATGTTGTTCTTGACCCATTTCTGCTAAATTGCATTAAAAATCAAAGAACTCACGGCTAAAAAAACCTAATTACTATAGTTTGAGTTCTATTCTAACTAATCTAACTAATAATTCTAACTAAATTGTTAATTGTTGAAATATTCGCAATTGCTGAACAAAATCCCAAGTATTGCTATTTTTGCTTCCAGGCCATTTTAATGAATCATTTGACTTAAACGTTAAAAGTCCACATTAATACGATTATCACTCACTGAAAACTAGTGAAACTCAGTGAACTAACGTTCCACACTGGAACAAGCTAAAATTGTATGGATAATTAATTAATATCGTTATGGATAAATGATTGATATTGATATGATGTTAAAAAGAGGGTGGTGCTATTCTTGTTTCCTCCAGTCTAGTATAATTTATTAATTGTTAATTGAAGTTCTTTTGTGTATCAAGCCTGATTTGAATATGCGGATACCAACAAATAAAACTTATCAGATGGTTAAATCATGTAATATTGGTCTAGCGAATAAATACGAAGATAAGCAATTTCATCAAGGTGCTTTGTCTCTTTTGGAGTTGTGTACCATAGCTGATTCAACTTATTAGATTTATTAGATATTCTTCTAAGAAATTCAAATGTACCCGTGAAAATAAGCTCTAATAAATTATATAAATTTGATAACCTTTTTCATGTTTCATTTAATTAAAAAAATCAGCCTTACCTTATACAATTAGCTTTTGAATTCCGATCATTCAACGCTCTTCGATATTTCTTTCATCGTGTCAAATTGCCAAGACCTACCAGTTTTGAACAAGAGATTCCCACTGTATGTTATTTACTTAAAATGATACTCTGAAGAAAATGTTTACATGTTTTACGACATGTGTTGCGTTCATTCTCGTGTTAGTTTACTCAACGACGGAGACGACAAACATCGAGGTGTCGTTTTGATGCGGTTTGGTTGACTACCGAAAAGTAAAACAAAAAATATAAATACTCACATAATGCAAATGCCACAACCAAACACATGTTTAGAAGGCTGTACCTTTGGTTTTTTTTATTAGACTGTTCAAAGTCTCAGTTACCCTCGTAGGTACAAATTAAATGTTACACGAAACCGTAACTAACGCGTAAGGGAGAGTAAAAAAGTCCTCCCACGGTTTACATGACGAGCCCAAATTGGGAAATGGTAAATCACACGTTACACCGTCCGGCCTGGATGATGGTGCGGAATGTGGGTGTGATTTGAGGGTGAACATTTGTGTGCCCTATGATTTACGGTAATCGATAATCAAAAGCCTCGGAGGCCACGATCCTCGGTAATAAATAATGTTTTTTTATTAACCGGTGCTGATTCAAGAACAAATTGCGTAAACAGTAGGCGAAGGAGAGTAAGCAAGGAAAAAAAAACAACCGACTTCGAGAGACCACCAAGAAAACGTCAATCCGAAAGTGACAGCTTGCCTACTTTGCGAAGGATCCGAGTTGCCAACACGTGATGGGGAGGTGAGGGCAAAAAAGAACTCCAACCACAAGCCCCGGAGGCAAACCAGAGGAAAAGTGGCCAGTTGGTGGTCGGGTGGGATGTTATCCGTTCTTCTGAGGGTGGCGCAGGAGAAGGAAAATTCTTACCGCGTCTCATGCCATTTTCCAACTGCCTTTGGTTGGTGGTGGTGGTCACGTAGGCCTCGGGCGAAAACAACCGATCCTGCTGCGCGGCCCCCGACGATGATGAGTCGTATTCCATTCACGCCCGCTATAACTTTATTTTCACGCCAGCACACTAATTGGTGCCTTTCGGGAGGAGGTCGTTAAATTTAGGCCAACCGTCAGTCAGCAGGTCGCGCGCATTTGCTTCACATAATGCTGGCGGAAGCGTGTCAAGTGAGTCAGAATGGATGTCCTGCTGGGCCAAAGGTTTAAGGGTAGAATACTTTTTCCGACAAGTCAAATTTGTGCTTCCATTCCATTCGGGAAGTGCGTGATTAAAGTGTTGACTAACAAACAAACAAGTTGTCAAATGAGTGAGATTTAACTCGAAACATGATTCACATTGCACACCGAATTAAATTTAGATCACAATCTTCCTCCATATCAATTAAGGCGCCAAATTGTTTAACAGTTTTAACCCAAATCACTAGCTCATTTGTCATCAGGCGTCGGGATGCGCTTCTAAATTTTTAGCATGCACCGAATCAACAACGAACAACCTCAACCAACAGCCGAACCCCACTCCGGCTCAATTATGTCGTCCTTAGCTCAACCAGCTATCATAGCATCCTATAATTATCCCTGTTTTCGGGTAAATCGCTTCCAGTGAGTCCGGATTTCCAGTTCTGAGCCCCATTTGGAACCGCCCAGAAGAAGTGTGTCTCCCTGGGAAATGTTCACTCGCCAATCGCAATCCTTTGAGCTACTTTACGAAATGGAAAGCCAAAGGAGAGGAAAAGGAAAGAAGCAGATTGACCAAAAAGACAGAAGGATTAAATGGTTGACGCTCGAGAACGACGTTTCAATTGAAACCCGGCGAAACAGCAGAGAAAAATAATCCACCAGAAGAACGACATCAAGGCGCGCGGTTTCGAACCGGAGGGAAATCATTATTTCCTTTAGTGATAATTTGGATTTAATACCATTGTCATTAGGAGCAGGACTAATTCCTCGCCTCGTGATGGGATGATCTTTCGCCAGGATGCCGAGCTTTCGACAGGTAGGTGGGGAGGGTTTCAACTTTTTCCACCAAGCGCCCTTAATGGTGAGGATCATTGGTGATCTAATTTGAGAAATTTTCAGCACAACGGGTACCATTTCGCTGTCATTTCTACGCGCCCATCTTCCGGAGTGCGGGGTCATTTACTTCGCGAACGGTCAACGTCCAAACAGGGAGTCGGGGAAAAAAATAAAATAAATTGCACAATCCATGCGAACGATTGCCTTATTATTGTTATTATAACTCAATTCGTGTAATTGAAATTAGGACTTTGATATCTTTGTTGGAGGAAGCCGGTCAGCAGGTCGGCAAAAACTTCATCCAACTGTTGAGACGACACCTTATCGCTCTCTTTCTTTTATCATTTTTGCAATTTCAATTCGGTTCTTAAATTAGAGAAAAATTACTTTTTCATATCTTTCCCCCAAATACGTGGGCTCTCCGCATCCCTCCATCCGTTGCGAGGTTAATGTTTGATGATTGCTTCTTCCACTTATGCCATGCACCATCGGCGAGAAGCGTTGGGAGGGGGTTGTAGAACACTAGACAATGCGTCACACCGTGAAACGATCTCCGGGCCGAAACAACACCAAGGGAAAACTCGCTGGTAAAGCAAATGGGAAAAGAAGGAACTAAATCCCCTACCCTTATTATTGCCCGTCCGGATGTATGCGGGGAAATTCTGCTCGGAAAAACTGGTGCCACAAAATGATTGTGTTGTGTGCGGGATGCAACTGTGTTTTCCCCCTTTGCCTTGTTATGAACACACAATTCGAAAATCCCTTTTTTCGAAACGCGAGGGTGACACATTTAAAACTGTAAAACCAAACTATTTAATACGCTATTACACCCTCAATTTGGGATTCAATTAATTTCTACTACGCGTTTCGGTTGCGCTGGTTGCACTGATTTTTCATCGGCGTCGGAATCAAATCCACCTAGAAGAAGCAAAGGAGAAAAGTTATCAAAAGATCTTAAACCCTTTAGTTTGGAACAATAAAATGAAAGGGGTAATATTATTCAAATTGAAAACAACTTCAAATAAAATGAAAATAAAAAAATAAATAAATAATAAAATTAATTATTAACATATACAACGTAACCCAGGAGAGATCACAAAGCCCACCATAACAACATCACAGTTCAAGAGCAGAAGAGCACGAGCCCATCCGGAAACACAGAGCACACAGGTTGGACGTAGCCTTTGATGAAGGATTAAATAATGTCGCTTTCGGTGTCCCGAAGGGTGAATTTGACAACTTGTTTGAAAATCTGTCCACAAACCTCCGCTGCTGCTGCTGCTGCTGGCAGTGCTAATCGATCCCTGGGCTTTAAGCTGTTTGCAGATGTCACATGGCTTCTCGGATGGATGACCCTTGTTTTCCCCGGTGGGAGAGAGTGGAATGAGCTCAACAAAACTCTTGTAACGCACCGCAAAAGACCATCGGAGAAGGTCAAGCCTCTCCGGGTGTAGAGAATGTGTTTATCTGTTTGACAAACCGATTGTCCCTTGAATTGTCCACTGGGGGAGTTTTTAACTGTGAGGAAATACTTTTCGTTGATACAAAACGAACGTGTTCTGGCGTAAACTTTGTGTATTTTGCTTCAAAGAAACAAAACGATCTAATCCACCTGGAACCAACTTTCAAGAGCTAATCATCGAATCAGCACGATAAGAACTTCCAACAGACGACAACGTGCTGTAATGACGGAGAACCAGATGAAAAGTCGTGTTTGCACGCGAGTTGAACTTTCAACGACATTCTAATGCAGTTTAATCATCATTAAAATCACATTACCTACCCGCACTTCAGAAGGAAGAACGAAACTTCTAACACCGTTCCGAGGGCGTGAGAGTTTCGCGATCAACCGTGGCGTTAACACGAATTCCTCGTCTCAAACTTTGTCCATTTTAATCCAGTCTGCAGAAGCAGCGGTCAGGAGGCCACCGAAGTCCATCGTACAATGCCGATGCGGGTGGATTTGCGCATTATGACTTTTTAATATGGGACGTACAACAGCTCCCCAGCGAGGAGGGTTTGGTTTTTCACTCCCCCGAAGCAAAATTGCCTCCGGTTGCCATTTCTAAAACGCACACGGCAACAACAAGGCGGACGAAATACGTTTTCCGGAGGGCGTAATCATTATCATAAATCACGAAAAAAAAACCTTCCGTGGCCACGAAAAGGAAAACACTCGGTTTTCATAACAAAAAAACCAACATGCGAAATCACGACGAAAATAAAGAAAAATACCTCAAATCTGCCACATTTGTAAGAAACACATCGAGGGTGGAACGACCTAAGAACGCCAAACTCCCGCCACAAGGTGTGGCCAGTTTTTGGGTGAAAAGAAAAAAAAGGTCTAAAACAGAAAATTCACATTTGAAATGTAAATTGAATCTCGGGCTCTGTTATTCCATCAGGTTTCCGTTTCGCAGACGAACGGTTTCTCCTTCAACTTTCTTATGTGGGGACTAAAATCATCGTTTGATACTTGGCTCTCACTTTTTTTTCTTTTATCTATTTTAAATCGATCTTATCAATGGCACGAAATAGAACACAGAAAGCGAGAAGAAAATGAAATCAATCACACCCTCCCCGGCGAAGGTGGTTTAGTACGGATTGAAGTGCTGTTTATTTACTTCTTTTCAGTCGATTTGAAATTCAAAAGGGCCAATGAGCCTTATCATCACCCCCCTTGCACAACAACACACACTTACACAAGGACAGTTCACAGATGTTGAAAATGACAAACAAAGTAAAATAAAAACTCTCGTAGGAAAGTAATCCTTTCTGGGTGGATCGGTTCATTTTCCCTTCCTTCATCTCGGGATTGTGCAACATATTCTAATTAATAGCCACCGATTAATGTCCTCGGTTTGTGAGCGCTCTTTACCAAACCCCTCTGTAGTCGCAAGTGCCACAGTTTAATCCTTCCCGAACACCACTTCACCATTATTAGCCCATATGGGATGGTTATTTTTTTCTTTCGCTCCGTGACCCTGCTTAAGTTTGTTTCGGAAGAGATTAGGACTTTGTTTACCTTCCCGTCAGCACACTTCATTGGTGAAGTGTGTTTCCTTTTTTTATGTATAGTCCTCCACGAGTGTTTTGAAGGCAGCCAGAATTAATACTGAATCAAATCCGCATCAGCGCTTCGGTGTGTGATGGATGCTTTTCCGAACTGAACACCCGAAACATACCGTGGATTGTGCTGAGCTTCTGCACAAACAGAGGACGAGCCTGGGACGAAAAATCCGGATTGTCGGAAGGGACCCCACCAAGTCGTACGGCTGACGTTTGTTGCGAGTTGTCCTCGGGCAAGATACTACCACCACTATGGAGCATCACAAATATACCAGTGTGGAGATCTCGGCAGTGGCGGCAGTATTCAATCAAATTAAAATGATGTGTCTTAGCATCTCCAAGACAACAAACGCGAACTCACCTACGAATGTATTTGTTGAGTGTTGAAAAAACGCGAAGGATCAGAAGTGTTGTTTTTTTTCACTTTCAACAGTATGTTCTATATGTCACTAAAATAATAGGGAACTTTGGGGTAAACTGGGGTTTGAATACTAATTTATGATAGCAGGGATTAAATAACATATATTAGAATAAGGCTTTGTTTTCATTTTTCTTTTTTGTGGTATCACTTGCTAAGGATGTAAATTAATAAGTCCAAAGTGTTGTCGTCAAACAAATTCAAATTTCTATCTAAATTTTAGTTTAAATTTTTTACAGTTTTCAAACCCTGATCAACCTATACTCAATTTATACCTCCCATTTTAAACTACTGGTCCCGCTTTATGTCACCTTATGGGACTTTGACAGCGACGTAAAACCGAGATCGGGCACAAAAATGTCCATGTTTCCTACGTTTATAATACGTACTTAAGACTTCCGTTTATGAGTCCATGTTCGAATCTTCTGTTATACATATGCATTGAATCGTACGTGTAAAAAATAAAGCACGCTAGTATAAACTTCCTACGAAAGATTTTCCAAACTACGTAAAGTGACGTCGACGTAAAGCGGGGCCAGCCTGTATTTAGAATTAAAACGGTATCAAATTTGCAACATAAACAGCAATGAAATTAGCCTAGTGCTGAAGAGAGTATGTTTTAGAAAACAAAAAGCAAAACACAATAACTAGCATTAGCAAAGTCTTACAAATTATTTTTTTGAATGTATTTTACTCACAATGTTGTTTGTATCAGTTTTATATCGCATCCCGCATAAATTACAATGACACTTTTTGCTTTCCAGAAAGGCACTTTTCAAAATAAGATTGCTTCAAACATTGTTTGCCTTCTCCAAATTTTGGTGATGAACATCAATTCCAGCAATTGATTTTTAATTTTGCACAAATTTGCAAGGAATTCATGGTATCAAAGCCTCCTGTCCATTAATGGCTTTGTAATTTTTGATAAGCACCTCAACCCTAGTAAAGTTTAATTACCCAAGTATCGTAAAATGTTACATCCATTTCCATGATAATTTGAACGGATTCAAAACATAAGTCAAATTAAAACATAAAAGTAACTTAACACAAAAAATATAAATTTTTACTTATGCTAGAAAAGATGCTTATGTTAAGAAAATGCTGCATTACACCTGAAACACCCTAACATCGACTTACATTTGATGCGTTTGACACAGCAAATATTTCACATGTTTTCGAGAGCTTTTTCCCCTAGAAACCTTCTTATATCCTCGAAAATATGGTGCACAATTTTTTGTCCTGATTTCATTGCCAATTTCATAAAATTACGACACAAAACAAAACCGCCTGCCGGTCGTAACGTTTGAGTAGCGCATTCAAAATTTACAACCCTCTCTGGTCTGATGAGGAAAAATATTACACGGCAAAATGATAAAATCTGCACCGGTAAAGCAACACTTTCGGCAGGAGTTATTGCGACTGTGATAACGAAGCACCGAAGGGCGAGCTTGATGCGTTCTTGGGAACACTTTTGCGCCCCACACTCCCGTGTGGTACGCTGCGGTAATGTGACATCGCCTTTCGTTACGATAATCCCACGCCCGGCCCACATTTCCTATCGATACACGAAGCATGATTAGCTAGCGCCCGGATCGAGATCCTTGAATCCCGGCAACGAAATGGACAAATAAAAGGACCGTAGCACGCGGTCGTAAACGGAACCGGCGGGTTGGGAATGAGTTTCCATGAAAATGCAGATGATGAGTAGATTCCATGTTGACGATCCACAAGCCCTGCCCCAAAAAAAGCCCCCCTTTTTCCCACAAAGCCATGCCAAAATGGGCTCCCTCTGGGGGTTTGGGAAAAACGCGCTCGCATCGCGCGGAGGCTTCAAATGTTCCGGAATGCCGGGAATGAATTGTGGTACGGTTGCATATGGTTTTTGCCCGACGAGTCGGTCCGATGCGTAGATCCTCGAAGCCATAGTACTTCTTGCTGGTACCGAGAACCACGTGGAAACTCCCGGTGTACCAGCGCGGTGTGCCCCTAGGAGCTCCATCCTTGGATGTGGGACATAAAATAAAAACCAACGCAATACCGGTCCACCGACGATCCCGGCCCGAGCATAAATCGGCGGTTTTTATGCCTCCCATCTTGTATATGGGCGTAATGTTATTGGCTCCCGCTGGCTGCGTCGTGTTTTATGTCCCCACCGAAAAAAAAGGGATCGCTACCGTTTGACGATGATGATGATACCGACCACCACCAATCATGCGTGTGTGTGTGTATTTATGTGGGCACATGATGCGGTGCATGTTTTCCCGCTGAGTTGGCGAGCCTCGTTACGACTTTCCCGAAAACCACGCTCTCGCCGTCCATCATCGTCGTTGTCCTGGCCGTTGGGGTGGATTCGATAATCATCCAAAATCACGGACATGTTTGCCCCATTGTTCGCTAGCCTTTTCCCGCCGCCCGCCACGATGCGTTTGTAACACTATGTTGCCGTTGCCAAATGGCGTTTCCCTACACGCAGCAACCGTACGCAGCATCGGAAGGTTTTCGCCGGTACGCGATCATCCTTTTTAGCCACGCCACACCACGGCCTAGGAGCTAAATCTCGCTGCGATGCCCATCCGCATCCCAAGCCAAGCCATTATCATTGTTATTGCGAAACATTAAACCGTACGACACGGCTTCGCACAGACCATTCCGAGTGCTCCGCCACTCGCGCCTTCGGTGGTTTGCGTGTGGTTAGGGTTTTTTGGGGCGTGTAGAATATTTATGCCACGTAAGCAGGCCCCTAAAAGGGCCTCCGGGGATCCGGTCGGAGCCGCATTTTACATGGGCAGCTGCCCGTGTCCGGGAAAATCTCCCCACCAGGAAGGACACCAAACAGCGAGGTTTTGGGCTCGGCTTAGCACATTCGGCTTTGGACGGTCCAGAATCGATGGGTTCGCATTCGAACGGAATCTCCCGGGACCGATTGGGAGACGGAGGGCCGGCGCGGGGGAGGCTCAAATTAGAGCCGTAAATCATGGACATTTGTTTGTGGCGCATTGGAGCAGTGCGTATTTTGCGCAATTTTGTAGGAAGTGTAAAAAACAGAAACAGCCAGATTCGCATCGTACGATGTGACACATTTATTTATTATCCTGTCGTTTGCCAAAAAAATGGTGTTAAATTATTGAGAAGACGAAAAAAAGTACCAATGGAAATCGGATCATGTGCTGTAACGTACAAAATGTAGAGACGCACAATTCCACGTTTAATAAAAACATTTTCAGATTTTTCCTCCACATATCGGCCAACACAAATTTTGAGTTTTTCCTCTCAGAACTGAACCTCGCGTTGATGTAACGTTTTCCGCCGAAAAACACCAGCACTGTGGCGGGAAATGTTTTTTTTTTTTCGGGAACCAGTCGGATTAGTCGCCCCCATGGCAGTCCATTAATTTACCGAACGAAAACAACATTCCACCGGAAGGTGAAAATAAAACGAAACAAAACGGTGTTTGCAATGAAAGACCAGGAAAGCGTAGTGTCGTTCGAATGATTGCTTTGTTTGTTGCAAAACGAATATGGCAAGTAATATGTTTTTGAGAAATGATGGCCACCGTCTGCAGCTTAATATATTTTTGGTATTTATCGTTCCGCTACACTCTGTTTGTTTCTAATCAAATAAAAGCTTTCTTAGAATCTCTTCTAATAATACTGAATTGGACGACTCGTCCGGAGGATGCCATTTTCCTCCGTCATGCGTCACGGTCCATTTCTAGAAACACCCCCAAAAACGTCGGAAAAACCCTGCTTGCCAGAAGCCGGCAGTTACAGCGAAAACGGATATCTATTTATGAAAATGTTCGCTACGAGAGACATAAAAGCTTATGCTTGTTTCTACCCCGTTCTCCTTGCGTTGACGGCAGTGTTCGATATATTTCTAGGTGTCATGGCCGTTTGCCGGAAAAAAAACCCCTTTCCCTTTCGCCCCTGTCCAACGCCAAAGACAAAGGCACCGTATCAAAGCGGAAGATCCTGTGTCCGTCTGCGTGCGTATGCTTTTGCCAAATACGGTCCTAAGCAAGGGAAAAGGTGGGGAAGGGCAGGAAAATCGTAAAAAACGGAAATGCTGACGTTAAGCCCATCGGTTCGCTGTTTTCGGGAAGGATGACGACAACGACGACGACGACGACGACAACTGGAACTCCTTTCACGGTACGGCATAACACCGGTAACGAAGGATCGGATAAATAAATAGGAAAAAAAATCGCAGGGACACCAATGAGAAGGAAAGAAAAAAAGGCACACACGCCAAAACACCCTTTGAAAGCGGGAAAGCCGAAAAAGGGACGGAAAGGGCGAGTGTGCAGGGATTAGTCGGTGCGGATGGCAAGGGGCGGGTTCCATTTTACGAAGGAACCGATGATGAACAGGAAAGGGGGAAGGAACGAGAGACAGAGTGAGCGAGAGAGAAAGCGTGTTGGTGATCGAAGCGAGAAAGAGAAACGAAACATATGCGGACACTGGCGTTGTAAGTAAGCATCCCTTCGCCGGCGCGATTGCCCTGCATCCGTGACGTGAGGCAACATAAAATACAAAGTACCCGCCTCCGGGCTGTTTTCTAACATATATCTCTACTTACCGCTCCGAAATTGTGCAGCACCATCATCATCATCAGCATCATCGGCATCATCGTGCCGGTTCGACCATTTTCCGGCACCAAACACACAGACACAAACACACAGAACGACGTCGTTGCCGTGTATGTTCCAGCCATCGCAGCTCCCGGAAACGATGAATCCTCCGATCAGTTTTTCCGGCCCTTCCGTCTGGCGCGAGGACGAAAGGAGGACGAACGTATGTGTGGTTGTGTGTTGTCTTCTATCCGTTGCTGGCTTGCGCGAGGACAACATCCTTGTCGGTGTCACTGGCAATGCTGGGAAGGAGCTAGAGGAGAACTAGGTTAGTCTTCACTTCACGTGTCCCTTTGTGTGTTGATTCAAAGGAAAGCTCGATGAGAATGTTGTGAGAATGTGGGCAGGGGGTAGCTGTCGGGGCACACCGATGACCATGGCGCATAGATTGGGTTGTCCTTCTAGGAGGTTTTGAAAGCGTACATAAAACCAAGAGCATACAATTTTAGGTTTCCCAGTCCTCTGGAGGCCCTGAAAAGAGTTACGTTTTTTCACTTGGGGACTTGAATTAAAAAAATATTTTTTGTAATTTGTTTTAACGTTGTAAAAAATACTGAATTGTTTTAAGTAATACGCATTTTAAACCCGAAATGTTCTTGCTGCCTCCGGAACGCGCGAAAACTGATTGAACTGCACCGAAATAACATGAAAAGCAAAACAACCCAAAAAGTATCGCAAAAATTCCCCAATATCACAAAAAAGCTACACAAACACGCACACACACACGGGCGCTTGTTGTGCTCGCGGAAATTTCGGAAATCACGGATGGATGGAACTGCAGTTCGGAAGCGCAGAATTCGTCGAAAGGATATTTGGCAACGGTATCGATGAATTTTCGCCATTTTACCCCCCAGGGCAATCGGAGGGGAATGTATAACGATTCATTCAAAAACATAAAAAAGTGAATAGAATGTTGGATACTATCAGTCACCACCGTCGTGCCGAGTTCCAAGAAAATCAAAGGAATTGAATAACCGAATTTTTACCTAAAACGGTTGCTGCCGAATTTATATGTCTACAGTCGACGTGAAGCAGAATCTTTCTTTTATAATATAGAATTGTTTCCTTATGTTTGAATTTCCATATTTTTATTAGCTTCATAAACTGCTGTATATTTGAGTTTAATAATTTATCAAGAAGCATCCAGTTTGTTGGTGACAGTTTTCATGTCCTTAACTGTTCCGATTTCCCAGTGTGCGAAAACTCTCTTCGTTTATGTTTGATGTACCAGACCCATGGAATTCATGCATTCCGAATTAGTGATGGGTAAATTCGATCAAAAATCGGAATCGCTTCCAAATGACTCCACCAATTTCGGAAGCGGCTCCGGAAGGTAGGTGCAATACTCCGAGCGCGGAACCGTCCGGAACCGTCCAGAGCCGCTAGTCGGCAGCCGGAACCGTCGGAGCCGTCGGAACCGTCCGGAATCGTCCGGAATCGTTGGAGCCGTCCGGAGCCGTCCGGAACTGTTCGGAGTCGCTAGTCGGCAGCCGGAACCGCCCGGAGCTGGAGCCCTCCGGAGCCGTCGGAACCGTCCGGAGTCGCTACACTGACGGTTCCGGCCGGCTCCGGACGGTTCCAACGGTTCCGGACGGTTCCGACGGTTCCGGCTGCCGACTAGCGGCTCCGGATGGTTCAGGCTGTATTCTATTTATCTAAGCAGCAGTCTTCGAAGTTTCGATCAAACGCCACAGATTCAAGCTCAGAGAAGACATTTTTCTCCAAAATTTCTAACTCTTACAAAACGAAACATAGACTTACTCGCTGCCATAAGTTACGAAGGAACATTATGTTCCAACTTTTTGAAATTTATTCACTACAATAGCAATTAATATTGTTTTTTCAATCAAATAAATATTTCAAAAAAATACGCGATAAAATTTAGCCTGAATTGAAAATGATATGAATGCTTTATTATTGCTTGTGTATTAAACACGTAGCTGCAGTTGAAAAGCGTGTGTTTCACTTTGTTTCACATATTCCATTTCTCAGAACCTCTTCCAAACATAACGTAGGTTCCATGAATACTGTACACTCCGGAGCCTATTCGCGTTGATGTTGTTTGTACAGTTGTTTGGTACTGATCAAGTAGATGCTGGATTGCATGGATATAGGTGATGAAAAGAGAAGAAAACACTGACTGAATTCAAATCTCTGCCTTACCTTATCGTCAGCATGTGGCCGAGAAAAACAAGGCTACGCTAACCTTGAAGTGGCAGCTTGTTTATTAACAATTTTTAGAATCCTTTATTTTAAATGAAAGCATGATTTAAATTCTACCACATTGGGATAGATCAATTGCGAGGGTAATTTTTGAAACTAATAACTTATCGTCTTTAGCTTATACAAGTTCTCTTCTTCTTCTTTGCTGGCGTAACATGACCGCCTTCAGTCATGCCTACACATCGAGAGCTTACTAGATTTGTTTTCTGTTTCGTTCGTGGATTAACGATTAAAATAGAGGACTGACTATTTTAATGTTATTATCAATATAACATTAAACATTATTTCGTTTCACTCTACAAGCCATTAAATTGTCGCCTTTGCGCGGAACATCGAACGTTCTCGGGAACTGGAGTGAGATTTATTTACTCAGATTGCGTTTACACGGAGCTGTACGTCGACCGCTATATGACGATTTGCAGAAAGACGTCACTGTACGGCTACATTCTTTTTGCTTTGTTTCGGTTGTATTGGTCCTCTGAAATCCATATAAAGAGCCACTGGTTTTCGGTTACAGTTAAAGTGGATTCTACATCTTGACAGACAGGAACGTTCTGAACGCGTACTTCAAGATGTCCGGACTGGTGTTCGGTAAGTATTGAGTGTTTTTCTACGCATCTACAACTCTTTCATTGGATAGATTCGGCTGTGATGCTGTTCAAACCATCGATACCTTTTGCTTCTCAGATAGGACTTTCTTTTGTTGAATAAAAGATTTATATTTCCCCTGTTCATTCGTTCAATTCCAGCGTGTTTTGTACTTGGTGGGCTCACGCCTGGTCCTCTGCCACCAGTGGATCCACCACTAATCCCATTTCCACCAGTAGATCCACCAGTTGATCCACCAGTGGAGTCACCAGTAGATCCTCCAGTGGAACCACCAGTAGATCCTCCAATGGAGCTACCAGTAGATCCTCCAATGGAGCTACCAGTAGATCCTCCAATGGAGCTACCAGTAGATCCCCCAATGGAGCCACCAGTAGATCCTCCAATGAGCCA
>KE524784.1:127784-150320 GCA_000441895.2 Anopheles sinensis | reverse complement strand
GTGAATGCTGGGAGCATGATGAGCAGCATTCAAATCAGCGCATTTTGAAGGGATTAGATATAAATTACTCGTATACTTAATACTAAAATCATTAAACATCATTTTGTTTTGCTGAACAAGAAACTAATATGATGCTGTTTTAACTTCCACGCCATTTTAAAGAATTATTCCGTTTAAATGTTGATAGCCAAATTAATACGATCGCAACCCACTAAAAATTTGTTAAATTTATTGCAATAACATTCAAAATAGGAAAAAGCTCAAATTTGATGGAAATTTAAAAGATATCGGCAAAAAAACAGGATAGTGCTATTCTCGTTTCATTCAGTGTATGGTATACGGAAAAATGTGCATTCAGATATTTGCTCTTTTAAAAAGAGTACATTAATTTATAAGAAACTTAAGACAATATCTTAGTGCTGGAGAAGCCTAGTTTTTTAAGGTAGATTGTTATCGTTCTTAGGATATTTAAAGTGTAGCAAAGTACAAAACATTTTATGAAGCTTGTCCCACTACGATCCTAAATGGTGATTGCTTGTGAAAAAATGGAACTAACAAAAACTAAAAACCAATCTGGGAGCAGAAAGTTTATACCGAGAAAAGAATACAAGAGAAAGAAAGCAGTATATGGGCAATCAGGGAACCCGTACAAGTTACCTGCCTCCAATGTAACCTATTCGAAGCACTATCGTATCACCTTGATGGTGCATCATGGTGTAAAGGTAACAAGAACCCCACATCCTTGCCGCCACCGGCTACGACGCGTTGTAGTGGAATTTTCCCTAGAACCCCTTTCAGGAAGCGCGTTCCATTTTCCAAAGGGCATGAGGATAGTGTACACGCATGGCTGGTGGGAAAGGCATACCTCTGCCGGGGCGACATCGCGCTATCACGTGCAATATTCATTTCAAAGTGTCTACTATGTGTCACTGTGCACCAATTTCCAACACAAACACGGTCCGGGTTGTACGCGACTTCCAACGTCGTCCAGAGTTACTTGTTTGCATGGTTCCGTTCGTTTTCATCCCATCCCTTTGCTCGTTGTATAGGTGAGCAAGTGCAAGCGAGACGGAAAGGATGAAAGGAAAGAAAAGGGAAAGCTTCCACCCAGCTTCCAGCTTGCTTCGGGGGGTTTGGCGTGCGAAAGAGCACACCGGATGTATCTCGGGCAAGGAAAATTGCCCGTTGGTGAAAACGGATGGAGAAAAGCGATTTTCCCGCGGGGAAGCCCGGCATGAAAGATTTTCTCCCAAAGGCCAAGAGGGAGACAGTCGCAGCGTAGAAAGGGACCAAAGGATCCTGCACGAAGCCAGGAAAACAAGAAGATCGGCTTGAGAGGAAAAGGACTCGACCAGTGGCTTCCTGCCGCTTGGTTTTTCCACCGTTTTCCAACCGACGCTTCTATGTAAAGTTTTAGTGCAATCCATTTGAAGTGTGGAAAACGTGGCGGGGTGCGGGAAACTTTGCTCTTCCGCGAGTGCTGATGTGATTTTCCCGTGCTCGGGATCTCGCCGGTTTCGGAAGCAACAGCAGCCGGCAACACTAACACACGCACACGCAATTGGCCCCCGCGGGGAGTCCAGGAGTCGTTGTCGGAAGGCCTCCGGGCTCCAAAATCGCTGCAGTCGTTGTGAAGCCTTTTACCGGGCACAGGTTTTCCAACCGGGTTTTGGGTGCCGTACGAGAGGCGCGTTTTGCAGTTCGTTCAGGTACTGTTGCTCCCTTGCTCTCCCGTTTTTCACCCTTCAAAGCTTGGTTAGTGCATTGCAATCAGCTCCGGGATTTTCCGAATTTTGCCACCGTCGAAACAAAAACTGGGCGACTGGGGAAAAAAAACCCATTCTGATTGTTGCCACTGGTACACTTTCGTCTTTTTTTTGCTTTTGCACACACCTTTTCCTGCTAGCGAGGAATAAAAGCTTGCGATACGATGTATTTTTCGTTTTGTAATGTTTTCTTTCCAACCTCAAGCGCATCGAAAAGCCGTCGGGAAATTTGTTTCGCATATCCGTCGGATTTTTGAAACCAACAGAGCTCATCAGTTTTCCATCAGGTCCAATTTCCGATCGGATTTTTCGGATGCCGATA
This sequence comes from Anopheles sinensis, assembly GCA_000441895.2. NCBI lineage: Eukaryota > Metazoa > Arthropoda > Insecta > Diptera > Culicidae > Anopheles > Anopheles sinensis. Next base: position 148,232 of record KE524784.1, on the reverse strand, counting down.
TTTTCATCAATTGAAATTAAATCAGTTGGTAAGGAAAAAAGGTATCATACAGTTGTGAATTCGTTTGATTTTTTTTTCACAAAAGGAAACAAAACCATTCAACTATCAAAAACAGGAAAAAATGTATCCATGTCCGTAAACACTTCAGAAGTGCTAATTAATAGCATAAAAGCATGTCAGTAACAGAACCGTAGAAGAGTAAAGGAATAAAAATCGAAAAACAAATGAGTATAAAAATGATCAAGTAAATCGATAAAACACGAAAGGATGCAGTGGAATGAGGAAAACACACCGGAGCCAGTAAAAAAAACAATACGCATTGTACGTGTTCCAAATGAAGAAAATGAAGCACAATTGCATCGAAAAGTGAAAATTATCTACACCAAATTGCTCGACGCTTTCGCACGGATAAAAGCTTAAACTGGGAGGAAAAAGAGGTGAGTAGGAAAAAAATACTCAAATGAAATAAAATCCAAACCAAACCGAAAAAGGGCCCCAGTAGTAACAGTAATAACCCGTTCCCGTCGGAAAAGTGGGATGAAAATGGAAACGACAAGCGAGGAAGAAAAATGTACCTTTTATTGCGAAGCGCTGGAGCTGATTTATAGTTTTTAATTGAATCCCGATCGCACACACCTCACGGTCGATGACGTGTTTCCGGCCGGCGTTGCACTCGGCAGATTGATGTTTCGCACTGTTTTCCCTCAATGCGTGTGCGTGTGCGTTTATGTGTGATCCTTGGTGATACCAGGTTAATGTGAAATCACGCTCGAACGCGATCTGCCGCCGGCCATTTCCGGCGATTTTTGATTTCGTGTCGAAAAAAAATTAATTACCGATCACAAACACATTTTTAACGTGCAGGAGAGCATGCAATTGGTTGTGGTGACAGTGCAAGGACGCGGTGTAAAGTTTACTTGAGGACAGTTAATGATAACTAATTGATTTCGAGCACCAAAGTGCTGCAAACGAAGGTTGTGTATTAATATTAATTATGGTGCTTGTAATTTGTTTTCTTACATTTTATTTGTAGTTTTTAACAAGCAAAGGTGACTGTTATTGTTCCGTCGGGAAAATCAAATAGATTTTTCTTAGTATAAACGTGTTTACCCATTTGAAAACAAATTCATCTTAGGTTCACAAAAAACTGAACACATTTATGGAAAATAATATAAGGAAATGGGACATCAATTTTCATATCCGTTATCCCGTCTGAGTGAGTCCTAATTCAATCGGATAAACTTATACCAACAGAGGACAGGGCGAGTTCTTCCGTCGAGCAGTGAAAGTTTCCCACTGCAAGGAGTCACATTACACCGGGGGAAAATTGACCGGAAACGAAGTCCACCTCGTCAGCAGTCAACCGGCCGGGCTGCCCCAAACTGGACGATGTACGTGCGCCGGTGTGGCCCATTTCGGAGAAAATTGTGCTCCGATGCGTACCGGAGGACCACAATTTCATTATCCTTTAAATTCGATGATAAATTTTGAAGCTACTTCGTCTGCCCGTCAAACGGTAGGTGAACGGAACTGCGGAGAAGTAAAAAAAGAAAAACATTAGATCCTGCCAGCACCCCGGGGGCGCATTCAAGACGACCGAAAGAACGCACGAACAGCTGCCCTGCCCCTCCCCCGCCGTCGAGTGGGAGGTTATTTTTCCACCACATTATTTTCGGGGTTTTCGGTCCACCGACGTGTGGTGACGCGCGTCCGGTCGGTCGTTGCAGGTCCCTGACACACCATCACTCCCGCATGGCTCGGCCCGTTAACGATGCCAAAATGACTGCGGGAGTTTATCAACACTTGGTCACGTACTTATCCGCCCAACCGGGCCCGGTCCAAACCCAACCCGGCCTGCCTCCGGATGTTGGAATTGGAATATCGTTTCTTGGGCGGCAGTGTTTCTTTCTGCAGAACTTTGCACCTTTCCAGCTCACTTTTCCGTTTTTTTTTCATTTAGTTTTCCTTTTGTGAGCTAGTCAACGAAGCCAAGGCAGTGCCAAGGTTTTTTTTAGCCGTGAAAAACGAAGGAAAACCTGCCACCAGGATGGCATGAACATAAAAGTGGGGAAAATTCTCATCAGCATGGTAGAATTTTGTGGAAGGGAGGAGAGGGAAAACATCCGTGACGTCCTGGGTGGATGGCACAAAAAAGGGAACTCAAAGGAAAATCGACCGTCGCAGAGAAAAACCAGTCGGGAAAGCCAGTAGAGAAAAAATAGCTGAAAGACGAAAAGGATCACAACAACAAACCCGAGGAGTTCATTATCACGTTTTGCAGTTATTGTATTGTTTCGTGTAGGCAATGAAGGGGATGAAGCAGGTCCTTGCGAAGGAAAACCACTTCTTCCACCATCTCCCCCTCGCCCTCGTTTCAACCCCTCGTTTGGTTGGCGGTAAACCACAAGGGAGTGAGTATCGAAATAGGATCAACGCAGTGCGGTTTCATGGGATTACGGTGATAAGGCGGCGATGAGGTCCTTTTTCCCCGGTTCCACATCATGGTGTTTGATGAATTATTCGGTTCATTTGCCGGGACAGGTTTCTCGGGCCGGTTAAGGATGGTGGATTTGGCAAGCCAGCTGGTTCGGACGTGCATGCAAACATAGCGCCAATTGTTCAAACAACCACATTGCAACAACGACGACAGCAGTGCCGTGTGTGAGCAAGTGTGGGTCGGAGGGTTTGGGAGGTAGCTAAATGAACAGTCCGGTGACAAATTTGGACCTGTCTCGAAGTGACGTACTTAGAGAGTTTTTTTTTTCTTAGTAGACATGAAATGAGGGTCAGGGTTTCATGCAAATAAAGGGAAGCCACAGATAAATTGGAAAAGGATCCCGATCAAAAAGAAGGTAACATGTGCGTTTTCCACAACATACAAAGAAGGAATTTTAATCGATATATAATAACTCAAAGGATATGAGAAGTAATCATAAAACCATCAGAATCTTCAAGAGTACAAATTGTACAAACTCTTGAACAAGCGACACTTCAATATCTCGAATTTAATTAACTCAAGATCCCCTGACAACCTGACAATCCTCTTACGGAGCAATCAGAAAACCAAAAACCAAATCCATCCGTTCCGAAGTCGCGAATGAAAATCCCAAAAGTACATCCAATTTGTGCGACCACCGCCGGACGGCCACTAACAGGATTCCAGCGTTGGGTTCGTTTTTCCTCGGGCCAACAAATAAACACCCGCCGGACCGCATTGTTTCCCTTTTGCATGCCCGGCGATTCAATATCGGGCGACTAATATCGGTTCCGCAGCCGTGGCATTGTGCTTCGTGTTTGCATAACGCCACGCATACGCACGAACACGGATCCGGGGACAATTTTCCAGCAGTCAAGCGCGGACGCGTGCAGCGGATCAACTCTTTGTATTGTAAGGGTTGATGGCTTTGCGAGGGTACAGCGTTCAATCACCCACAACATGGTACATGCAATTGCAAAGGCATGCCGAATGATTTGGGGTGATTTGTTTAATTTGTCCCGCCCGACATATGACGCTCCCTTTTGTCGACCACAGAGGAAAATTACGAAAGGGAACAACGCACCAACCAACAGAAGCAAAGTATGAACGCTAGACCTGGTGATCCTTATGCCAATATAAAAACCAACGATTTGATCACTCGTTTACAACAAAGCTACCCTGCAAAAGTGACCATCCATGGTCCAAAGGAACATCAAATTGACTCCTTGCGATTCTTTAGCGAACTAACCGAATAAACGAGCAAAACCCCACACCGGAAATGAGGTTCGCTCTCGCAGGAGTTTTTTGTTTTATTTCAACTCTCCCGCGGGAAGTCCGACGGAATGGCTTAATTTAGGAATCATAATGTAGTTTTTGTTTTTCTCTCATTTCACCATAAGTCATTTCCCTTCGAGCAGTTCCCTTCGATGCGGCAGCTGTTTCTGGCTGTGAAGGTTCTTTCGATTTTCACCAATTCTTTTAACAAGTATCTACAAAATTGAAACGATCTTTAGTTGCTGTAAAAATATGTGTTTTGTAATTTATTTTACGAAAGGTGAAACTACTTCCTTGTCCTTAAACCGGATGTAGACTTCACCTTCAATGATATTTTTCTTTTCCTAAAACAGTATAAATATCTTCCATTAAAGTAACTCCTTACGACCACAATTTGTTCGTCACTGTACCGAAAGGTGTTCCGTAGTCATCATATTGACCGGAAATGCATTTTTTCAACAATCAAGTCATTGCAAAGAATGTAAAAAAAAATGACACAAACGAAAAAACAAAACTCCCGACGACATCTCGGACGCTGGCCATAAAATCGCGGACTGCGGGATCAAACGGAAATATTCCACTGCTCCCTAACGAAGACTCGGCTGCAACTGCGAGGGCTGTAAAGTGCAGGCACTGCACGGCCATAAGTAAGGAGCGCTACGGAGCATAAAAGGTGCACGAAAATAATCATAAAAAAAACTCCACGCAATGTGCATTTCATAAATTATTTAAAACTGTTGTTCAGCGTAGTGAAGGGCGAGATGGGTGGGGTGGGGGAACAGGGCCGCGGTGGGGAGAAGATGAAATGGAAGTTTAAATTATTTTTCCACCGCTTCGAGCGAAAATCTCTTAAGTCTCGTCCCGGGTTCGGGGTGGATTCTGCTGGATTATTCATCTCTGTCCCGCTCCCGTTCTCGCTCGCTCTCCCGCGGTGTAACTTCATCATCATCCACACCATATCCTACCCTCCAAGCCTCACCCAACCACCATACACCCCCAACCGCCCTTGTGTGAGTGGCTCGTGGCTTACAAGGCTTACGGATCAGGACCTCGACGGTGGACTGCTTCTGCAGCGGTCATCCCGAGGAACCGTACCTGGAACGTCCCCGGAGCGATTCGGAAGGAGCCAGCTTGCCAGTCAGTTATTTCGCCCGTCCGTGACTGGCCCATGCTGCCCCGGTTCCGTACCGGGACTTACCCCTCGAGTGACCTCGCCGGGAAAGCCCGGGACAATTTGACGCAGCCACGGCGATGTTCTTGTTATTTTTTAATGCTCCCGTTCGCGCTCGGCAGGGCTCAGGGATTTTTATTTTTATTTTTTTCCTACTCCTCCCTCCTCGCCCTTCCCACACCTTGTGACCGTTTGCCCGTTACGAAGGACATAAAAATCGTGTACTGGCGCTTGTAACATCGGACCCGCAACACAACGGTTGGAGGTACAAATAAAACACGGCACAAAACCATCAACAAGCCAACTGTGGACACACAGGCTAGAGCTCAACTACTTTCCAAGCCCTAGCCCCCCCATTAATTGGGCCTACGCGAGCCATCGCTGCATAATGGACGGCAAAACATTGTACGCAAGTTTAAATAACTCTAGCGTTTTACTGCTCCTCCTTGAGATGCAAATGAACCTAAACCTCGGAACAGGTATTCCTTGACGCTAAAAATGTTACCCCGTTCCAGTTGCAGAACGACAGTTGGTGAAGTATGATCGTTAAATATTCATCCGGGCCGAATGTGAAATCTTCTGCTTCATCTTCTTCTCAGAGGCGCTCACGATGGGATTGGAAGTACAATGGGCAAATGTGAAAAAGCCGAGGAACCGTTCTGAAGTGCTTACCCTCTTACCACTTCGGCTTCGGCTGTTTACATATGATTACTTCGCGTGCGACGGCCAACATATCTGTTCGCCAGGGAACCTGCGTACCTTCTGCAATCAAAATAAAAGTAATAAGACATTTTCATTTGTTTCTTTCGTTGATGAATCCAGCAATTCAGCAATCTGAACAACAGAATTGATTAAGCATGTGTACGGCTCATTTGGAATTCGCTTGCTTTTCGCAAACCACATGTGTGTGCCACGAGCTAAATTAATTGTCTATTTCCCTTAATTTACCGAAAGGCCACTTTTCACTTTAAATTGTGATTAGTTTTGAATCGGCAATCTCCCCACCGCACCGCCGTTCCGCCACGGGATTGCATGTTCCGTTGGGACCCATTCATATGTTTCCAATATGCAAAAGGAGCAAAACGAGCGACCGAAAAACGATAAAGATGATAAATTGCATACATGCAAACAATCGTATTCGCAGCGATGCCAGGCAACATCGTATCAACGGCAAACAGGAACTACCCTCTGCGAAGGAAGAAGCGAGTGTCGGAATTCCTTCAGCGATCGTAAAGTAAGTGACAGTCGAACGAATGCGCACACGTCGTTGCCGCGGTTTTTATTGTCCTTTTTGGTGTTGTCATTTTTATTTCGCTTACGCTTTTTGTTTCGACTCATTTCGTTCATTCATTGAACGGAACCCTTTTGCTTTGGCACGAAGGTTCCTTCCATTTCGGTTCCCGTGCGGATGTGAAGGGAGTAATAAAGGTTAAGAAGATGAAATATATTAATTCATAAAAATTATTCATTCCAGTAAATTAAAAACAAAGCTCGTGCGTATTCGGTTCACATTTTAGGCACACTGTAAAGCGTGAGTCTGCCCGATCGTTGCCATAACACGAGCTTTAAGTATTGCATGGCTTTAGAAAAGGGTTTTGAAGACATTCTAGGGCATAATATTTTTTGTTTTTTAATAAACCATTCATCCGTGAAGAGTATCTAGTTTAGTATGTTAAACTTAACTCACTTGATATTTACAAGTAGTAATTGAATTTTTGAAAAATGAATTTAAATTGTAAAAATCTTTTAAAAAGGCCTGTTTTGCACGTAGAATTTTTTGTATTAATCTTCATAAAGATGGTTTTGCCATTCCTTTAATATTGCTTAAAACAGGTTGTTTGTTAAATTTAAAATGTCGAGTCATATTCGTAGAGAATATGAAACGTTAAATACATCAATTATTTTTTACTAGAAAAAGTGCGTCGATTCCAGTAGTCTTGAAACGTTAACGTTTAAACGTTTGAACCAACCATAAAACCAGAGTTTTTGGTAACACAATTTTGATGGGGGTGGCGGTTGTTGATTAAAAACAGATTAAACTTGAACCTTACGCTATATTTTATTTATATGGCATCGTATAATCCTCACCTTTGAGCTTCCCCGGAAAATACATTTGAAGTGCAGTACTTTTAACTATTTGACAAATTGTTTTTAGAATTTAAATTATACTTTTAGAAACGAACCCATCCTTTGCATGAAATATTAGCGATATATCAGGATTAATGAAGAATAACTTCAATTCAAAGTGTTTTGAAATTTTCTTGAAACAATTTGTTTATTATTCATAGCAACAATCGATTATTTTCAACTAAATCGCCTGGTTTAAAGAAAATAATTTTCTTCCACTCGATAAAACACATTAAGGTACAAACAGAATGTTAACAGAACAAACTGTTGTTCTTCCATCCAGTAACATCAGATGAATATTTATATCTTACGTTCCATTTTATTCATGCAATCCAGCTGAACCCTTTTTTACGGTGCTTTTTCGCCATCGAAAGAAAGGAATCCAAAAAGATGCATTCTAAACATTCCCAGCGGGTTCCACAGCCAGCTGCTACCGGCTCAGAGGGAATCATTCACGCGCGCGCGGGGGTTATTAGAAATGGCCATCGCCTGGAGACGAAATCTGGGCTCATCACAGCCGCCGTGCGCCATAGAAAGGCGCCAGGAAAAATATTGATAAAACGATCCCAAAAAAGAACCGATCCGATCGAAACGACGGATGCGGGACCCGGTGAAAAAGATTTTCATAAGATTTGCCCTCGGCGGTAGCTAGACGAAATTATGCGAGCTAACGCAAAAGCCCGGTAGCCTGGCGGATACCAGGAGCGAAATGAAAAACGAAATAAAAAAAAAACTGCAACCCACCCAGAACGGTTCCGGTCAACCGAAACAAGATTAAAACTCACGGAAGGAATGAACGAAAAACCCGTTGAGATTTTGCCATATGTTTAGAGCTACTGTATTTTCGGCTCGTTCTTTTTTGTTTGGCGAATGCCGTTTTTGGGCCGATCTTGCTGGAAGGATTTGTTTAGATGGTTGTTTTTTTCGGTCGGAGGTCCTTGTGTGCGTTGCACCCTTTTGCTACCCTTGGCTTTTTTGCGTTGTTTTGGTTGAGGGACTGCAATTTCGATCAACACCTTAGTGCCTTCCGGGGGTGGCTTGCATGGGATCAATTTCATCTTATTAGGGAGCCCTAATGAATTGGACGCCGTAGTGCAACTGCTGCTGCTGTTCGGACGCTTTTATCCCCGAGGCCTCCAGGAGCGGTGAGCCCCAGGAGCCTTCCGTAACGGAATCGGCACCACTTGGCAACACAGGCCCTGGCGGGCCCTCCGATGCATCGATGTGACGATTATGACGCTGACGGACAACCCGACTCCGTTCTCTCGCTCCGGCCCCAACTTTTTCCACCAGCAGGCTGGCGGTAGGCTCGTTTGAAAGGAAATCCGTGGCCCTTCCCCGAGGGACCCCGAAATGATAAAATGGGGGGAGACGACGACTATAATAACCAATAATCACTCTCTTAACCATCCGTCAGCCCGCAGCCACACCGGATTGCGTCGTCGTCGTCGCGTAAGGCGCACTCTTCCTTTTTGCGCCGGGCGAAAGGCCACAAATAATTTTCTAATTATATCACCACACGCCGGCCACACAAAACTCTGCGCGTGCGTATGTGAGTGTCTGTCTGTTGCCAAACAAGATTCAACCTCGGGGCAGAGTGGAATCTCTATTAGCACTCGTTTTAACCTCCCTTCTCCGTAGGGTCACTATCCCGAATGCGATGCAATGCCACGCGATGCCAGCTGTCAAACGGCTGTCAAGTGGTGGCCAAAATGGCGACCGCGATTCCCACAACTCCACACGGTGGAGTGCCCCAGAGCGGGCCAAACGCTGGCGTGCGACAATTAGGCATGCCGAGCTTGCCGTGGCCAGGCCGTTACTGTGGAAATTGTTTTGGAACCAATCCATTTCTTTTTCACTTTTTCCCTCGCACAAGAAGCACCAAACTGGTGCGCCAAACAACATGTGCAGCTCTTTGGGCGATAAATTAATAAGTCGAAATTCAAACCATGGCCGCCGACGAACCGACGGGGCCGAGTGACTCCGTCATCTGGCGAGTGGCGCATTTTCGAGTGCTTTCGGAGTGCAGAGTGTCATCCGTCCGACCGTGCGCCGTTCCCATTGACTTCCATTACGGTTCGCGGTCCGTGGCTAGAACGAACTGGCAGTGCCTCCCTAGTGCCTAGTGCCTATCGCCGAGGTAAAAGCCTTCCGGGCAGGATCTGGGGGGAAAAACGACAGACCAGCCACCGGTCCACCGCTACCGAGCCGAATTTAATAATCTCGAAAGTTTAACGAATTTCTGTCACGTGCCGTAGCGTACACATACACACGCGAGTCACGGGGAAAGCCTATTTGGTTTCGGCTGAGGATAGGCCGGGATTGCCTCCGAGTTCCCGGGGGCGGCGCAACTGTTTCTGTGTCCACGCCAAACACAAACAAACCGCAAGGACCAACGGCATGCCAGAAACGCACCGTGCGAGAAATAGGCTTTCGACGGCTGGAGATCGCGGAAAATGGATAGCCTTTATGCGGTCATGTGTGAATCCACCTAGAGTTCCTGGGAAATGTGATTTGGGCCTGAACTATTTTGAACAAAAATAAAATGGTATTAGTGATGGTATCAAAAATCGCCATCAAATTGGAGTTTTCAAAATTATACTAAAGAATAAAAACAAGCACTTCTTCCTTTCTTACAAAAACGCATCACAACAATCCTCGGGAAACTTGCGCTACTGACCACTGAGGTCTGCACAAGATACCCAACCAATGGAACCCCTCGATCGTTGAGCCGCAGGGAATCAAATTCTCCACATTCTCGAAACGATACGCCAACTTTCGTCCGACAGGTTCGACAGTGAAAATTGCGTTTCTGATTGTTTTCAAGATTTTTTCTCGAGAGACGTTGTCCATGCCAGTGGTTTTTTCATTCTCCCCTTTACGGTTTTCACCATAGGTCGCAGTTCATTGCTTTCGGTTCGGTTTCTGGTGTCCGGGAGTCCAACCGTGCCTTCAACCAAGGGCGACTCAATTTGCAAAACCCGTTCGTTTCCTGCGGAACCGCCCGTTCCTTTCTGCTCGAAAGGGAGGGAATTTTCGCGTGACTCTCGGCCCTGCGAGGCATCACACAGGGAGACGCCAGGAAGCCCAAAATCAGCTGCAACGAGACGATGCAATCCGCGTGTGTGTGTGTGTGTGTCTCGCTGGAGGGAATTTCATTTAGCGAACGTACGCAAATTCTCCTCGCGAACCGATTTCCTCCGAACCCACCAGCGACATATGCACCTACAAAACAGACACACGGACACGCAGCGTATGATGAAATGACTGAAAATGACCGACATGACCTCGGTCAAGCGGCACCGGAAGCGGTGAATGCAACTTTTCCGCCTGCAAAACGTTCCGGAACAACTTCCTCTCTCCCAGACGCTCTTCAAATTGGCCCGATCCGGAACGGATGCGACCGTTAATGAATAGACGAACGCTTACAGCTAGGTCCCGCGGAACGGCGCTAGGCCCCTTTTTCTTTTCCCGCGTGAACTCATCTCAGACGCTCCTCCAAAACATCTCCCGTGCAGGAAGGAAGCGGTTGTGTGTTGCCAATTATTTGCTCAAACCCTAGTCGCTGCTGACACCTCATTTCTTGGCAACATCCGGATCTGGGCCGGACAGGCGTAATTTAAACCTTCGCAGGCTGGAGAGATCTCTGAACTCTCCTCGGGCCACTCGGGAACCCCGATCATTTGCAGCGTTCCGAGAAACAAACATTCCCGCATTCTGCGGACCGCGCGATTCTATTCTCGTTCAATCAAAACTCAATCATCTGGACGGAGGCCTCACCGTTCGCTGCCATAAATCATACGATCAAAATGTATCCTATAAATTGTGGTAATCTTAAAAGGAAGGAAAATAACATACATCCTGAGGTAGGCTCAAGCAATGGGGTAAGGCTTTTCTTGAGACAGGTGCATCGATTTAAGTTTTTAAAAGTTCTTCAAGCATTTGATCGAAAAAAAGAAGAAAAGAAATCAATCCGTTAAACTGTGACACAGGACACAGGAACACGAAAAGCGCAGAACCCTCGAATGAAACATTTTATCCATAAATACACCTCCCAACCCAATATCGGATCCACGCTCCAAACGCTTACCGAGAAATTCGGCGAGTCCCAAAATCGACTCAATTTAGCTGTCTATCACGGAATAATTTATTTATGTTGCATGCCACGATAACAAAACAAAAAAGCTCAGAAAACGCATCAAGATTAGCCAGAGATGTCTTGGACAAATGGAGCCGATCGGTCGGATGAGATTGAGGCGGTGAAGCTGGACCAGGGAGCAGACTTTGAGTGGAAGTTGTCCATGCTTTTCCCCACTTGGGTTCGATTGGTTTTCCGTCAAGCCTGCAGACGCTTGCCCGAGACAGCGCGTCCCGCGTGCCGCGATCGGGATGATGATAATCATTATCGAATGGTGACAGCACCGGGCGGTGGAAAAGAAAACGGCCTCGCCGGACCTCGCTGGTTGTAATTTGTGGTGAAGATTTAGTTTTAATAATAACGATAATCATTATAATAGCAAACGGAGCACCGGGCGCGGCGGCGATAATTTATCGATATCCAAATTGTTTTGGTGATCGAGCGTTGTTATTTCTCGTCGAGCAAGTCCGATGCCATATTGTGTGTGTGTGTAAGCTGCATTGGTGATGAATGTGTCCATGGCTGATGGACTGATTTCCTTCCCTACATCGGAGTGGGCAGGTACAGGACGCTGGTATGATTTATGTTTGGCTGGAAAAATCGGAGCATTTTCGCTATCCATTTTATTGCACGCGAACACCTCTGAGAGAGCTTTCCTTGAAGATTCATTTCGAATATTTCGGGCACCGATGTTTGTGGGTTTCTTGGCAAACCTCGATTTCTTCTTTTGTTTATCCTACATCAATTTACATTCCAAATCTGTTTGGATCATCCCAGGTTTGCAATCTAAACATAAGTTGAGCCTACAAAATGCTAAGTATACTTGAAGGAATTTAGTGAAGAACATATTCCAAACACCCTTTAATTTGAAATTTTATAGCGAAATAATACCAGTTTTTCACTGCAGTCTTTTTCTCTTAATTTCTTATGGAGGTGAAGTTCTTACACTCTTGCTAATTTATGCATGTACTGCCGCAATGGTTTAAGCCCGAGGTTTTTTTAAAGCTTTCCTAGGAATTAAATTAATGTTAGCAAAAGCGTACGAAAAATTTACTACATGAAATGAAATGCTTAAAAAAATTCAAATTCCCAGAAGAAACCATGTAAAACAAAATTTTTGTTTATTATGCAATGAATGTAGACAAATAAACCAAATAGTAATAAAAATAATACTGCAGCAATGGAACCCAATAACAAATGTCTTATTTTAGATGATTTGTTTGTATTTTCTTAATTTTTGCAATGAACATAGTTTATTTGAACGTTCCAATTATCATATATTGAAATATTTTATTACTTCAAAGCCCATCTTGACCATTTTGAAAGAACTATGGATGTAGAATCGTTTTTTATGACTGTGTAAACTTGACATTTATATTTTGTAAAGGTTCAAATTGAACAAACTTCATAAATGAATTTCTTCTTTTCTGGCCCGCTCATAAAAATGAATTGAATTCCTTTCATAACTAATCACATTGTATGTAACTTGTATTAGGTTAGGTTTAGAAACTAAGGGTGATAACGAATAAAATGAATGATTAATTATGCTGTAGAAAATCCATTCGACGTGATCAAACACATTGTAATGTCATCATTTCCATGGACTAACTTATCACCTCTTTTATTTCTCTACCGAAAAAATCTGTTGGGATACAAATTCATTGTTTATTGACTTTTATGTGCCAACAGGATTTGTTTGGGTGCAATTTCAACACCACCGCAAAGGGATCCCAGGTCCACTGTGCGATTTTATGGCAGACCCCGTTTTGTTTTCACTGATCCCCTCCGGGGGGCCATGATGATCGCAATAAAATTAATCTGCACAGTTTCAAAGAGACAAACAAATCGTCGCCGCCTTTCCGATCCAGCGTTGAGCGTTTCGATCGGAAGAAGTGAAAGAAACCCCATCGGGCACCGATCGCGGTAGAAATTTATGCCCTTGCGGGGGACCCTCGTGGGGTCACATCACGCAAGCCGAACCCAAGGAAGGTTGATTAATTCGTTGCCGAAAAATATGACATTCGTGCCGCGTTTGCCATCGTCGAGGTCGCTTGCTTTGGTGGGGAGAAAAGATGCATCTCCAAGGATTGCCAGAAGAAAAAATCCCACAGCGGAACGCCCGTAGCGTGAAACTTGCCCTCGAGACAAGGCCGGGTTTTTGTTTTTCTGAGAGAGTCAAGCGCGTGCCGACCCCCGTCGAGGAACAAAAAAAAAGGGCCGAAAGGGATGCATGGCGCTTCGAGCAGTTTTCGAGCCCCCTCTCAAAGAACAAAGGAGCCATCCGAAAGACGTTCGCCGGGATTGTCGGGTTCGCCGCCCAGCGGTGGGTCGCACGACATCTTCCGTCGTTGCGCAGGGCTATGACGTTTCGTACGCTGGCCCTATGGTTATGCGAAATGCCCGACGTCGGCGGCCGGTGATATGTTCATTAATAAATGCCACTCTTGGCTTAGTCGGTATGATTACATTTTCCATCAATTAGAGTTAAAATAAGTCAAACCTACCTACCCTTCCATCCCCCTTTTCGGCGCACACATTTGCTCAAATAATCTCTCAAAGCACACCATGGTGAGGAAGACCCTTGGGGCCACAAACAGGCACCTCACCATTAGGCGTGCGAATTCGGTGGCAACCTGAAAAGTCAGCCACCCAATCAAATCGGACCAACAACCGCGACAGAGCCTCCGGATTTGCAATATTGCATTGCACTAGGGAAGTGGAACAGCGCGAGAGTAAAAAACCACAAAGCAAAACAAGCCAAATGAAGGCCCCCCCCTTTTATGCGAAATGCATAAGCTCGAATCAACAAATTATAGCTTTTTGGCGTTTCATTTTTATTTCATATTTTAATTGATTTGGAAAATGCTACCGAAAGGAGAGAATAGTCGCCCCGGTCGCGCTTGGTGGTTGCCGAAGACGGGCAGGGAGATTGGTAGCGCTGGTATTTTATTCATTAGTTAGCCTAAATGATGAGCATAATGAAGGGGTTTTTTCTGTTTGCTTGTTATTTTTTGTTGTTGTTTTGGTTTGTTAATTCGCATCGAGGAGCTTCATCCAAATTGGGCACAGGTATGTGTGGTTGTTACATCAATTGATGGCGTTGATTGCGATGTTGCATAAATTATGCTCGCAACTATGCATTATTAAATTTATTTTTCCCCTTTCTCTGACTTTGGATTTTGGAGCCAGTAAACCATACTTTTATTTATTAATTGTTTTCCTATTGAACGTTTTTCATGTTGAATATTTTTTTAGCACTTTCAATTCTAATGTAAAATCAAGAAAGTATATAATGGTTACAATCTTTGACAACTTATAAAAGTTTACAAAATATTTTCTAAGAAACTTACAGCATTTCAAGTGAAATCTTAAACAATTAGCGAAAATTGAAACGATAAAACGTATGATTAGTGTGCTGCTGAGCGAATTTTAGCACTTGTTTACACGAATGGCTCCAAGGCGCCAAAGAAACGCTCCTCCTCGGCAACGAAACGCCTCTCCGGTGTCGTTGTCGTAGCGCTGATTGTTACTAAAAACTTCCGCTTCGGTCACCGGAACCCAAAAACGCCCGGCTCGGGGCCACGATGGCAAGCGGTGGCTCGTCTGGAAGTTATCTCCTCGGGGAGAATTTTCTCACCCCGCCCTCCTTTGGGTCGCCCGATGGCAGAAGGTCGGTAGACAGGGGGGCGGCAGGTTCGTGTCGCCGCGTTTAAAACTTCTCGGAATCTCGTTCGATTCGGTGAAGAAAAGCGCTCGAAGGAGACACATCAGCTGGCTGATAAATTATAGGATAAGCGGAGATTTTAAATTGATTTATCATGTTTCTACGGAAGAAACGTCCACCTGCTCCTGCCACCGGAAGTAACGGCAATGTTGGAAGGGGGGGAAGTAGTTATGGAGGCCAAACCTTGTTCGTCTTCTTTGGATTTTGTCTCCAAGACAAGCTCACTCTGATGCTGGATGAAGCAGATAGTTTTCGCATTTCAGTTATTTGTCACTTATTTTCGGCGACGATTTTCACGAACTTTCCCAGGACTCTTAATTAGAAAATCGAGAGACACTCGATCGCACGAGAGCCACTTGTCTGTCGCTTCGAAACGTTATTTTCCCTACTCGACGTGGCGCTGGCGCCTGCTTACGTCAACATCGAACGACGTCCGAGCACCGCCTTTTGTACGAAGAAAATCCCTGTGAAAAGCACCCGGTTGGGAAATGCAAAGGGACGGTTAGGGGGTGCGTTATGCTCGACGGTTGATCCAATATCAACAAAACCACTTAATTACAGCATAATACAGGGAACGGGCGGCCAAATGTAGCAACCGTTGATCCGTTGATGGATCTCAACGAGCAACACGTGACGCACTGAAATCAATATCCACCCGAAAGGGATAGTGTTACAAAAGTGGAAAAGTAAAAACCGGTCCATTCCAGTTGTTTCCAAACAGTTACAGCGGAGTTTCCATGGAAAAGCGTGGTGCTAACTAAAGAAGGATATTCCCGAATTTTTGCAAATGGTTTAATAAACAACATTAAAGGTTTTTTTGATTAAACATAACAAGAGAACATTTCAATAATAAATCATTGTTTCTTTGTCGAAATAACGTCATCTCAAAGGAGTATTCTTATACATTTCATACTTTCTATTTGTTAGAAAAAATCATTCGCCACATAGTTTGTGGGAGACCCCAAACATTCCCTGTTCTCAAGAGACTCTTCAGACGAAACATGGCACACGAGGCACGAGTCAGGAAATCAGCACTTCAACAGTCGATCCATTTCGGTTCGAAAAAATAAAATATCATTACGCAGTATCGGATCTCGTGCCTGTTCGTTTAGCCCAACACCAACCAGCGCCACGTGCCGTCGAGTTACCAAACATCATCATCGTACGTTAGATGATCCGTTTTTTACCCATTCATCTTTCATACCCACTGCCATGGGACGCATGTACATTATTTGTGCTACAAAGAGGTTGGCTCGTTCGGCTTGAGAAGGATGTAACCAGAATTCTGGAAACATAACCCATGCCACGGATGCAAGCCCTTACAAAGCGTGCACCGTCGTCCAGGTCGGCGTTTTTCGCACTTGCTCGGCCACTTTGAAAAGAAGATCGAATGGGTACTGTGCACATTCGCAGCAGCTTCAGCCAGCAGAGAACCTTCAGATGAGCCCTTCCGCTGTTAATCATAATAATAACCACCTCTCGGAAAGGCCCCCTTTTTTCTGCGTGAGGCGATGATACTCGTTTACGCGAGCACACGACTTCCGAACAGTTTGGGAGAAAAAGATTCATTCTACCTATAGTCGTTCGATTAGGTTCGGTTTGGTGGAAATACGGGTTAAGAGGGAAGAAAAATAGCATCGATTAGCCAATTAGTTTATGAAATTTAATTGGATACTTACACTGTTTGCGCTCTTCTGTAGTTTGAAACAGCGCGTGTGCCTTCCAGAAGTTATTCAGTGTGCAGAGCATGTTCATTTACCCACGTCTGTGCGTGGCTACGTGCGTTCCGTTAAGCATACGTTTGTGCGCCCTTTCATCAGCGATTGAAGTTTCACCTTCAGTTTTCCTGAACAACGACGTGTGTCCTACGTGCGCTGGAGTGAATTTCCTACCGATGGGAAATATGATAATTCTTTCCGCAAAAAACCTTAAACAAACGAAGAAGGAACGTTTCCGAGCAGTCCTGGATTACTGTCGTACAAAACTGCTTCGGCGTAATTTACATGCACTGATAGTCCGGAAATAAACAGGGGACGCTAGCAGACAAATTGTTCAATTTTAAAGCCCTCTTTTTAAGGAAAGAGGGTTTTGGTACCCAATACGAGGGACTTCCTTTCCCCTTTTTCCTCTTGTGTCGCGGAGAACTTGTGAAAAGCCTATTACGGTGCTTCCAAGCGTAACGTGGAAAACAGGATACCAACACCGGCATGTCCCGTGCGGAACTGCCTAACCATCGCGCGATTATGCGCGACCCTGTCGCCCTCCGCCAGCGTTTTGATGGGCTTGCAATGACGATGATGACGATCGGTTGTCTGATAAGGTACGATAAACCTAATTAAGCACTTAAAAGACCATAAAACCTGCCCCGCGACGGATGATGGTCCTCGCTGGTTACGGAGATCTAGATCCACGAAGGAAAGATAGCGCGTTTGACGTTTGACGCAACGACGGCGTGACCCAGGCTTGACTTTCCAGGCAGCAGCGATTCAGATTTCGCGATGATTTCGGAGACACACTACAAGTTTTTCTCATTTTTGTTTCCTTTTTAACGGGGGGATGAAGGGTCATGTACCTTCAGATATGCAAAGGATATATCGTTTAGTTATCTTTACGCATGACCCAGAGAATATTATAAAATTTTTGAATCGATTCCCTGCTAGAGATAATATTAAAACGTGATTTTGAGTATTTGAGAAACGCTTCAATTCTGCGGTAAAGGGTGCTTAACTTTGACTTAGAAAGTCGATTTGCATCTCCAATAATAATGTTGTTTTTAACCATTTCATTGCGATTTATTTAAAGTAAACAGTAATTGAACAGCATTTCAAATTTGTATTTTTTTTTGCTTACTTCTTATTTACTAGTTTATTAACGGTTCAACACCTTTTTTGTAATTATGAGTAAGTAATATACCTAACTTTACAAATTTCGCTTAAGAATACAAATTATGAAAATCGTCTAAATTTCATAATAAGAACGCACCAATTGTTCAATACTTTGGCAAATGTTTGAAATCGTTTAAAAAATATTGAATTTTTTCTCTACTTAAAACAATATACACAAAAATAGGGAGAAATGTAGCAACTAAAAAACTTGGTATCGATTATGATTATTGGACCAACAATTGAATTGGTTAAACTCCTGTTGGAATTAAACTAGTACGAGTTTCGATTGCGAACATGTTCAAGAAACTAAAAAACGATAGCTTAAATTAATAGATTGTTGTGCTCGATACACCATTTTCGATCGATAGTTTGACCTGAATGTTTTGTACATTTTTTCAACATGAGTCTTTGTTTGTTAAGCTCATCTGTCAAATCGTTTCGCGATATGAGACTCTTTGCTAACACGAGTTTGCTAGCCACTGAATACATTTTATTCATTTTAAGACATGGAAAGAAATAGAAAAAAAAGTATTTAATGTTTCAAGTGAACCCAATTTTCATTTCTTCAAATCACTTTAAAATACGATGGAAACGACTTCCTCACAGATTCGCAAATGAAAGATTACGTGTGAAGACTCTCAAGAATATGTTTCTTCGTCAACCTTCGTCTGGTGCTAATGAGCATTTCATCTCGAGTGTTTCAGTGTTTCCCTTACTGAAAAAACGATTCGACAGACGCACAAAGAAATTGGTGACGAGTTTGTGTCCTGTTCCGAAGCAAGCAGCAAATATCGTGCTGTGAAATACCATTTAACGCCTCTCTAGTTTCCACCCCAAACCCAAATGCACCGCACTCACCGCACCCGAACCACCCGCTGGGCGTGAAAAGGGGTT
Source organism: Anopheles sinensis (assembly GCA_000441895.2). Taxonomy (NCBI): domain Eukaryota; kingdom Metazoa; phylum Arthropoda; class Insecta; order Diptera; family Culicidae; genus Anopheles; species Anopheles sinensis. Next base: position 129,542 of record KE524784.1, on the reverse strand, counting down.
TATGCTGCATCGGCCAACCCTCACGCTGTATCCTTTTCCAACCCGCTTCGGCGTCCCGGATCTCTCGGGTGGAAAATACAGGGTTGGGAAAACAATTTGTTTTATTATTCATGCGTAAGAATAACTTTATTTACATTTTACGCTCGCGCAACAATGACACAACGTAAGCACTTGCTGCAACGCCCTCGTTGTCCTAAGGGTGAGCGTAGGTGATGTGAGATGGTTGCTAACTTTGCATACTTTGCGAACAATTTCCCTTCTTCCCACTTCTCTTCACTTTGCCGCTGACAACATTTGATTCCCATTTGAATGGTTGCTTTTTACTGCCGCACGAAGTGTCGGGAACGGTTTCGGGACGATGGACATCATACTTTTGAGAATGTTACCTGACCAGAATAATGTTCTTAGTTTTCCAAATTGATACGTTCTCTCTGTCGTTGCTTGGCTTGGCTCGAAACACCCCGGAGTCGTCCAGAGCATAATTGTTTGGAATTTTTCATTTTTAACAACAACCTTTAATTAACTTCGGTCATGCGTTTGCAAATCATTATGAAAACTGCTTCGGTGCGAACCTTTGGCAACAACAGGACAACGAGGGAGGATTCACAATTGTCAGACACGACAGCTCGGTAGAAAAACGCACATTCTTAAAAAACGCTTCACCAACCCCGCACTAATGTCGAGCAAATCCCGTGAGCGATCGTTCGGAATCGCGCGGAATCCTTTCGGCGGATCCAGACTCCTCGGGGGGAAAGCGTCGGCGCTCGATGCACGAGTTGGGGGCAAATCGTAGGCTAGCAGCTGCCACTTAGGCGGCCTAAAAGCCATCCCCGGCAGGAGGCAAGGCGAAGTTGGAGGCCATTTTCTGGCATTTTTCTCCGCGCGAGCTTTACTCCCCCGAGCGAACACGCAAACTCGTGCTGGTTTGGGGCGAATCGCGCCATCCAAATTGTAGAGTGCGCGCGCTGGCGGAAAAAGAAAAACCAAACCAAGTCGGGCCCTGCCAGTCATTATTCGGGTCGCGGGTTTTGACGCGATCGGGACTTTAAACAAAACAAGGGAGCATTTTCACTGCGGCAGCGATCATTACGCACCGGCAGTCGTAAATTCTGCACTGCTAAGTCAAGAACGTAACTTTTCCTGGAAACGCTAAATCGGGACGACGGGTATTAAGCCGGTTCCGTACGACTCCAGCCCCCGAGGGGTACTATCGCTTAATCGATATGTGCGTGGGGATCCCGATGGGATAGTGTTAGCCTGAGAACGCTGCATTCAACACGACGACGATCAAGGATCTCGACCCGAGGATCTCCCGCTGCCTTTAGGGTGAACCCATGGAGGAGTTAATGATTGACGCTAATAAAAACGACGCCAGTTGTGGAAAATTGCAAACTCCGGTATTCCGGTATATTGCACCGGTCATTATTAGTCGAGCTATTGATGTCGGGGTCGAATCGGGGTAAAGTCTGGTGAACGATTTAATTGAACCAATTATTAGGAATCCGTGCTCCATACTATGTTTTCAAAGGTTTACAATGTTTCAAATTGATTAATCTGTGAGCGACTTTGTCGTAGCTAACGATTTGCTTAACGAAGGTGTACATGAAGCCCAAAGGAGCAATTGCATGTCAACCAACATAGCAAACACTGATTTCTTCTGTCAAAACATGCTTGATCAATATGTTTGACAGATTGTTTGTTTGTACTTGTTTTATTGAAAATATACCATAATTTCGAACAAAAAATATCTTCTCAAAA
>KE524784.1:67585-127250 GCA_000441895.2 Anopheles sinensis | reverse complement strand
AACAATTTCAATCTGTTTTCAATCATTGTGTTCTTCCGATACATGCTCCGCATTTGATTAATTTTATTGTTTTGAGTTTGAAACGCATGTTCACGCGAATAAACACTACAACTCGGCGCAATCTGATTTTTCCTGTTTGGTTCTCACGGAGCAACTTTTTGCTTGTACTTTTAATTTGAAATCAATTGAACCGATCAAATCTGGTGCTACAAAAAAATTGCATACCCGAACAGATCCATGTAGTTTGACCAAACATGCAACTGTACGAACCTCACGGCTATCGATTTAACATATTTTTTAACCCCCATCCGTAGTCCATCTTTTTTGTATATGGGTGAGTGTACCCTTGTATCAAACAATAAATTACGCTCGAATGCAGTGAACTTGTGATTAATTCCAACCCCGAACCCTGAAGCGACCAGAATTAAAAATTCATTCGCCCAAAACCTAAACCGCGGTGGTTCACATGGCGCGGAGGATTCATTTTTCCCCCGCTGGCAACCTGATGCTATCCGAACACAAAACTGCAAAAAAAAACGGTGAAAAACTATCCGAACACTGGTGCATACGAATTCCGTACCCGGCGTTTCCAATCCCGCATTCGACAACCACGACGATGGCCACGGGCTGTTTTCGAAGCATAACAAATCCATCCTCCCGCAGGTTCTGTGATCTGTGACGGGCCGAGTTCGGTGGCCAACGGAGTGACGACTTTTTCCACCCCGCTGCATCGACCTACCGGAATACACAGTTTTCCTCCTCCTATCCCATCATACCAGAGGTCCTGCTGTGGCGAAATAAGAAAAAGCATATCCATGCCTATATGGGAATTTCGAAAATTGCTTTCCCACGCAAACGGACCCGAAACTATCGCCCGGAATTTTCGTACATCGCCTCGTCTGTCTGCACTGGGGCGGTTGGATAAAAAAGTTGAACATGCCACGCACGAGAACTGCCATCCAACCAACCAGGAGCTGGCTGACTTGCCATCACATTATGGATGGAAAAAGTCCGGTAGCCTTATTACCGATTATTATACCTATCCTCGTATCGCTTCCAAGGCGATGCGTTTGAAGGCAAAGCCTCCAGGGAGTTGCAGAATTCTCCCCCTCAAAAAACCCGGAGACGACTCCCGCTCTAATTCGACCTGGACAATTATCATACGATGATGAACCTCCAGTTCTGTTCGCTCGGCCGCGATGTCTGTGAATATTTTCGCAAAGTTCCCCCTCTCCGACTTAGACCAAGAATCATGGCACCTTCACTGGCATTTTCCTTCCAAACAGATAGAACACTTGAGCCGTTTCTTTTCGTGTCTGCCTGATTCGCTGGTTAAGGTTGGAACATAGAAATTAAATAATAAGGCGACCTTATAAAAAAATACTCTTCGTGCCGTTTGTGTTGTTGAGGGTGTGCAAAGGAGGAGCGAATGGTAGACCGAGAGGACCTTGCAGTTCTAACCTGTAATTCGCCGGCGACATTCGATTTTATGGTTTGCAGTACGGATTACGAGGGGAGCGAATCCTACGGTTCACTTCAAAGAGGTTAAATTAAATAGATATAAAATTGAATACTATAGATTTTACTAGCATCAATTTCTATCTTGAAGAAAATATCTTCACTGAATAATAAAAGAATGATATTTATAACTAACAACTGTTACTTTAATATTGAAGCTTCCAAAATAAAAACCATTCTTAAATATTTTTTTGCAAACCACTGCTCGTGGGAGAATATCCTAAATATCGTCTGCATGCGTCTGATACCAAGAACCGTACACCTACAATTTGCCCGTTATAGTAACCGAAACATCACGTTACGCCCCGTGTTTCGTGTTCCGTGTTCCGTAGAATGACGAATTTCGGACCCGAGATCGGTCTCGGTCTCGAGTTCAGGTTCTAGCGCTAAAACCACACTCTAATCCGTAATACCTACCGTGTTTGCGGCACCGTTCTGCCACTTCCATAGCCCAGAATTCCTGCCACCCTCGTTCACAGACACTGGCCGACCGATTGCCAAGCATCGGTCTAAATTGTGGGATCGAAGGTTTCGTGACTTGGAAGCATTTTAGACGCGCCAACACAAGAAGACCTTGCACGGAGAAAAACCAACCAACGGATAGAAGGGGAGAGGGACGAATGTTGAATCCATTCTAAAAAGGCGTTTGCCACCACACCGGAGCTAAGCGGTTGTTCTAAGGCGAACGGGCCAAGAGGGAGAGAGATCTGGCTTTGATTTGGACATTGGTTGAATTCTTGATCGTCCGACACTAATCGTCCAGTGCTGGACTTATTCTTTTGTTTGCGAGCTCCTTCTCCGGTATCAAATTATACGTCTCCAATTCCGATGACCTAACAGACACTCCCTCGCCAGGAAGATATATTTTTGCTGTACTAGAGGACCGTGGACTTTGGAAGAATTGGAAGGATTGCTTGGGACTCTCAAGAGAAGGTTTCAATTTTGAGTATGTATGGTAGCCGTTCATTTATCGTTGTTAGCAAAGGTACGCATTATTTTCCTTTATTTATTTGATATTTGCCTCTTGTAAGCACCCTTCACAGTCGTTTCTACATCTTCAAAACAACTTTTGACACTGTGCAACCGATGCAACCTTACCGCCACTGCAATCCTTCGGAAACACCCACCCTCGAGCACCCACCGTCTATCTTTCAAAGCTCGACGTTCTGATTGGTATCAATAAAATCATTAATTTAATTTAGTTTTCTCGGGAAGTCTATCATTTTATTGGCCGACCCCTTCGCCGTCCTTGTTTGCTGCTGCCCGATGAATGCGATGATGATGATGATGACCTCCGTGGCATAAAACATAAACTGCCCAAAATGATGCGTCTCGAAGCGCTCGTTAGCCACCACTCGAAACACTGGGGTACAAAAATGCGAATCAAACGAAAGCGATGGGCGAAAATTTGCCCCGAAATGGCAATTTGTGAGTTATTCGATTTAATTCCCCACCAGGAAAAAGCTACGGGGATACGTGGTCGAAAGCGTCGCTTCGCTTTCGTTCCATATTATTCTGGCGATCGAAATTATCGGTCATTTGATTGTTGAGGTGAAATGCTTTCTTTGGCCAAGAATCAAATTTTTATCCTTCGAAACATGTCATCATCATCGATATTTTTTGACGAGCTGGAAGGATATGGCACTCTTGGGAAATTCTTATGCATAAAGGAATATGCAAATCATGTAGAAAATTCCGATTCCCAACTTTCAGGTAGATTTGAATATATTATTTTCTAAACAAAGCTATTAAACGATCATCCTTCCTAGAAAATTTGATTTTTGATAGATTTTAAAACGAAGAAGAAAGTTTAAACATTTTCCCTTTTTTACCAACGGCAATCACAAGAGTCAATTTGAAACAAACCATTTGCAACACTGTATATTCCTGCCAGCCTTTAAACCCATCCACAACTATTAATCTCATTGATATTCTTTCAAAATTTGCCTCATTATCTGCAACGCAGAGCAAACGCTGCCAAATGTTACATTTTGTTGTCCTGCAATCAAACTATAAAACGCCACAACCGCAACAATCCTTTTGAAGCAGTCGAACGATCGTAATCATAATAATCCACCGCACATCTTTGATGTTTCCACCCCTTTAAAGAAAACCGTAACCGATCTAATTATCGCAGCGGGAGCTCGGATGGAACCCAACACGGGGTTCCCGAGAAAAAAGGGGTCAACATGTCCAGGCCGCGGAGTTTCAAATTTAAAGTTTCCCTGCCCGCGTATTTGAACAGATGTGACCGCGTGTCATTCGTCTACCATTTTACGGCCCACAAACCTTCCCGGTGCGCAGGGAAGGCAATCAATCACCGACCGATCACATCGCTGGCGCCGGCTATACCTTTTCTTTCCCGGGGAGGCGGAGGAGGTGACGCCATCGACGCCACCAGTCGGCGCATGTCCTGGAGGAAAAGTCGGAGAAGAAATGTTTCAATCCCGGGCAACCAATCGCTCCCGCAGAAGTCATCGGCAACGAATCCTTGCCCGGGGACAACGAGAGAGAGAAAGATCGGCGAACATACGACACAACAACCAAACAAACCGCTTTCCTCCTCCGCTACAGCTGGGGAGTTGGAGGATGGATATATACCGCTCCGAAAAATACACCCAGCGGCGGGCTGAAAAGTCATAAAATCGAAAACAACAAAAGCCACAACATAAAGCAAATCATTATTCATAATTCGAAGCGATCACGTGCTAACAGATATAAATCACCGACCAATTCTGGAGGTCGTGAAGGTGACGAGGGCGAGGGGGCTCTAGAGGGAGCGCATCCAACCTATCCCAAACGCCTCCAGCGGCCCAAGCGCGTGTGCTGTTGAGGTTACGGAACATAGACATGGGACCACTAGCTCCTCAGCTTTGGTCGCTCGAGGGAACCGTGCTTCGCCCTCAACACGCCATAAAGCGACTCCTGACACGTTCCTCATTTCTTGGCACCCGAGTGGTGAGGAGACTTGGTGGCGAGTTTTCGGGTGCTCCCAGCAAAACTAGAGCATCCCAGAGTGTCTTAATGTGATGTGGCCACCGTACGTACCACAACAAGGTGCCGATCGTACCGAAGCGATTCCTTCGGGGCAGAACCGATTGCAGGGAGTCGGAACGGAATTTTCACGCACTCAACTTTCCCGAAAGCCCCGTTACACGGGCGGTGGTCTGCGGGGAAGGGGAATTAAGACCCCTTAAAGACAGGTTGCTACACCCCAAACTATTTCACTCCGGGGCTGGAATGCCAAATCTGGCCGGGCCGACAGGAGCTAAAGGATCGGTTCGAAATTCCTCCCCAGAAGGACCGGAAAAAGACGAAAAATGGGAAACTATGAGAATTAAATAAAATCGGCCTCATAGAGCGGGCGTACAAATTATAGCCGAGCTTCTGCATATGTATTTCACCTGTTTTCCTTTTTTTTTGTTTTCATCCGCTTCTATCCGTCCACGCGAAACAAACCCCTGGGAGCGATTTATCATTTTATTTAGTAAATAAAGCGCGGCAAAGTCGATGACCGAAAAATAAAATTAATTAAATCATGCATTCGAATGAACCGCGTGGCACGAGACCAAGTGCGGCCCGCGGCGACACATAGCATTTTTTGTTGATGACCCGTTTTGATTCTTTTTCTTTCTCTTTTTTTGTCTGTGTGTGTGGAGTGGATGATCCACATAGCAGCAATTGGATCATGCTGAATGTTGGACGAGATGGATGGACGTTACAGGCTCCAGGGACATTCTGTCACGCGGCAAAATTATGTTCGGGTGGTTCATGGAGATGACCGTTGGGGAGATTTGATATTTAATTGGCTTTTAATTTTGTTTCCTTAATGTTCTCTTCTAACAGCAGCGTGTGAGAATAACTTCATGAGTACAAGTTGAATTGATTTTCTATTTTTGAAAAGCTTAGCTTAGGATTGAATTGGAAACATACAACAAAGAGTTTTATCATACTGTTCTCAAATTTATACGTCTTCAAATTATTTTTTTCCATGTCCAAATGATTCAAGGCACAAAGTAACATTCATTTCTATTTCAACTTTTCACTTTAAAAATTAACAAACTTCTGAAAATTGTCAAAATGCACTTGCAGTAAATTGATGATATCTAATATGTATTTGAAAAATCTTGAACATACATCATACAAGAGTATATTCTGCAGTATATAATTCTGCAGCATGTCAACGCAAATAGTCAACGTTCAATATAGTAGAATGCATAATTTTGCACCTTTCCAAACTGTTAGGATTTGTTATTTCAAAAAAATGAGGAACGAATTTAAAACATTCAAAACATAATTGCAATATAAAGTTTCAAAAACATTTATCGTCATTCTTCTAGTTACCTTTTTTAGTTTCTAGTTACCATTGACATCGTGATAGTAACTTTTTCCAATGTTACTGATACTGATCAATTTTAATTTCTCACCATTCAATATAAGCACCCAAAAGTTCATAGTTGGACCGAGTTATATATTTTTATATAATTTCAATCGCTGAGTCTTTTCAGATCTTTCAGATCATCAGTTGAAACATTGTATGATTTGCATCAGGTGAAAGCTCATGACAATTTTTTGAATTGCTAGAATCGTTACCTGTTTTTTATTTGAAATTACAAATCATAACAGATTGGAAAGGTGCAAAATTATGCATTATACTATTTTGATGGTTTACTATTAGCATTGACATGCTACAGAACTATGTTACTGCAGAAAAAAACTGTTACAGGGGTTCTTTTAAGGTACACAAATATCTTTGGTTACAAGTACAATAAAAATATGTATGTGAGCTATGTGTAAAAAGAAAGTTAGACGATATAATGGTAGTAGAAATAGTGTAAAAATTAATTTAAAAGTAAGGATCCAGATGAGGTATAGTTATATTTAGAGAGTGAATGAAGGTGGTTGGATAGTAATGAATAAAACATACGGTCCTGAGAAACCCCTTTGAAACGCCTATAAATCCACACATTTATAATACCAGCTTGAAAGTAACGGAAAAGACTTCATCTAGCATACTTTGCATATTTTTCTGAACATTTCATTCCCAAAACCTAGTAAAGCTGCAAATTATCTCTCGCTCTCCTCGGCCGCGGTCATTAAAAATCTGCGTGCATTCGTTCTTCCAGCTTCACGGTGCTTTTCTGGTCGCTGGGCAGCCGCTAGCCGAACGATTTGCATTTTTCCCAACTCAACCATCCTCCATAATAACGTTCTTTTCTGCCAAAAACCATAACCGAAACGGCGACGGCACATCTAATTTCCCTACGCTTTCCGGACTCTTATGCATCATGCAACCGGTCGAACGCACGAAACAACGCAAATCAAACGAGAGCATTGGACGGGGTTTGGGTTTAGTTTGGTTTTTACGTTCCTTTGCCGTATCCTTCTCCTCCCACAAGTCATTAGGGCGGTTGTTATCGGCTCGGGAGAATGTGCACGGATTTGATTGCACCGGTCAGTGCAATGGGCCGTGGAAGGAGGAGAAGAAAAAAACACACCACACACAAGAAAATCAAGGAGTCAGACCGAACCAATGATTGAGGGACGGCGCAGGCAAATGTGCAGCTAATGTTGCATCCATCAAACGATCGCGCACGCACGGCTGGTGTTTTTTTATGGACCACGAGTTAAATGCAATAAACGCACCTCTAGCAGCGGCGACCACGACGACGACGACCTGCAATGACCGATGATTTAATGCCGAAGACAGCTTCTTTACCGACAGGAAAGGACACGGCACAAGGGAAAGGACGTTAGACGCCTACAACTGCCATCCTTAGATGTAGACTCTGGCAACCCATGGCTCGTTATGGACACTCCTTTTTTCCCTTTAAAGCCGTGTTCTCCTGCCCGTAAGCCGGCGCCAACAAAGAGGATCCCCCTTTACGGTGCCGGGCCGAATCTCGCCCGCCAGGGAGATAATTATAATGCCTGGCCGGTCGTTTGCTTTTTTGCTTTCGGGGGGGTTTGGCGAACTGCACTTTCGCGATTTTTGGCCAGCACCCCCTCCTCGAGCCGAACGAAACCAAAAGTGCCAGGGTAGAAAAGGGACTCAACGACCGATCCGAAAAACTGGCGTCCTAATTGTGGGGGTGGATGTCTGCGCGGGCCCGTTTTCGGCTGAAATCGAGGATTTTGTTGATCCCCAGAAATGTTCTGCATTCTCCTTCGGCGATCCTTGCGGGAGTTCCATGGCGTGAATTTATCATATCGTGCGCCGTGATCGCTCCACTTGACTTTTCAACCTAACATATTTTTGCTCTTGCCTACGTTTTCGGTTTTAGTTTTGTTTGTCGATCGGAGACGAACAAAAACAAAAAGCCCGAAAAAACAAAACGCTACGCTTTGTGACGGTGATATAAAATAAAAAAGCAGCTCAAACACGGGCATGCGAATTTAAAAATGATCGCAATAATTATAGGCTCCCTAATTTCTGATCCGACTCGGTTGTTTAGCGTTTGGGGAGGCTTTAAAATCGTTCGAAGGTCGTTTAGGTTTTTTTACCCTCGGATTAGATGCTTTTCCTCGATTTCTCACGGTTATTTAAAAACGGTTTAATATTCATCCTATCACAACGACAATTAAATATGTTTGATAAAGAAGGGATTCCTATGTAAACAATGTATCACTTTTAAAAACAGCAAAAGTATCGAAAGTCAAACACCACTCACCCACACTCTACGCGAAACAACGAGCCGTCTTTGATGGGCAAATCGTGCGCACGAGGTCCTACGACGTTTCATGATCGACCGTGCCCTTCAAGAACGTTCCGCACACTTCGGCACTCGTCTGTAAATTAGAGGGTCCTTTGGCAGGACTTCCCATACCGGGAGAGGAAAACCGCGTGTTCTTTCGTTTTTGGCGGGATCGTGCAGCAAAGGAACGGAACATTATGGTTGTACGCCTTGTTTCTAATTTGATTATACCCATCGAGGGCGATGTAGGGCGTCCCTGGAGCGTGCCCTCGTCGCGATTCGTCGTAAAGATTTGTTTGATTAATAGACACACACATCGCGGGCTCGATGCGATTTATCAGATTCCGTGCATTCCCGACCCCACCCAGACGCTGTCCGGCGATGTTCGTGGAAATATGCCATAAAATTAGCACGAACCCGACGATGCGGGCTGTAATGATCGTGGCGGATCATCCTAATGCCGCTAAAAATCGCTTGTAATCGCGATCGCACAAATGCGGCGCTACGGTCGAGGGTCAGGCGCACGATCCTTGTCCGCTAAAACAGGCCGGCCACCTTTGGTTGTGATGAGTGATTATGATCCATTCCGACCCATCCTCTGGCATATATTTGTTCTCACACAGAGATTTGCCCCACCGCGCGGGACGCCCGACCTCGGGATTCTAATTGTCCATCATTATTAAAGCATCATGGTTTTGGAGCAACGATTATTATTTTATGTCATTATAATGATGACGTTTTAGGGGTGATCTTTTTTGGAAACTAAATCCTTCGTCGATCCCTTCAGCAAACATTAGAGGTTGCTCGTACACACCCTAGTCCGTTTCGAAACCAAAAGACTAACGTCAAGTCCCTTCTTTTCCGGACAATAGAAGCATTGCACGCTGGGATCATGTCTCACGTGGCTCACTTTAAACACGCTCCAGATAACGGCTCCCCTATAATCATGCTGTCCTGTTGGACGTTGGTCTAGCGCCTGACGACGGTTACCCGACTCCGAGGCGTTGCGTGTGGCGTCTTCTAGTGCTCGTCGGCACTATGCTCTATTTCTATTTCGTGTCATTGCTTCCAACCCATGAAACTTTCGCGGGTACGATTTGAATATACAATTAATGAATGAGCGGTTTATCTCATGAATGAAACGATACCGACCTTAATTACAAAGCAAAGGGCGGGAAAATGTTTGAAAAGAAACAGTTACTCATAGATGTCTCAAGAGTAAATCAACTCCAACTCTCAAATGCATAAATTGCATTTCATTCCATGTAATCCATTCCTACAAACACTTTCCATTGGTAATGAACTTCATGATTAAAAGAATACTTCATTAAAGGAAAGAAAAAGAGAAGTTTTAACGTAAACCCATAAACCAATCAAAATCAGTACTCTTCCGCTCGGGGAAATCGGGGTTCGCCGGACCATTCTTCCCGAACCCGAGGGGTTTGCAGAAGCTCCGTACCAGAAGCAGCCACGTTTCCGCTGTAAAACAGCGAACCTGTAGGCGTCGTTCGCATAAGGATAACGTTCGAAAAAATGAAAGAAAGAAAAACAATGCAGAAAAGCCCCCCGAAAAATCGAATGAGTCTCCGGGAATGTGCATAAATTTTTATCCCTCCCCAAAAAATCAATTCGCGCCCGCCAGGCACGGGCCGCCGGAACCGTCGGATCGACGAAGCAGCCGATACGCAATGCGCGAAGCACGGCGTCCGTTACAACGGGAGCCATACCGGGCGCACCATAACTCCTCGGGGGCCACTGCACCGTGCTGCAGCGCGATGCACTCTGTCGGGGGATGCATTTTTATTTACTGTGCAAACCACCGCGCACCGGTGTTCCCGCTCGGGCCTTCGCCGCTTCGCCGAAGACAAACCAACTTCGCGGGACGAACCAACGTGCGTTTTTGTTATATTCTTCCTTTTTGGACTTTTGTTTTTATTATCCTCCGATGAAAAGCGCTCCCCCATTCCCCCTTCGTCACTGGCCTTCATTTTTTCATGATTATTTTTCGCGTTTTGTTTTGCTTTCCTTTCCCAACGGTCACCAATCGGAGCCAATGCGGAGGCTGCATCCGCTAAAACCCAAAACCCGTCCAGGCTTCTCGTGCCCGGCTTGCCGTTTACCTTTACATACAAGGTAATTTCCACGTGCAGGCAGTCCCCCGAGGGGGAAGGTAGGGGTGGGAGAGACGATGACCGGGCGGAAGAACATGTTCAATATCTTACCGGGAGGAGGCAAGCCACCGCACAAATGCAACACGACGCATATTGCCGCGAACTGCAATCATCGCTCGCGGTCCTGCGCCGTGCGTCTGTATGTGTGCGTGTGTGTGTGTGTGTGTGTGTGTGTGTGTGTGTGGTTGTGTGTAAATTACCCTCCACACACTCCGGTTCACTCTTTCTCTCCCGTTTGGTTTCACTTCGCAGCTTGCTCGTTCTCATGTTCTCCACCGTTGCATTACGTCGTGTATACACGGAAATTTTTATGCTTATTACACCTTCTTATGTACACCCAACCGGACCCGGTTCGGGGGCTGAGGCCGGCCGTGGTGAGGTCGGGTTCCTGTTTGACGGTGTCCAATGGATACTGGTCAAGAAGCCGCCGACGATGATGATGATGATGATGCTGATGACGATAATGACAAACACAATGATGCGAACGATGACGATTGCATGGATTGCAATCCGGCTCCAGTATTGGCGATGGTGGATATGTGCCGGATTGATTGGAAAATGGAGATGCACTTGCGGTAGTTGCAGCCAACCGTTCCTACAGTGATGACACAAAAGTTTAAGTGTTACGAGAAAATCTCTTTTTTCTTCCTTTTTAGTATTTTCTTTTAAAATACTTGTTCGGCTTAATTTTTAAAACGATTATAAAACAACAGCTTGCGAAAAAGTTAGGTTCAAGAAAACTTGCTCTATTTCAACTAAAGTATTTTGTATTTTTATTTTATTTTAAATTGAATAACTTTACCCTCAAGGCTTTGTTTTCTAAAATAACAACATATTTTCTGTTTTTTGTTGTCTTAAATTAACCGATTAAAAATGGGAGTTAAGTTAAGTTTTAAGTCATTTGAACTACTTTATGGTTGATCCAACATTTGGTTTTCTTGAAATCGAACGATTTAAGAGTAAAACCAGGAAATCATATAATTGGGAGGAAAACACATCTATCTGCCACAATTAAAGCCACATCATGAACTTCATGTATATTTCCATTAAAATTGTTTAAAGTGTAATTGTAGGAACAAAAAAGTGGAAAACAAGACATCTAGCTGGGATAGTGTAGCGAAAATATAAAAAAAAACATCTTAGAATTCCACCCAAATGAAATGCCACGAATAGTTAAGAACTAAAACTTCCTTATTAACGTTTTATGGCGTTTCGCCATTTTGTCGTTGAAATGAAGATAAAACTCATTGGCTCCATCACGGGAACAAAACGTTCAATGAAGTGTTTATCCAGCAAATATTCGACAACGCCATTTTCATCGTTCGAAAAGGAACTCATCACTATCAGAAGTGATAATGCGAAGAAAATGCGACAACGCGGGAATGACAAAATCGAACGTCCTTTTTGGTGTCGAAAGACAAAGGGCCACCAAAGGATGGTCATTTACTGCCAGCGCCATCGCCCCCAGCAGAACGCTCGAAGGGTTCGAGGGCGCACGCGCTGTCAATCCACCCTCCATCTCGAAAGGCAACATTTTCTTCATCGCCACCCCATAGGTAGACAATACCATTACCATCACCAGGCGGTCAATGTGTGGATTTGGTATCCAAACAGAAGTAACGCGGTCCTCGAATGGACGGATGACTGTCCTTTTTGCGTGAGGAGGGAATGCTCTCGACAATGGGAGTGAATTTTAGCTACGTGATGCTAAAATAAAAAAAAATGCTACAATTTTGATAATATTTTTAAAGACATACTTTTATCGTAAATTGTTATTTAACTATCAAAAGACATGCTCGATGTGATAAAGCAGATTCAACAAATTGATCGCTCTAGTTTAACACCTGTGCCTGACACCAAAAATGTGTATAAATAGAACGTAATTAAAACCACCCTTCCACCATGGCGACCCCCAAAACCCTCAACGGACTGACGCATCCATCGCAGCATAAAATGTTATCACTTGATGACAATTACGCTGCGCAATCATCCGATGGATCGATGTAGTGTGAATTACAGGCCCAGCAGTAATTATTGTTTGAAATTAGAAATTACCTCAATCATGCATATCCGCAGAGCGGTTGGTGTACAGCACGTTGTTACCACAGTCCGGCCACCAGACTGACCATCTCACGATTAGCCCCCTGCCCGATCACCGGCAACCAGCCTCCATTTCGTTGAAGGCTCTCTCGCCCTGTAAAAGGGGGAGGCCCGTACCGAGGTGGGATGTAATTTGATAAACTGAAAATTAAATCGTTTCAATTACTCGACAATCTACGTGACGGGTCGGAGCTCCACTGCCACGATGCGGGGACTGGGGACAGGGTGGAGAGGGAGCGTACACCAACACGCGCCGTGAGTGGGAAAAGCTGACACCGTTGATGCACATCTCGAACGAGACGGACGTGGCAGGCCGAAGCGTCCTGCAGCAGCTGGGAGTTAGTTGTATTATCGTTTGCTGCTCCGATGCTGTTGCAGCTGCTGCAGCCCGAGCGTTCGTGCGGCGTGCAAAAGGTTGCACGATTGCAGCACGAAACTGAAATTGGCAATAAGGGAAAAATACACACCACCAGCCACCACTAATAACGACGATGATGATGATGCTGATGATGACGATGGCGAGGGGGGTTAGGGGTGCTGGTGTTCGGTACGGGGCTAACTGCTTAGGGAACAGCTTACCAGCCCAACCAATCGAGCAACCGGGTGATCCGAGCAACCCTCGAGCGGTTGCTATGTTTTCCAACATCGTGAGCAGGCTCGATCGCAAGGAGCGTTCCCGGTCTCTGCATGCCGAGGTGGAAGAAAAATCGTGCGCCTTCAAGACGCCTTATCTTTCAAGCAGCGGCACCGACGATCCCCGGTGATCCGGTTTGCTCTTTCCTTTCCTGCTTTGCCAACGCCATTTTGTCTATTTTTCTACGAATCGTCTCTTTCTCTTCCTCACCCTCTAACCATCGTCCCTAGGCTAGCAATTGCTGACAAGATTGCTGCAATCCATTCGTCATGCCGTCAGCGGACCGTTGGAAAACTCTCGAGCGGAAGGAGCCTTCTTTTCCTGGAAAAATCATCTCCCGACATCCCGGAGGGGGTAATGGTTTTATCACGACAGTCACATTTCCACCACCTAGTACCTGTTTCACGCCTCAAGTGTGGAGGCTACAAGAAGCCAACATGGTTAGAAATTACCTTCTTTGAGGTGAAGGTAATTTTTAAAATAGAACTTTATTAATTTACTTTAACACTTGGTTATTTAACTGAAGTGGTGAATCATAACTTAGGCCTGAGAAAAAGCCATTAAAAATTCAAATTCAAAATTGATTCGAACGTTTGCAGACGATAATTTGCTTGCCTTTTAACACTCCACGTTCGAAATTGGTAATTGCCGATCGCATCTGCGTTTGTGGTTCATTAAACCCCGGGCCCGTTTTTGGAATGGAATGTTCAAATATTTCGAAACACAACAGCACGGGAGCACTGTGGGTACACATGAAATGCAATGTTGGAAAATGTGGTAGCCAATGCGGCCGGGACGCTGGGAGATGGCACCAGCATCATCGTCGTCGTCGTCGTCGTTCGGTGGATCATTAAAATTGATCCGTAATGTGTAATTTAGCGGCGATTGACTTGCGGGAAGGATAATTGCAGGTGTACGATTTTCCCTCGAACAATTTGCAAGTCACGACTCCCGCACAAAAATGGTACCTCGGGTATGAGCGCGAGCGCGTCTGCGAAACCGCCGTTCGGCCGGAAAAGCCACCAACCAGGGCGTTGTGTTGGTTGGGACGCTAGCGAGTTGGGTGTTTGGGGGCAAATTATTAGTAAAACCTGGTGCACCTTACCATACTTTGCCGGCTTCCCCGTCACCCAACCCCCGTGGGTGACGCTAATCGTGCCCGTGGTCTACCCAATCTCGAGCCAGTAATTATGGCGTGGCGCTGCGTCGTGCCGCCGCGCACATTTTCCCTTCCGACGTTTTTTTTTTCTAAATTATTGCAAATTTCCAGGATAACAACAACCATTACCGCGGCCTGATTGGGGCGAGCCGGGACTGAGCTGCATATACGCAGCTTATCTCTCGGGGCGGTGCTCACGGAAGGATCGAGGCTCCAACACGATGTCGGCGCAATGGGGAGCCAGCTGCTGCCCTTTTGGCAGCGGTCTTATTGGCTTTCGGGGCTGCCGGCCTCTATGGGGGGATGCGCACGTTCGAAAGAAAATGGCGTCCCTTTCGTGTTTCGATCGTGAGCCAGTGTTTTTGAATTCCAACCAACAATAGATTTTAACACCGTTAAAAAGTTAGACCAGGAATTAATTTACGCTGGAAAACATAAAAATAAGCTCTTACATATTCCAAAGTGAGGTTAGATATCAAATTGTCAATCAAAACACATGTTTGGCTCCTATTATTTAAACAAACAATTTTAAGTGTAGAACATCTCCTAAAGTGAGGTTTAAAATCCAAGTTTTTCCAGGACTACCGAACGTTAATGTTTATTCAAATTGAGAAGATTCATTTAAAGTTTTGCTTTAAAAGGAAATACACAACTGTTTAAGACAAATAAACAAATCGTACAGTTTCGACGTACGTTGTCCAGTTTAATTTAATTTACCATTTTGAGAACATACAATTTAGTCAAACATTGTGTTTTCAATGTTTTATTTAAATCATCCCATTTTCATTTTCTCTTGGTTTTGGAGATATAAATGTGTATGGACATTTTGTTATTTAAAGTAATTGGTTCGTATGATGCGAAATTACATCTTTAACAAACGTACATTTGACGTAACAGATCGAAATCCTCCTCATTTTATTGTTCTAGAACGCACAACCGTTAAAAGCCTTAACATGTAGTACGGTTGCGACGTACATATTCCAAATTTATTGATTTTATAATTGTGAGGACATTCACTGAAAAAAAAGTGTTTTAATGTTTTAGTTAAATCATTCTTTACCATTTTCTCTTGTACGAGAAAGCTTTCAGAAAATAGTGATTCTTACTTCTACAGTTTATCAAATGGTTTGCTCGCATTGGCGTGCCATGTCACATAATTAATAACGCATTACATCTATAATAGAGATAAATTCATTTATCACGAAAAGGAACGTGCGAACCCAGCAAGCCAAATGGAATGCAGCTTTTAGGCGCACGACCCAACTCTAGTCCACAAGGGAACCATTTTTTATTTACGTTTTTATTGGATGTGTATTGAGTTTATATTTCTTTAAAACCAGCTTATCCAACAGCTTTCAAAAGTTGTATTATCGCTGGAAATAGTGACATTGTTCTAAACAAATTTTCGATCCAGTATAAGGACACCTTAAGTAAAATAAATCTGATGTGAACAATGTACACTGGACACAGTTAACAAACACATACATATGCATCAAGCGGTAAAAGTAAGTAAAAAGACTCCGAGGACTCCGCCGAGAGAGGATCTCTCGCTCTAAAATAAATTTAGATAGCAGAACGTAGTTTCGATCTACGGACCTCTGAGTTTATCAAACCCAGCGCGCTTCCACTGTGCCATTCTGCTCCTTGCATCTAATTAGGCCAAGTTATAGCAAAGTTCTACTAGTTCTCCGGGGTTTTGTATTCTTTCACCCTATCTTCTTTAGAAAGATCAATGCCGCATCCTTCCTTTTGTTTGCAATTTATAGCTGTTTATTCGGTAAAAGTAAGTAAAAAGACTCCGAGGACTCCGCCGAGAGAGGATCTCTCGCTCTAAAATAAATTTAGATAGCAGAACGTAGTTTCGATCTACGGACCTCTGGGTTTAGCAAACCCAGCGCGCTTCCACTGTGCCATTCTGCTCCTTGCATCTAATTAGGCCAAGTAATAGCAAAGTTCTACTAGTTCTCCGGGTTTCTTTTTTATTCTTTCACCCTATCTTCTTTAGGAAGATCAACGCGTTCATCCTTTTTGTTTGCAATTTATAGCTATTTATTCGCTAACTTGCTGGACCTAGGAAGTACTGTTCAAACTAAAATGGCGCCCATAAAATGCGCTTTATTAACGATCGGGTACCGATTAACGAACCACCGGTTCTCGTTCGCGGACCACGCTTCGGTCGGGCCGGAAATTATGGCCACAAAGACCGGATTAATGTGCGCGAGAGGAAGGCCGCCGATTCTTCTTCGAGCGCTTGGCAATCTTTCAGCTTTCTGCCTGCTTCCTTCGGCTCCCACCCCTCGCACCCCGTGGAGGTACTTTTAATTTGTGTAATTTTACTTCTCTTGCCGGTTTGCTTTATCTCCGGGGCGTATTCGTGAGGATTCCGCGCCGATTCGACCATTTTTGTCGTGGCCTATCTGCTGCTGCTGCCGGTGCTGTTGCTTCTGATGATGCTCCCGGTGCAGTCCAGAAATGTTAATGCCTGATCCCGGGCATACTCCTCCCCAGAGCGTTGCCGTGTCCTGTTTCCAGGGCCCATCGCATCATCGCCTCCGCAGAAGTGTGGTACCGTCTTTGTGGCATGTTCTCGTTTGGCTGCTCGTCCACCCGCCCCCGAGGGGAGTGCAGTTGCGTCGTGCTTCCTAACGCTTTATTTGCTGTTTCGTGTGTGTGTGTGCTTCAGTGTCTTGTGTTCCTGCTTTCCGACTCCCGGGCCAATAATCGACCTGATGACCAACGGCACGGCACAGCAACGATGCCGCGCCCAACCGGAGGGGGGCCCAGAAAGCAGCCAGAAGCCTCCCCGTGGACGCGCGATTCGGAAAATGAAGACGACGACGGCGGGACGACCGTAGTCGTAAACCTCATCGGCGGGTTCGCTGCTCGAGGGCTCGCGAGGAACGACTTCGGTGCAGGACATTCGGAAGGGGCGGAATAAATCGGTAAAGACAAGTTCGCCATTTGTACCTCGGCGGCGGCAAACGCCTGGGCCCGACCGCCCGCCAGCCAACCCGTCCTCCCGTTCCGTGAGCGGTTTGATGGCGCACACATAAAACGACATTCATGCCTGTTTGCCGGGGAGTGGGCGGACGGGAATGGGGAAGGCGAAGAACAGCATGCCGGAACGGAACGCAGCAACATCAAAAACCGCCCCAAAACCCAAACTACCAGCAGCGGCTGGCAAGAAAACTAAAGCGAAAACGGAAAAATCATATTCACGAACAGCCCCTGGGGTAGTTTCTTATCCACTGAATTTTTCCTCCCTTAAAATTGTTTGTGCTGCACATTTTGGCCCTTTGCGTTTCCTTTCTTTTCCCATTTTTTACTCGTGCGTTGGTCCACGTCGTTTACTTCGCTCTTTCTCTCTCTTCGTTCGCATTGCTGCCCTTCATCATCATCTTCATCAGCGGCAGCATCATCATCACTCCGCCGTCCTTCTTCATCCGGTTCTTCGGGAGCATATTGTGCATGTGATGCGTTTCAATGCAATTCCAAAGAGTTGCACCCGGCGAGGTAGTATTCTCTTGCTCGCTTTAATCTGAGGAATACGCACAACAACGAGTACTATCAAAGCGATAAGTGGGCCGTAAATACAGCATCCTCGCAATGACACATGCGTGCTAAATGCATCGAGTGGTTTTTAATCGCTGCAACAGACTTTAACCCCTAATGCACAGTCGTTTTGATTGGAATCCTCTTCGGTTCCATCCATGGTTAGTCGTTGCAAACTAGTTTACTAGTGCTATAAAGCAAGCCACACTGAAGAAGCCATTTTTTGGACCTCCAAATTTTGAAGTAATTCACCCTAAACCATGAGCATTTCAAACAAAAACAATAGAAACAAACACATGAAAATTATCTTTGAATTAAATTCTGCTAGAAAATAGTATAAAATATTCATAAATTACAAATAACCACAGCACCTTAAACTACGGACCTACGATAGAAGTTGAAAAAAGTTTTTGATAGCAGAACGTAGTTTCGATCTACGGACCTCTGGGTTATGGGCCCAGCACGCTTCCACTGCGCCATTCTGCTTCATGCTTTGGCCCGTGCTGTATTGCGTCCAGCATATCGTCACCAAATGATACATAAAGAAAATCCATGTTTTTCTTTTATTTATGTTTTTCGTTTGAAAGGTGATAAAAGATTTCTTTTTCGATTATTTGATGGCTAAGGCTTACCGTAAAATTATCTATACGATTCTGCCGCTGAAGATTGTCTTCAAAACACACTGCTTCATTATCCATTCCTTCCATTTTTGTATCCTTTTTTTTACGATTTTTTCCTCTTTAACTGCCGAGCGTTTTTGATGACTTTTTCCACTGACGCGACCCGCCCGGTACAATACCTGACTTTATCTCCGCCCGAGAAGAGGACCGGTGGACCTACTCGTTCGCTTCGCCCAGCCCCGAGGGCTAAATGCGTCCCGAAAGGTTGGACACACGGAGCATTTTCTCGAATCCGAATGCTACAGGAAGCTGGCCCCATATGCACGGGCCTCGCCGCCCTCGGTTTGCCCGGTTTCGGTCATTTTCTTTTCATCTTCATCCCACCGGGCGTGCCAGCGCCGTGTACCGAGTTCGGGTTGAAAAATGGTGCGCTGCTCGGAACGCGCGTATGCAAAATTGCCCTTCGGATGGACAAATAGCCAACAGGAGAATGCGAAGGACGCATCGAAATACTTGGGAGGAACGGCAGCGGGAGCGGGTGTGAAAGGTGTGAAAGGGGTAGGCACACGTTTGATTGAGGATGTCTGGGGATCGTTTGGACATCAAGGCACATCTTCTTGCCTCTTTTGATGATGCCTCACACGCCATGCGAAGGGGACAATCTACAGGCGCAAGGAATCGTTTAGTGAACAGTTGCGCTCATAAAAAAGGATCTCATTAAAAAGAAAAATTAGAAGCTTTAAAAGGACGGTTCCATTTGTTACAAATGTTTTCCTTCCATCAAACAAATGTTTTACTAATAAATTCAATATCTTTTTAAACGAAATAAAAACAAGAGGTACTGTTTTGCGACCATTACTGTAAAATGTGTCGATAACGAAGACGAGCAGAACACTCTTGATGCAATTCATTTAATCCACTGCACAACACTGCATGTTCTACCTTCCATCACCAAGCTGTACAAATCTGTTTCGGAAGGAGCAAGAAGGAGAAACGGAACTTGCTTGATATATGGACAGCTTTCCAGGTCCCGAAAAAAGGATTCCTTTTTCCATCCCATTTCCATGCGTGAATACGTCGCCCAACACGACACGGCTGACCGGGTAAGTGACTGACTGACTGACTGACGGCACCGAACGCTGCTTGATGGGATCGTTGTCGATGGGACGCTTAAACGATGATCGAGAAACTGGCGAGTGGAGATTCCGAAAATCCGACCCCGGTCGAAAAATATGCTCCGATGCATATAATTTTGATTTATCATGCGTGCCCTGGCATGCCGAGATACCGAGTGCTAGGGGGTCCTAAGGGTCGCAGTAATTATCGTGATTTAGTGCGATGCGAAAGCGAACTGCACCGAAATGCTGGGGCTGCCCATGATTACACGGCAAGCGTAAGACAAGCGTATAAGATAAATCGCCCATGTGGGGTTCGGTGCGGATGGTTACGAGCCCCTTCGCTTCGGCTGGCCTTCCCCGAAACCCATGTGTATCGACGCAACAGGATTAGGAGATTGATAGCGAGCGACAAGGCTCAATTTTGTCATGCCCCAAAGCGCCTCCACCCGTTCGGTACCAAACCGATACCGAACGCGACCGGAGTGCACTTACGATAATGATGATGACGAAGGATGCACATGATAGCATTAGCCTGGGCTGAATATTCTGGCACGTTTGCATCTTTGCATGCAGGACCTCCGCTGCTCTTCACATTGCTTCGGACACATTTGCCTTGCACACCTGCAAGTGCACTTTCGACGACAATTGCACTTCACTTAACGCCCGCGAGGCATGATCGCTTTCCCTTTTTGCAGCACGAAAAGCGCTACATGTGCTTCCACTTTGTTCTGGGTCTTCCAAAGCCCGACACAGATTCTCAAATGTTCAATCCTAATCCTCAACAAGTTCGGCTGGAAATTGGGCATGAAATTGGAATATTTTCCACTTGTCTTTTTTTCTCGTGCGGCGCTAATTGGATTCGCGCGGCTTTTTCACTTCTTCCCAGCGTCTATTGAAAATTCCATCTGTGCGCTAGCCTAGTTTTACTGAATGGTTTAAAGATTCAAACCAGTTGAATTCCGAGGAGGAAGGAAAACGCATCAGTATGTACTATAAGGTTACGGTCCTCACCAAGGACCACTTTGGGAATTTTCATTTGAGGATGTTATTTTAATCCGGTATCCTTTTTGGGAGAAGGTCAAAAGAAGAAACAGAACACGAAATGACAAACCATTCAAAAGGATTAGCTGGACTGTGGAGTAAGTAGCAGCCACACTGGTAAATTGTTTGGTAATAGTTCGGGAAAACTTTTCTTCGAAGTTAAACCTCTTGTTCAAGGATCAGCTTAGCCCCTTTCAACTGTTTTCAAGCAAATGTCACAGATTGCTCAGATTATTGTGCCACATTTTATTGTCCTTTTTCAAAATAATTTTGTATCATTCGATTTTAAGTGCATTATTTAAATCGTCAACTATTCGAAACCAATACCCAACGAACATTCGAATTACGTACAACCAAATGAATATTGGAATATTTAAAAATGATTTAATAGTGCAATGGTAATATAATGAATAGATAATGATTACAAATCTATTATTTTACAAACAGTCATCTGATTCGTTACCAAAGTACCTTGAAGAAACAAATGATAACATTCGGATTTTCGTTGAAAGTTTAATGCTGCTGTTGGACAATTGCCAACAGGCTTCGATAAAAATTCATACAAACTAAAACTCACTTAAAACAAATAATTTATTTGTTTCGCAACTGAAAAATTTATTAACAATAATCACGAACTAAATCAAGGACATTTTTTATTGATTGTCCTCAATCAAATCAACGAATGCTCATCTGAACTAGGATCAAAAAAAAATCCTTTTGAAATTTTTTAAACTAAATGAGACATATTGTTTCACAATTAGTTTTTTGTTTTTTTTTTTAACAAGTCTGTTTAATTTTGTCACAGTAATGTGGCACGCAAATTCATTTTGTCGTCTAAGATTTCAAACAATCACAATGGAATATCCTGCAAAGTTTGAACCCGTATACAATCGAACGAATAAATGTGAAATCATTTAAAATGAATAATCTCAGAAAATAGAATCAAAAACAAATCAACGATATTCTCGAAACCGACCAATTTTCTCACGATTGAACGATAGATTGAAATATTTATTTTGGCAGATTTTTGCCCGAAAAAATTGCTGCTATTCATTCAATTCAATCTTCGCCAAATAAATCGCATTCGTAACGGAGAGAAGGGATAAACCAAACAGAAATAGCAAATCCGCACAGACGGTTCGAAAGGGGCCTTCCATGCCGTGCAACTATTCCGTTCGCAGCCTACGCACGCAAAGGGACAGGTTATGAATATTTATAACGTTTACATATGAGATCATGTCTAAGACGGATGGATTGTTAGAGATAGGGAACATTTTTTCGCCTTTCTTTCTGTCGTTCTTTCTTTTGGCATCCTCCATTCAACCTGTCTCCGGCAGTCCAATCCCATCAAACCAATCCGTGAAGTACCGTGAAGGAAATGTTCAATGAACCGCAGGAAACGGTTTCTTTCGGGTGCCGTGAAGATGTGCGAAGTGCATACAAGGATTCCATGACGTTAAGGATCCCACGACGCTTACCCAGACGTCGGAGAGGTTAGCCGACAACAAATTGAGCCCAGCGACGGGTGTCCTTTTCGAAAGTTTCCCAAGTGGGTTCGTAATCAGCTATTCTATGCATCAGTGCCATTGGTCCAAGGAGCTGGAAGTTGTTGCTGATGATGAGAATTTGCCTCCAAGTTTGCCCTAAACAAACACCTTTCTTCTGCAGGACGAATCCGAAAGTTGCGCAAAACCAGTAAAACCAGTGAGACCACCTTGAGAGGCGGATGGACAGGTTGAGGAAAGGAAGGACGACGAAGACAACGAACGGTTTCGGGTGGGATGGTAAGGAAATTGGATCATCCTCCCGCAATTATAATTAAAACCATTGTTCCAAAAGTAATTTTCCTTACAAACTTAATCAAAACAACAGATGAATAAAAGAAAAACTCGCCACGGATGGACGGCGAAAGTAAAATAAAGAAAGCAGCGGCCTTTTCATCGGGGGAAGGTGCTCGGTGTACCGGGGCAACCAGGTTTATATCTTTCTTGTTTTATGGAAAACTTCCCGCGTTATCTTCTCCAGTTCGCCGCAATCGCAAGGAATTAGCGGCTTCCAGCGAGCGAACGTCCTAGCGATGATCGTCCGAGCGTTTTCCTTCCGTTTTTCCGCTACTGAAGAAGAAAGAGGATGATCCCATTTCATCTCCCCGTGGCACAACTCGTCTTACCTCGCCAAAAGGAAAACCACAAGGCTCACCGTGCCGCGCCGGCTTCCGAAGCGACCATTCGTTCTTCTTATTCTCCCTGAGCGGAGCGAACATTTTCCGCACAAACAAACGCGAGCTCCCAGGATAGATAGGAACTAATTAAATTTTCTCAAATGAAATGAATCGTTTTCTTTTTGTTTTGTACTTCGTTTCATTTCCCTTGTTTTCGCCACCCCTCCAGCCACTTTGTCCGTCATCTTTTCCACCCTTTGCCGCCCGGGTTTTCCACCGTTCGCGGAGTTCAGTTCGCGGTTCTGGATCCGTACTAATTTTCTTCCCTCCCCCCATACCTCGATGCGAATGAACCAAGTTTCTGTAACGTGTTTTCGTGCAACGCAGATTGGCCGAGGCCGCAGTGGAAGAAAGGAAAAGTCCATCAACCTTTCCCGTGCCGTGGCAGAGTCTCCATTTTCCAACCAACTTCCTTGCTCGGTGGAAATGGGCCGTTGCAAACAACAGAACGAATGGTTGGTTTTCCCTCCATGTTTTCCACAAGGAGATTCACCATGGACGCCACTTTTCCGAGAAGAAGAAACTGCCCCCTCGCTGGAAAACTTGGCTGTGCATCTTAATTTTATTTCATTTAGTATTCTCTCTTATTTTTTAGCAACAGCCGGACACGAGGCCACAGGTTTATGTGCGGTCGTTGAAAGAGACGTTTCGCCGCCTCCTTCGTTGGCGGGTTTTCTCCCACCCCGGCTCACTCGTGGTAATTCTTTCGTTGTTTTCCAATGCTTATAATTTTCATCTTCATCCGGGTAAAAAGCAAGGAAAAAAGCATTAAACTAAGCTTAAGGGGCTTTTTCATACGCCCAAACAATGGTAGCAGCTGAGCTACGAGTATGAGCATTGGCTGTGGCGCAATCTGGCATTTTCCCCTACCTTGTGTTTCCCCGGACCTCCACAATTCGGGA
Source organism: Anopheles sinensis (assembly GCA_000441895.2). NCBI lineage: Eukaryota > Metazoa > Arthropoda > Insecta > Diptera > Culicidae > Anopheles > Anopheles sinensis. Next base: position 103,519 of record KE524784.1, on the reverse strand, counting down.
AAACATTGGCGTTGGCAAAAGTTTTTCGGTTTTCCGCACCCTCCAAAACGGCTGTTTCGATCATTTTTTGCATTTTGATCGTAACGTAAAGCAGGTTCGGAAAGGCGTTCGGAGTTGTGGGTGTTCTCTGAAGAGTGTGGTATTTAATTACACTTATAAATAGCGCCATTGGGCTTTTCTTTGATCAAAAGAAAAAGAAGTTTCAGTTTTAGAGATTTCTTTGGGACAAACAAACCCATTTTGGAAGGCTCGAATTTTAAAAAGCAGGTGAAAAATAGGTTCTGTCTTATAGGTTTCCTATAAATTCCACCATTAATTTAAGAAAATCAAAAGAATAACTTTAAGTGATGCATATTTTACTTAATCTGATGATGATAACAAATGTAATTAGGCATGAATATTGCAACATTCCCAAAAAAGCTCTTTCCAAATTCCAAAACACACGGTCAAAAATGCACAAAATACTCTGCCCGCGTCGAACTCACTTGGCCTAGCCTTCCCTGGCCACGGACGGAAAACGGAAGAGCCTTCATACTGATCAAACAGGTTGGGCAGGAGGACTTCCCACCAGGCACCAGGGAAGGCCCCCGCAAGGCACCTACCCGCTACCGAGCTAAGAAGTTATGTTTTCGAAAGCGAATGGATCGGCCCGCGGCCACGGAATGCTCACCTGTTGCAAAAACAAAAACGCGCGCACTCAAACAAGAACGCGCACACACACACACATGCGTACACTCGCGAAAAACGTACCGAGTATCCGAATAAAATAACAACAAGAGCTCGCGAACCTCGACTGGGGATGATGCGAAGGGATGAATAACTTACGCAGGACGAGTAAGGAAAAACATTAAGCGGACAGGATTCTCGCGCAAAAGAAAACGAGGAAAACGCTGCGTAAAAACGGCTTCTCTCGATCCGAGCAACATAAGCAAAACACAATCTCCCAACGTACGCTGCGCCTAGGCAACCAAACGTACGCCTCCTTTTCCTCGGAGTCATCTTAAGGCATGCTGCTTCGGTGCTGAAACATTATCCGCCACCACCCTCGAAAAAAAAAAGAAAAACGGGGGGCCACAGCCAGCGAAACAAAAGAAAAAAAGTCTTATAAAACCCCAAGCCCAAGAATGGCCCCAACCCCTCGCCCGTCGACAAGGATATGATGGCCGTACTTCCACTTTTCAACATTCATTTTATTTTTCCATTTTATATTCTGGTTCCCCCTTCATTCCTGCTTAATACATCTCCTCCGTTTCACTCGCCACTTTACACTTTGTCGATTGTCGACAGCTTTTCGTTTCATACCAATGCTACTTCCATATAGTTTCCCCGGCTGCGGGAAGGTTTCGGATCGTGAAAAAGTGGAAGATAAAAGCAGAAAAACATCTGAGGAAAAACTTTACCCTCCACTTTTGATGTTATTATGCACCTTGATTTTTTTGTGCTGGCCTATGTTTTTGTTTTCCTCACTCCGGCTCGTCGAACCTTCACCTTCTACCCCACCCCGAAGAAGGATCATGGCTTACTACGAGAGGCAGCTTCGCCCACGAGCCCAACGGCTTCCTCTTCGAGCGCTTTGGCTTCCTTTGGCGCGGGTATGCGCCCTCGCGAAACGCCTACTTTGCTGCTTTCGGAAGGCTTGCGTTGTCTTCCGTCCACCTGACCGGCTGCTCTTCTGCTGCTTTTTACCTTTCCGAAACGCGCCGCACACAAAAGCACCCGCCCTGTAAAGGCCAGCTGAGAATGATCATTTTGAAAGGCACGGGTAGGGCACGGGAGGACCCCGAAGGCGGAAGGAAGCCGAAGTGAAGTGGACGAAGACGATTCATTAAAATGCGCGCGATTATCTATCAAAACAATGTGCAATGTGGCCGCGCTTCCAGAGATTCCGGCGCAGGATAAGCCGGTGCGCGAAGCGGACTTCTAGACGCGATGGAAAAGAAGGGAAAACCTTGGAGGAAAAACCCCTCGCGCCGGACCGAAGGAGGACCCCAGTCAAGTTGTCGTACTTGCATGGTCGTCGTCGTCGTCGTCGTCGTCGACTTTGTGCGGGACCACATAGTAGCCCCGAGGGGACTTATAAGGCAGGAAAGAGCACGAATCGTTCGGAGCTTGGGCCATTTTTCTTACCGAACCCGAGCCAGGACCCCGGACGCGAGCCACTTTTTTATGGCTGCTGCTGCTGCTGCCAACGCCAGCATAAAAAGAAAATCCAGTGTCCGGCGAAATCCCTTCCTTAGCCTCCACCTGCCACTCTTTTCCCATCGTGCGCGCGTACCTTATCGAATCGAGAAGAACGAAGCGAAGGGAAAGGGATCGGAAAGGAACCGAGTGGCTCCATATCTTAGCGATGCAAAACGTATCGTTATTATTACTGTTATCATTCATATTATTATTATTAAAAATATGTAATTTTTTAAGCTTTTTCCGCATCCTTGCCTCACTACACCTGCGTTCGTCTAATGTGGATACGTGGATTGGGAGGACAAACTTGGAGCAATTACCAAAACCAAAAGGAAAAGTAAACGAACAATGTATAAAAAGGGCACGAGAAACGAAAGGATCATCGTATGGTTTATGGCAAAGTAAAAACTGAAGGTGAACACATCAACGTTAAGTTCTTTTCTTGGGGGTCGTTTACATATGTTCGGCTATCGCAAGTTTTTGCTGTTTTCAGTATCTCGTGGCAGCATGGATGATGTCTAATCTGTTCGAATTATTTCAGTTTTTTTTGTTCGTTTTTCAAAAACTTTTTTATCATCGTTTTAGAAAATTGAAAATGTAGATTATTCCTTACATAAATACAAATTCAACGTGCATCAGCCTCGAAGAAAACAGTGAAATGCATGATTAGGTATAATTTACTTTGTGTTAAATGGAATGATGTGAAGTTGTGAAGGAAGAATACGCCTCAATTTTACCGATCACCAAATATAACACCTACCTAGGGTACCTAGGGTTAGTGTTGAAACAATACAAAACGTTTATTTCGGGCCGAATTTTTTAAGGTTACTCCATAGAAACTCATATAAACAACAACTACATTAGAAAAAATACAGCATGGTTCTTCAACACTAATCATTGAATTATATTTAATTTGCAATGCGTAGAATTATATGCAAGTTGGGCCCGCTTTACGTCACCTTATGGGACTGTGACAGCGACGTAAATGCGAGGTCGGGCCCAAAAATTTCCGTGTCTCCTACGTTGATTATACCTTCTCTAGGCTTCCGTTTATGAGTCCTTGTGCGACTCTTTTGTAATACAAATTGCATTAAATCGTATGAGTAAAGAACAAAGCACGCTACTGCAAACTAGCTTCGAACGATTTGTCAAAGCAAAATGAAGTCTACGTAAAGCGGGGCAAGCCTGTATTTGAATGAAGGGACTTTCAAATCTTGTATTAGTATAAGTTCTAAGCTATTAATAAATATTAAGTGATGGGAACAATATGACTCTTCTATATGTTTATGTCAGAAAATGGTAATATTCCAGGTAATATAGAGTGAATAAACATAGATTTCACTTAACTTTTGCATTAAAAAATGGACAAAATTTCGTCCTACCTGTCGACTACCTGTTACTCCGTTCGGGATATAAATTGTTGGAATTTAAGAACGTTTTTGGATGGTAATCGTTGAGAGATATATGGAGGGCTGCTGAGTATATTAATAATATTTGACCGGTTCAACACCTCCGATGATCTTTGAGCATGATTTACTGTTGGTATGTCCAAAACACTAGATCGTACTCTTTATAATGTTTTCTCATAAATTTGCTTATTCCGGAAGGCACTGCATATTTCTCCATTTCTAGGAATTGTAAAATTGCTCAAAAGAAAAATGAAACACCAGGTTTTTACCACTCGTCGCCGTGTAGCCTCAAATAAGCTACAACATACACGATGGTCGCATTATCGCGATTTTCCGAAAACATGTTTGAAAGAAGCTTCGACCCAACAAATGCTTCCAAAGGATTTCATATCTCATCTCCATAAGAGACAAAATAGGAAATAATCCACATTAGCTGAGTTCGATGGACAGGAAATATCTCACAATATCAAACAAGTTCGTTCCGCGATATGACTGGAAGAGCAAATATATAATCAAACGTAGATGGTGTAATGCTTTGGCCACGGCGTATTTAATTTGAATGATAATGCAGTCAAATTTCTTCTGAACACAAAAGAAATGCTACTCGTGATGATGTCCTCAAAAGAAGTTGTTTCAGTTTTTACACGAAAAGTCGTTAAAATTTGTCAATTGTTTTTACTTCAAACGTTACTTGGAATAATTTTCACGAACTAACGATTTGTTTCGAATAAAAATCTGAGCCGACTTCAAGATATTTATTTTTCCTTATACCAATTGCTGTTGGCACTCGCAAGAAGAAAACCGTACCATTTGAATGTACGAACAAACTCCTTTCAAGGAGTTTTCCAATGGAACTATTTTGAAGCAAAAATAAAATTGGCACGAAGCGAAGAAAACACTTCAAGACGGTACGGTACAGCACTTCGCGGTGTCTGAAGGACGGTATTGTTGTGCTCCACACATACGTGACCTCCCGGTAGAGCATATAAGCAACAATGTTGCTACCCATTCGGCATTCCCAGGCCATCCCGTGGGTGTTTGGGCGCGGCAACAAAGGTAATAAGTCGTTATCATTCGCTCAAACAAACTTCTCCACTTGGCAGGTGGAATATTGTGGCCGAAGCCAACGCGCCACGGTACGCTGTTGGCGAGCGAATTCCCGCGATGTTGTGTATTTATTATGCTTCGGCGTTCATAATTTAGCTTCCTAGAAGATTTCATAACTCCCTGGAAACTCGTAGGGAACCATCGCATCGAAGAATTAGCAAAGGGGTGGAGTTGGACGCCAGTCAAGGAGGATATCTCACCGGAGTCGCATATGGTCACGGTGCTTGTTTTGCTTGCCTTCCCACCCAGAAGACACTCGCCTCCCCGTACCTCCGCCCCCAGCCTCGAGCTCTCGATGTAGCTATTTCAGTTGTCAGCAAAACCATGACGACAGCATCATAAATTAGAAGCCCCAGCACGTCTTCACCACCCAAACGACCACCCCATCTTTAGTCCCCATTGGGAAATGTCGCCCACCGGCATCATTTGTCCACCGCACTATAATCCATAATGCATGCTGCTTGTTTCCTACCTCGTGCGAGAGGAATTTCCTCCAAAAGGAGCGTTGGGTGCTCTCCAAACGTTAGGCAACGTTCCCTTTATTGCCCCCTTTCCGTTTTTCCCAGCATCGTGATACGAAAACACGGTGTTTGGCCACGCTCGGTGCACAAGATGTCGCTGGCAGGTGTCTACGTGTGTGGGTATTTGTATGTATGAGGGGGAATGCGCGAGCGTATAGTTCATACCCGGGAGGCACACGTCCTTCTGGCTTGCCATATGAATATGTTTATTAATTAAACCGATTATTATTACTATCATTGTTGTCGCTGGTGCTATTATTGTTATCGTTATTAATTCCAGTCGCGAGGGCGAAAGGTAAACCCATGGCGATGGCGGGCATATTATGCTACAGTGTGCTACGGGGAAAATGGGCGACAATATTGTACATGTTATAGCGCATCGTTGTTGGTTGGGAAAGGATTTGGGTTTAATACACATTACCTTGGTAACTTCAAAGTTGTGGTAAAGGATAAAATAAGGGTTGAAGTCATAAACGACAAGGATATAAAGACAGTTAAAACGACAAGGGTATTTTTCAAATAAAAAGATTCAGCTTTCCCAATGGGAACCAAACAACCTAGATCTAAAATGAACGTCATCAAATGGCATTTTCACCGTAGCATAGAATATTATGTTTTTATTCCTGAAAACTCCACTTCCAAATCACCGGTATAATCTCAATTTGCACTAAAATTGTGGCACCATAAACCGCTTCAAAATGGTGGCCAAAGAAACTTGCAATCGTCCCGTTTTCCCCAGCAACCAAAGTAACTCGAACCGGTTTTCATTAAAGTGCAGGAAAAACTGTGCCACTGCCAGTTCGCCGAAAGGAAACTCGGACTGTTTGTCTTTAATCAGCATGTCTAGTAAAAACCCCTAGTGCCGGTGAAAATCCCGTGGGGATATGCGCGTCGTAAAACCCACAGCATCGGCCGAACTTTGATGATGCCATATTATGGGATGAGGTTTAAGAACACCCTTCTCGACAACCCTTAAGAATGGGCAACCATTTGCCGGGGCGCAAATTCTACCGTCGTTCGCTCGCGTTTTCAAAATGGAAGCCATAACAATATTTCATCCTCAATGATCCCCCGAAAACCGAATTTTCCGCCAAACAACAAATAACAACCAAGGCAGCGCACGTTGGGAGGAGAAAGCCGTGGAGTGGATGCCGTGCGCCCATAATGACACTTTTGCCACTCGCGGAGGAGGACGACCATTTGGGCTGGCGCTGGAGGAAAACTGCAGTAGTAAATATTCGAGTTTTATAGTCTCAAGGCTCCCGCAATTCATGCAGCATAATATTATCAAGCGCAGGGAGTGAATCGAGGGCAATTGGGAACTTCCCGCAAAGATGCCCGCCAGCATCCGCCAGCATCGGCGCGCCGAAGGACTGGTAGGGGTGGAAAAGTTTTATGTAACTTTAATAAATCTACCCCACGCCGCGTGCACCGGTTCCGTGCTGTTCTAGGGCTAAAGCGTTCCTTTCCTTGGAATGCTTTCGTCGTAACGCTGCGCAAAAGAAACCATCCTGGAGAAAGCACCACACACACACACATACAGATGCACAGTGAGAGGGAGATGGACGGAGGAAGTAGTAGTCGGTCTCGGGAAAATTTTCCTCTCCGGTAGCATCCGGAACGCTACCGTAGGATGGAAAATCTCGGCCAAACTGTATCGGAAAACGTACCGATGGATGCAGCGGAAAAAGGAATGGAAATGAAAGGACAGGGCTGTGGCTTACTGAGAACTCATCTTCGCCACCCATTTCCCCCTTTTTCCAAACAGAACCTTTTCCATCGTGCCTTTCGGAAACGCCGTAAGGATGCTGCATTCGTTGCCCGGGGAAAATGTTGGGGTGGCATCGCGCCTTTTTTAACCAGAAGGCGTCCCAGTCGGCCCGGAGAAAAACTAGCCGCATGGATGGGTGTGTGTGTTTTCCCCGGCGGGAAAACGGACAAGAAAGGGAAAACTATCTGTCTCCGGAATCTCTCCGCGGGGGCCGAGCATCGCTCCGAGCGCTGATACATAAGCGGCGTGTATGTTTTCCCGCATTTGGTGCGCTATCTCTCGCGGAAGAAGGAGCGACAAAGATGAGGCGCACATTTTCCTTCCCACCACATGCGGGTCGAGAAAAGGCCTTTCCATTTCCTGGTGGTGGTGCACGATGGGTGGGGGAGTGGGTGTAACACCACCACCGTGAGTCTGCGTGAATGTGCTGCGGGGCAGGGATGCGCTTTTCCAGGACTGTAAACGCCAGAAGGGCGCACGGAAGCACACGAAGAACAGGCATAGGAAAACTCCCACACACGCACACACTCATTGCTGGAGGAAAATTTTGCACCGAAACGCCTCGAGTTGTGTGACGGGGAAAACAAAACACGAAAAGAAAAAGATTCCCGTCCATCTGTCCTCGCCGATGCGTCTCTGTGTGTGCGGCGCTGTAATCATGTAATGAAAACGAAGGAAACGATTGTATTCCGATGCGCACGAGGAAAAGCGTGCATCATTTCCACGAAACGCCCGTAGCACGTGTGCTCAGGAGAGAAAGAGAGAAAGAGCATGTAAACAGGGCAAAAAGAGAGCGAACGATCGAGGAAGAAAGAGTGCGCACGATAGTGACGCTGGAATCGCTTGTGGGCTTTTGCTGCCGTTTGCTGCCACCGAAAGCGACTCCCGTGGAGGGGTTTTTATTTTTGGTTGTGCACTTTTTCCCGTTTTCCATCGCCTTTTGCGGTAGTGAGGCATAGTAGAAGACTAAAATGGTGAATAAAATCATCCGCCAATTTTTCTGAACTCATCCACGTAATTTCATCGTATGAAATCCACAGTTTTAACTGTGACAGGGAAAACTGTATTTTGAGTTTTAAAAGTAAGAGTTAGATTTGTGTTTTAGAAATTATAAATTAACCATTGCAAAACTCTGAATGAATTTAAGAAAACATACAACTCTTGCAATTCTAAACTTAAATAAATATGAAATTTAAAGTTTTGGATACATGAATCAAATCAATTTTTAAATTGAACAAAATGCTCAAAAAATTCAACTAATTTCATCTGAGTTTTGTTTCGTCAAAAATTGTTAATGTTTTGATGTTAATTTATTGCCTTAATAAAGTAAATGTAGAACATTTGTAGAAACGACGACTCGTCATCGCGAAACATATTATGAATGCTTCGTTAATCCCATGATAATATTAAAGCGGAATGCAAAATTTGATTTGGTAAGATGTTTAGAAAATTTGCTTAGAAATTTGGTTTCGAGTAACCTTAGGCATTATAGTAGCAGAGAAAAGCAGCAAAAAACTAAAGTTGTTTTTTCTTGTGAAAATTTTCGTATTATTTTTGCAAAAATGATCGTCGTGCTGTTACCAATTTCAGGTGTTTTGGAAAATATATCCAAATTTCAACGACATTGGAGCCCACTGTGCGGTTCGGTACTGATTTTCGCTGCCGTGAAGCAATCGTGCTGTCGCACTATTTGCCTGCTTTTTCCCTCCTACGCGGGGGGAGGAGCTACCGCTTACGCTCGCAGCGACAACGAAGCGAAAGAGACGGCTGCCTGTTTCTTTCGAAGCGCGCCGAACGTGCCGTCTCGCTCGCCCCACAGCGCCCGAGGATGCTGAGCCGGAGGATGTGCGTCCTTCGGCGGCAAAACATCCTATCCCTGCAGCAGCAGCAGCACCAACACCAAGGACTCACGTGGCTGGACGTGGTGGAAAGGGCCGAAGTAGGAAACAAGCAGCGGCGGTAGGGGCGGAGGGGTCGGTTTCGCAAAACAGAAGGCGCCGAATACCCTGCAGCTTCACCTGAGCACACAGTTTCAATCTATCGATTGCGCAGAGCATTCGTGCTGCGCTTGTGGTGCTGCTGCCGTTTTGTCGTTTTTGATGTGCTGATGCTCTGCTACTGCTGGCCGTGGCTTCGTGCGTTCCCTGAAGGTACACCAGCCGCCCGAGACCTGTGCAGACTTCATCGTAGTCTCTCGTGCGCTCGTGCGTGCGCTCCGTGTTCGCTCTGCGTGTTTGCTCGTGCGTTTTTCGTTTGACAGTTGGACCCACAGTTCGAATTGCGCTTTCCGTTCGAACAAACACGCGGTCACGCTGTCGCTCAGCGGGAGCGATATTTTTCCGTGCGTGTTTTTCTGTGGACGAATGGTAAAATAAATCCTTCCCCGGAGGAACAGAGTGCCGAAAGTGAGGATACAGAGAAACACTTTAAACATACTGCCAATTGGATATTTCTGCCGTGATCTAGTAAAACACGTGCGTCGAGAACGTTACGCCTTTCTGTAGGTTGCAAACGTCAACGTGTTGGAATTCCGCACGTTTGAATATCGCCGAGTTTCGATCCAATTCGAAGTAGTGGATACGCGCACATAAACAAAACCCACCCGTGGGTCGTTAGATGGCAAACTGTTTGAATCGGTATTTGAAACCATTCCGAAAAATGATGTGAACTTTTGGTAGAGGTTTTGTAACGCATTTTCAAAATGGTTCGAGACAAAGGAAACAAACTTGGATCCGACGTGCTTTTCCAAATGGCTATTTCAACATCCAAAACAGAGTGACAAAGTGTGTGAAACTTTAAATCATTCGTCACCGATTGCCAAACACACAAACGGGGCTTCCCTCCAGTTCAAATTATATTAAGCGGAAAATTAGCAAAGCCCACTGGTGAACAAATGGCGTGTTAAAGTTATCTAAATTTGCGATCAAACTTCCTTGCAGAGTGTTTGTTAGTGTCAAGTCGACAAGTTTGACCGCTTATCGTCGGAACGATCTGGATTGTTTGTGTGTGTGTGAGAGAGTGTATGTGGCACGCGATCGGAAGTTGGCGTTTGTTTCTCACGTTTCTTGTACAAACCACAAACCTTTCCTTTTCCCCCTTCTCTACGTCTCCATCAAACTGCAACACTTTTAACGTGATAATTGAATGTGCCTTCTCTTGACCAAAAATAGCATAACTACCCAACGCTAAGTGAAGTCATTAAGGTGCGCACCCTCCCTTTCTAAGCCCACAGTCGCTTGCATGTGTGGCCCCGACTCCTTCGTTTCCTCTTTCTCTCCATTTCCGTCGCCCGGAAATGTCCCCCAGTAGTGTCGGAACTACCTTTACTCATTAGCGATTGCTTCTCATTATTTTTTTATAGTTATGATTGCACTCCTGACAGGCCAAGTGTAGTTATCAAGCTGTCAACGAGATTAGTTTTGTGCGTAATTGTGAGACAATTTGACAAGTGTTCCTTTCCGTGTAACGAGAGTGTAAGCAAACCAGACATCGCAGCCTACCAAAGAAAGAAAACTTAGTGTGGAAATCATCCCATCATCTCGTCTTTGTGTACGCTTGGTGCGTTTTTATCAAAAAATATAAATAAAGTGTAGTGTTTTGCGTGAACCAGTTCAGTGGACTTTGCGGGGAAACATCGACCACATCCGAGGCAGCCGCAACGAGGAGGCCAGACATTCTCTACGACATGATTATGGTATGCATAGTTTGAGTGTAGCTTCCCATTTCTTCTGCCCAGGATTAAGTTCTTCCCGCCTTCATTCTTGAGTCCACTGCAGCCGAGTTTCGCCACGAACATTTTCCCACGGCAAACATTCTACACCTCGCAACACGCAGAGGAACTTTTCTCACGGCTCATTATCATTCCGGCAGCCGAGAGCGATAAAAAATCAATCATAATGTTGCGCTATGCATGCAATCGAATCGGCCGGCAAACCGATAACCGATAGATTGGATGAGCTTTTGCTGGGTTCTTTTCATCCCTATCCTTGTTTCTTTCTCGTGATAATCTTCTAAAAATTATTCAAATTACCATCGCCTGTTGAAGATTTGAGTTCGTTCTGAAAGAGATGAGAAGACAGTCGAAACTAAATGACTTCATACTGTTGAGTAAAGGTTTCTTATGGTTGCATAAGGAATCATAAAACTCCATTTCATACAAGCACATGTTTTTGAATATAACAAGTTTGGCGGCACATCAAGTAAAAATTCGTTGGAATTAATTCCTCTAGTCCATTCTGGTAGATCATCATTAAGCCGTATGGAAATCAACTCCATTTCATACAAGTACATGTTTTTGAATATAACAAGTTTGGCGGCACATCAAGTAAAAATTCGTTGGAATTAATTCCTCTAGTCCATTCTGGTAGATCATCATTAAGCCGTATGGAAATCATCTCTCAGTGTTCTGTTGTTTTATGCTTCTTATGTACATTTAACTGCAATTTAAGACCTGCCCCTGCCACTTTCGCATGACTCATCTTATATGCTTGCCATACCCTCTTCTGCTTTCAAACGTGTTCCCTTTAATGACGCTCGCATAAAAGATGAAACATTGTAATTCACTACATCTTAGCCCTGGTTGGTAAATGCGCTCGTGTCTGCGTAATAAATTCCCATTTTTGCTACGCACGAGTATGAGTAAGATGTTGGCTGCCCTTCACGCAAATAAACCTCCTCCTTCCCGGGGGCCAGACCCGAACGTCATTCGTCCTCGTTGCGTTCCATGAACCGCATTTATCACCACCATCATCAACATAACCATCGTCAGCAGCATCATCATCCACCACGACGGTTTTCGTCATCGATCGATCCGGCGAAGTGAATTCCGGTTGGTTGGCAAAGCAAAGCGGGAATGCTGGTGCCTCCCCGTTATCGATTCGTTTGCTTCGAATTTTTGCTTACAAAGACTTTTCACTGCCACCCTGCGGACCTCCTTCTCACAGATTTGGCCCCCAGGCGGGCAATGCTGATCATCGAGAAATTACCAGCACTCCAATCCGACCAATCGCAGTCCGGCGTCACTCCTCACGGCACTTTCTGTGTTCTTATGTAATCGATTTATGGATCCATTTTGTTGCCCCGTGCGGAATTTAAGGGCCCACAAGTCAAACGAATCAAACAAATCGAGACCGGAAAGACCAGACGATCCGAGAGCTTTGCAAAGCCCAGGCCACAACGCGAGGGTTTCTCATGCCGGGCGTATCGGTTTGAACTTTCCAAAATCGACATTTTTGGCAGTGGCAAAGTTTGCGGTTTTCCTCCCGCAACCTGAAAGTTGTTCCCGTTCTGAATCTCCGATTGACCCTTTGGACGGGGGGAGGGAGTGGTGGAAACGAGACGGCGGGGGAAAAATTTTGTGCCCTTTTCCGGTGTGGCTAACCTTGCCGAGGGGAAACTTCGAGCGCCCGAAAACCGGGTCGGGGTGCCATCAATTAGTAACCGCTGCCGGCGCTGGCGGTAAACTTTAACGAGAAAAACCAGTATCCGGACCAGCCCCGTCATGCCATTTCGACGGGCCCGGAGTTTGGCGTGCGAGCTGTATGTTTGTGTACTCTGGCGTACACACACACACACACGCGTAACACGGGGTCGAACGGGAGGGCATGCTTTTTCCTGCGAAAATCGGTGCTCCGACGTAGGCATGCGTGGCAGAACGGGGAGGGGAAGCTGAGCGATATTTTCATGACGACGAGATGGAAAACCACAACGGAAGAATATGTTTTACATCTCGGCGGTCTTTAATGGCTTCAAGAACCGAGCGTCTTTAATTTGAAATTCAGTTGAACTTCGAAACCCACAACGGAACCGCCTCATTTCAAAGCAAACAATTTGATATGTTTCATTTAAAGCAACATTAAACGTACTTTTGTTGCAAAAGAGGGCCCATCAGAAATGGGTTTGCTTTAAATTGAACGATTTTTAATATTCACCAAAGGAGATCTTTTTGATTTTATGACCCTGAGATCTGTCTCTTACACTAAACATAACAAAAAAGACTACTATTTAAACTTTTTTGTAACGAGATACATTTTATTAGAATATTTCCTTTAAAAAGCCCCCTCTTTGAACAAGTCATATGTTAAAAACATTGTTTGGGTGCGAGTTTCATCAAGAAAAACTTTAGGTACTTCAAAACATAATTCAATTATGGCTAAATAAGTGCGTTTATTGTTTGTCAAAATAATGTGCTTCTCAAGGCGAGTGTTTGTTTTATTCAGATATTTGTTCATTAAAATAGAATAAACAATCGGAGGGATTGGTGTCTTAGGAAAAACATGAAAAATTTTCAAAGAAAATATAAGCTCAGATAAATCTTCTGATATGACATGCAAATGATGCCTAACTGTACCATTCCAACAAAACTTTTTATATAAATTTAACGTAAAAGTCGCCAAAAAATTGTCTGAATATCTTATACACATTTAACAGCACTTAAGATTAACATTTCAAACGAAAACTTTAACATTTTATATTCCTTCGATTTTTAGATTTATTATTTTTGAGTGCAAAATCGTTATTGAATTTTTAATGGAAAGGAAAGTTTCTATTTAAAGAATTGTAACAGCATTAAATCAGATAGACCAGGTGACAAAAAATTAAAAAAAGCATCAGATTTAATTTTGCAGATTGCTGATTTCCAGCACTTGTCGAAACCTTCTCACAGAAACGGCTGACATCGTGTATTTTAAATCACTTCCAGACAAACGAGTGAACATTGTTCTGAACAACGAATCGATTTTCCAAACCCAATGCCGGCGGCTTTCTCCTTCGTACGGAGAGCTCGATGCATTCAGCTACAAATGGCGTCGGTGACATTTGCCTCCAAACGTTTGTTGTACATACGCGCCGGTTTTACACTCTCCTGTTTCAATTCCGACCGCTCAGTTGCAAGTGTGTAGGTAGTCCTCGGTGGTAGATACCCATCGGTATGCAGTAGAAGCCTTTTTTCTTCCCTCGCTGACGCGTGTGTCCTATCGTTTTGCGTTAGCCCCCGCGGGCCATCGGCTGCGTGTATTCGATATCGATCGTTTTTAGTCACCCGCCACCCGGTTTTCATCCCGTTTCCGCGTCGCAATTGTCGCATCGATTAGTGTCCCCGCCAATGGCACTCTATGTGGAATGTGTGCCGGTGCGTGGACTAATCACGGCGGTGGGGGGGGGGGGGGGGGGGAAGGATTTGAAGCCCTTTCGGGTGACAGCTTGCCGTTGCCGGGTGATGAATGACAAATGAGCCTCCAACGCTGATGCTTTCTGCAGGGCTTATGCTGATGAATACGGTAAGGGGAGCCGTTGGAAGGGGAGTTCGAGGGACGCAAAATGGAGATGATTGTGCAGATAAATCACGGCAACGAATGGCAACCGAGCCATCGACTCCCTCGCCTCCGACCACAAAGGGAGGTCATGAGGTGCGTGTATTAGTACGCTCGGTAGTGGTGTAAAACTAATCACCTCGTCGTTCCACCGGCCATACAACCCTCAAACCCGTTTCTAAAACGGCGCAGGTCATCGTTCTAATTTTTCCCTCCCTCGTAAATCCGTTTTTCCACTTCATTATCCAACTGGGGTGGTGCGATGCGTGAAGTTGGCGGTACTTTATTTTCCTCGGTTTTGTTCTGCGTACAAAATAATCTAATCCAAACACGGAGGAGCACGGCTGCTGCTGCAGCAAAAACCACAAATAATGGTGGCCCCATTTGGTTCCCGCTATTGGAAATTGGACGGACGCGTCCTGGCGGTGGTGGTAATGAACACATCATCCATAAACCACCGAACGGTACATGATTAATGTCGTTCGATTTGTTACGCCCCGTGGAAAATGGCGCAACATTGAAGGGGTGCCCTAGGACTCCATTCAATTGGTCGTACACTTTAAGCACTATTTTTCATCGCGTTTCGTTTGGCGTTTCTGTGGACGAAAGGAAACATTGGAAACTGATTTTAATATTTACGATTTTGCTGAAAGTGATCTACGGGGGAACAACTCATCATACAACTTGGCTGCCATCGATCAACGATCGCGATCCGAATTGAGTTGCTTCCCGTAACGCCGAACGGATGGCGTTAGTCCTTCGACTCAATCTACTTCAGCAGGCTAATCTAAACCTTCGCCCACCACAAGGAAGACGGGGAATGAGCGCTCGTGGTTAATAACTCTATACCTTTTCCGGTGAGCGAGCAGCAATTTTCCCTAAATGTCCATTAGCTCATCGTTTCGCTCCGGGAAACGCCATCCCTTCACCACGCTGCCTGATTGAGCAATAGGTAACCGGCGGAGGAATTCAGGTTAAAAACAAATCCAAACCACAATAGAAAGACAAAAACAAAACGATACTGAGATACCAGAGCATCATCGGGTGTATGTGAGCGCGATATAAAGCTCATTTCCTGTTGTCAATCATTTACTCACAACTAATAATCAATCTTGAAATCTTACGCTCTTTGAAATCTTTCCTTTTGCGCCTGGTAAGATGGGATCCTAGATGATCCGACCGAGAATGGAGGGTGATTAGGGAGGCATTTCATATAATTTTTGTTTCACCAGCACCGGATAGCGTAGGGCTGGGATTTCGAAGCCGGTGGAAAATGGGAAGAAACAAGCGACATCCAAACCGACCGATCCTGGACAAACGACATTAATGAAGGTCGGAAACGATCGTAGAAGAAATGACCCGTTCAGATTAAGTATCGTTTAAAGAGAGATTTGACGAGCGGGAGGAAATATTAGAGTTGTATGATGTTTTCTAAAATAATGAGGGAATATGAAAATAGCGAAATTCGATAAAATACACAATAGTGAAGTACATCAATAAAAATTATCAAACGACACATAATTAATAAGGGATACCTTTCTATCCCCCGTAGAAGTCTTCTAACGTTGTCCGGACGAGTAATTCGAACACTCAAATAAAACAATAAGTTTAGTGTTATTTTTCCATCCCTTCAATCACTTTCCGATCCTTCACTCAGTAAAAAGGCAAAAGAAGATTTTTCAGAAAGGAAACAAAGACCTTATCTGAAAGGAGTGTGCCCAGGACGTGGTGTCAGGTTTTTTCCCTACCATTTTCTGGTGTGGATCTCGTGCTTGCATGCGTTGGTTGGAAAACAGTCTTTGGGTTCGCCTAATGCGCCCGCCTCATGGCTTTTTCTCGGCACTTATGCACTCTCATCCCTCGCAAAGCTGTCCGTACACTTTAGTCACGAACGCTTTCGAACGCGAACATAAATACGGGACGCGAGTCAAAATTCTTCAAACGTTCCAAGGGGGAACCTGAAGCAAAAACCTGATAAAGGGCTTGCAAATAAAACATAAAAAAATCGCACATAAAAAGGGATAACTCGAAAAACGACCGAAAACCAAACGAAAGGATAGGAAAGCGCAAGAAAAAAGGAGTACGGCGTATAACCACAGCGTGAGGCAAGCAATTGACCCAAATTGTGTAATTATAAAATTCTTCAAATTCGTTGATGCGCTTCGACAGAATCTTCGTCGCCACGTCAAAGATTGGCATGTTTGGCGCAAGGAGCAAGGAACCAGGATCTTCGGAGGAATGAGAAGGATCCGTTCGTGTTGGAATTCTGTCAAAAATGCTGGTACACAACCCCGCCAACGGGAGAGTCCATCGAACCATCCGGCATTAATCTGATGTTTTTTCTATCACGTTTTGGGGTCTTCAACAAAACTACCCCTGAAAAGCTTGCGAAGAAGGAGTTGGATAATTTTTCTTGTCGTCACTTCCAAAGCGATCGCTTATGGTTTATTATTGAGCACAAATAGTTCTATTAACACATTAACTGAAAACATCTCCGTAACACGTGTCTCCGATGCAGTCCCTCGCTTCTCCTGGAAATATTTGAAGAGCACATGTCATACAACGCAGCAAGAAGCGTTCTTAAAACCGTCCTCCAGACCGGAGTGTGCAAATACTTCGCCAGCCAGTCGAGCGTATGATCGATTGCTAATTAGTGTGTACGACTTGATTGCGGTCATTAGGATAATTAATGGCGTGGGGCAAGGTCAGCATTTATCTTACACGACACGTATCGGTTGCTAAATTGGTTTAGCTTAGCGCCGGGAAGCTTCAAGAGGCTTTGAAGATTACAAACAACATGTGACAATATTGCGAGGAATGCTTGGAATCCGTAACATCGCTGCGTTTATTTTCGATTACGATAAATGTTAACGATCGATAGCTAGATAGAGGTGTCTAATCCATTTTTCTTTGTCTCGTAAGAAACATGATGAACTAGACAAGACACCTACTATAGTGGCCTTCTACTACCGTTCATCAATGCGCAACCGATACGCCAGAATTGCGGATCTCTTCCCGAGCTCCGGACAAACGATCCTTCCATGGGGCTCAAGTAAGTATGTTTACCCTTTCGAGGGGCGCCAGACCAAAGCCATATCAATCATTCGCACCGAAACCGATAGCACTGACAGGCGGCGGCCCGTTCTTGATCCTTGCCTTGACCTCTGGCCCGGGGAACCAATCCATTCCCCGACGGTTTTCGAACTCCACCGGTTGTTTGTTAAGCCATAATTATATCGTTAGCCGGACGGGAAAACGATGCAGAAACGGATTTTTCGGACAATCCGTAGCTCGTGGAGTGTAAAATACATAATAATCTCGCTGGCTCGCTCCCTTGCCGGAAATATGGGGAGATAGGGACCATTTCACGATGGCCATCGATAGCGACCAGTTTCGAATCAGGCGTCGCTCCTAACGATTTCACTTCGAGGGTGCGGGATGATCTTCTAACGCTACGATCGGGTGTCATTAAAATGTTATTAGTTTTGAAACTCCGATAACTACTCCTCTTGTGGCCGGTGCCGGTGATTAAGCTCCGAGGATCAGAGGCCAGTTCTTTGGCGTTGGAAGTTGAAGGCGTTGGTACGAAGAACGTGCCATCAGCAAACGGTACCTATCGAGCTGAAACCACAAACTAATAGCACCCAATAGTAAAAAGGGTGGAGAATGCTTGGTACTTTTTTCCCTTTAAATCGAGACCACAGAAGGCAACTCGTCGCACCAGAAGAGTCGGCAAGTTTGTGGTCATTCTGCTGGGGACAGACTTTTCCTTCTTGCCCCTCTTTTTGTAGGTTATTTTACTCTTCTACCCTTCATTTACACCGCTCGTGGACTCGAATCCGACTGGCACAGCGTCTGTCTGTGGACGAAAGATAAATAAATTAAGTTACATCACGCTCTTTGGCGTGATTCCAAAAACCGCAAGTCTCCATTGGGTTGGGGGTGAAAAGAAAGGCGGTACGAAGGGACACAAGAAGAAGAAAGGAGGGTACAGGGTATATCTGTCTGGTGTGGTGATCATAACTCTTTTCTTTCCTTTTTTTCACGATGCTTTCGGACTAGAACCCCGCTGTAATTAATAGGACTTGGCGTAGTTTTCATTCACGGACTTAATTCGATTCCTTCATTGTATCCATTAAGGGTCGACGGTTTTTTTTTCTCTTTCCTCGCAAACCGTTCGGTTTGGTTAGAAGACGCTAGGAAAGATTCATTCTTGACTTTTTCCGGCTGCCTTCCCTTTTGCGCGCGAGCACAATAATAATCCACCGGGTTCTAATAGAATCCCTGCCCGGGTATGCTAATGTTGGAACATTAAACCTCCTCTCCCGGGATGCAGAAAAATCGTCCAGGGATGGACGTTAGCAAAAGTGCAAAAAACCGGCCTCCCATGGATGCAACCGCGATGCAAAACCAAAAAACCAGAAAAAGGTAATCGTATCTATTCGTTCATTATGCACATCGTCCATTGCAATGACCACAACAGGGGATGGGAAACGTGGTGTTTGGGGGGGGGGGGGGGTAATCAAAACCGTAAGTTTCTCTCATTGTTGCACCGGCACGAGGCTTTGAGGTGTGACAAATTGAATATTATTCGCCAGCTGTTGGCCACAAAAAGGGCAGCCTTTATTCTTTACACGAGCGCTATGAAGAACGGATGATGAAAAGGTCGCATTTATTATGTTCGGCCGAAGCGCATATGATCGTATTTGACGATCGGATGTTTATAAAAATCAACATAATTATTCTTCATCTCAAGCTGCAGGGAAACTTCTTACCGATCTCTTTGTCTGCATGTCAGTAAATAATGCAATGTGAAACGATTTGACACGCACTCAAAAGCACATGAGGGGTCAACATTGATCATTTTCAAATCGGTTTCTTGGTCTGGTCGAGATCATTCTGTAAAATGATTTATTCCAACAGCTTTGGCTAATCAATCCACAGTTGCTAAAAATAATATTTGTTCAAACATTGCCTCTTGTCTGTTGCATTCATACTCGTCCGTCTTTCAAGAAGCATAAATCATCGGAAGCTGCCACTTGGTAACCGTTTTCCGGCAGACAAATACTTTCAGCATCGTTCCAGAAAACCATTAACCATAAAGCTGAGGAAGAGGTCTTCAGTTGTTTGTTCACTTTTAAATCCCCACGATGAGGCTAATGAGAAATATGCTACTGAGGAGACCTCACTTTAAACCCCAAAGAAAACTGATTATTCTAATACTCTTAATAAATGCTTATTGGGAGGAATAAACCAACCCGTACAAGGAACGAAAAAAAATCATGGAATTATGCAGCGTAATGGAAAGCTGAAAGAAAATTAAAAGTTATGGTTTTACGTATGCAAATTATGCGATTCAAGGGCAACATCAACTGCTGGAGATTTATGTGACAGACGGATCGTAAAGTGACCATTGCAAACGCATCCTTTTCCCTTTTCCACCAATAATACACCCATGTGGAGCACATTCCTTCCCGAGCTGCCAATTATCCGAGAAGAATTTCTTGTTCCATAAACTGAGTGCTTACCTTACCTTCTTTAAGGATGCTAGACAGTGGTCCATTTGGCGTTTTTGCGCCATAATTGCCGTACGAAAAATGCGCATACCCAGACGGTAACTTTTCGACTTAATCCTTCAGCACGAAAAGACAAAACAGAACGGAGGCAAATCCCTCCTCGAAGCGACCCGGTGACAACGCACGCTTGAAAGATGCCTCGAAAGATGTTGCCGAGGATGAGGCGAAGAATGAAGGCTTGCAATAAAACCGGGGAAACCTATTCCGAAATACAATTTCCTGTGCGCTTCGTGGTGGAAACGGGAGGTGCAATGTTTTGAGCGGGTCTGTCTCCACCGTGAATGGGCACGCATTCATTTTGCCCACCTGGCCACGAACCCCGAACCCGAGCCCGGACCTTCTTTAGCCGGAGAAGTCTAAAGATAAAGACAATCCGGCCTGTCCTGGCCGGTCAGCGTCAGCTCGGTTCGCTTGTCTGCTGCGCGCAAAAGTTATTAAATTGTGAAGTACGAAATTAATGACTTTTTTCCGTTTTTACTGCCCCGGTGTTGGGGTGCGTAAACGCTAAAACAGTGTCTGCTAAAAGTGCCGTTCGTGGCGTTGGCCTGAAGTCCGATGAGCCACGGGCGAACGTCTCGCGATCAAGCCACCCTTTCCGATGTTTTCCGAACCCCGGAAAACAGCTGAGGGCACACGCAGCCGAAAAAGCTGAATGAAATCAGGCTCGGAACGAATTGCATCCCGATCACCCGGTCAAAGACAATCCATCCAGAGCGGGCGCAGAACGGAGCGGAAATGGAAAAACTCATTAAAATATAGATTAGAGAAACGCATTCGTTCCTGTTCGCGCGAATTTCGATTTTAATATTTCCGTTTAATTTTGATCTTTTAATGTGTACATCGCGAACACAGCTTTCGGGGTTCTCCTGCTCACAACATGGCCAACTCTGCCCTTCGCTTCCTTCCTGAAAAGCCATTCCTCAATCCAGGATCAATGCCTACTGAGTTTAACTGCAGAAGGGTGTCCAATGAAATGAGAACCATTTTACAGCCGTACCAACCGATTATACGAACCGTCTCAAACGGACGTTGTTTTCGTCGATTTATGATTTATGTTTAGCGAAACGTTGAAACGTCCCTTTTCTCGGGAGTATTAGCCTTCCCTCCCGCTACCCAAAAACCCACCCCATGTGAAGGAAATTTAAACAATCCGATTTAAATTTACGAGCTCATTCGAACATGACTAAAAACCATTAGTCCCGAAAAAGATTCAAATTTTCATTCCATCCTCAGCAAATCCGAGGTAAAGCGAACGCTTGGCTTTTATTACTCCCGGCTCCAACGTCGGAATGTCTGTTTTTGTCATAAAAATCTATGCCAATCACGCAGAAACTGTTCCTGCCGTTCGTTTGCAAACCGTTTGAAACGGGACACATTTGCTTTCCTTGTTCGATTGCATCCCTTAAGCTTGGTTGTGGACAGAGACATTGGCATTAAAAGCATGGTCACCCGTTGTCTGCTGATTGTAATGCTCGCTTTTCCTTCCTCTAAGCCCGTCTTACTTTCCGCTGTGGAGTTTTGTGTTTTTAGTGATTTTTACCACTTGTGTTCTTTTTTCCCTTTCGCTGTGTTTTGTTTTAACTGTTTGTGCATTTTTAATCTCCATAAATTATACCTCGCATACGTCATGCGAACCGATGCGCGCATGAGGTTAACAACTGCAGCGAGTCTTCTTGCAGCACGAGCCTTCGACCTGGGACCGGGGACGGATCAGCCGGAGCTCCTGCTGGTTTTTATCCAACAACCAGCACTGGAGTTCGGACTTGTGCAACTCCGAAGCGCATACCCCAGTGTCGAAGGTGCAATCATAATTCCCTGTCAAGACAGGATGCTGCGGTTCTGTTGCGTATCTTTCGCTGCCGTTTTCGGTACCTTTTTTACTTACTTTTATTTTTCCCAACGATCGTCAAGAAAGAAACCCCTAACCGCTCGCAAGAAACATCCCAACGATGGATGAGGTTTTCTTCCGTGGCGTGGGGAATGCGCACACCGAACATGAAAACCGTGAATGAATCGACGGGGTGCAATTATGATTTCTTCATGATCTCATGTCCGCTTCTGTCCGCGTCGTTCGGCGATCCACGATCGGTACGATTCGTGAGTGCAACGCCGAGGCCACCACCTAAGACCGGGGCCTCGGTGTAACCTCGGTAGCGCAGCACTAATATGTTAGTTGAAAATTACACCCTGCCCAGGTGGGGTTTTGTTTTGTCTTGCTGCCTTCCGATGCCGCGCTCCGGGAACGGAAAATATCCTGCGAATTACATCCAATCAAACGGTGTACGGCACGTACCAAACACACGAAAACGGAAGCAAACCGACCGCAAGTCAGCGGGAGCTGGGTAGAATAAAAACAATTTATATGTTACTCTCCCGACCGCCAGAAGTGTTCCCCAGGAACCCAACGAGTTGCTGCTGCAATCCTCTGTAATTTAACGGAAGCAGTCGTTGGTTCGATGTAGTTTTTGCTGATGATGTTAGGTTTGCTTCGCGCGCGAATCGTTCGCTTAATCGATGATTTGGGATCGTTAATTGAGCTGTACGATCGATTTTTGCCTCATCAACATTCTTTCGACGTCGCCCGACAATGTGATTAATGCAATCAAATGAATTATTGTTGCCTGAAAAAAGTTAGTCAATAACGAGTTTCAAAATTGGAATGGTTGAAACAAAGTGGATCTCAAGAATGAATGTATTGAAATCATTTTATCATTTCAAACAAATATTTTAAGATAAACTAAGCTTATCCTTTATTTTCCACAATAATCATAGAGTTTCCTCAATTTCCCAAAGCCCAGAACTTGTTACACGCTAACTAAGTGTTTTGTTTGTTCTAGGTAAGACGGCAATGAAAGCATAATGTTCGCCACCTGATCACCTTAAACCTGCCCGCGCACCCATAAAACATCGATCGGACAGGCTCGTGCCCTTCGTCGACCGAACGACTCGTGTGGCACGCGTGTGGTTGTCTCGGGCGAATAAAAAAAAACGGCTGCAAAGAGAGAGTGAGGTGCGTGCCCTTTGCGGAGTAGTGGAGGACGAACGGAAATCGTGACCTGAGGGGACGCCGTTTGGCGAGGTTTGCAAAAGAAGAGAACCAATTCTTGCACAAACCCGAGAAGAATAAAAAAACCTCCCCACAAACTAATGGGTGAGGTTCACGGTTAAAGACGGTAATCTTCATCGTGGACGCACATGAAGGAATAAAACACACGTTTTACAAGCTCGAATTAACGGGCTCAAACACTTGAGGTGGAAAAAGTGGAAAATTACGTGCCAGACTGCGAGCATTCCAACCCACCTTCGAAGCGCATGCCGGGGGAAGTAAATGGTTGCAATATTTTTTCGGCGAAATACGTGATTATCCGTAAAGTGCGCTCGAAAGTGTTGGGAAACGGTCTTCAAAATATTTACGCACGCTCGCCACATGACGTTTCGCTGTGTTCCTCCGTACGACGCTAGCGCACAATGGGTAAGTGTGTTAAGCTCCCGAAGCTGCTGATCCTGAGCTTACGATTAAGCTGAGAAAGTTTGAGTGAAAAGCACCCGGAATGGTTTGTGCATTTACTACGCTTGACAGGGAGACGATTTTCAAATTTCTTTTGTCAACAGGTTTTTCAACATACAACAAATGAGATTTTGTAAAAAACAATTGTTTTTGGGAATTTGGGAAGAATATTTAAAAGGTCGTTCATTTATTGTTTAATATTCATTTATAATTGTATTGAGTGGTTAAAAGAATATTAACCATGATAAGGCAGCATACTCACGAAAAGCGTATTCAAACTAAAAATAAAAAAAAAACTATTACGTTTGCTCCAGTTTCAGCTTCCAAACGAAATTTAGAAGTTCACAATACGAAGCATTAAAATATGGGTTTATAAATTTATACACCCAATGATAAAGAAATTAGCCTTTCCTCTCAAGGAAAGAAGTTGCATCTGCAGAAGAAGACCTGCAGAAAAAAGTAACATTACTATTTGGTTTGCTTGAAACCAAAAGCGGAAATTATATCAGTTATTTGAAAATCCTGCTCGTAAACTATACAAAATATCGATTTAATTTCATACTTTTCATGGAATGTGGTAACAAATTTGAAAAAAAAATCGTGGGATAGTTGCTGGAATCTTTTAATCATAAAGAATAATACATTCTAGAGTTGTGTAATTCCGATTCAGATTCATTAATCTGAATGATTCTTTGCTTTGGTTTAGGGTTTCATGAATCATTAAGTGTGAGATTCATGAATCCCAAAGATTCATTAATAATATACGTAGAGAATAGTTTGGTCAAAAAAATGGAAGAAAAATGCATGTAAAACCCCTTTTTCTTTGGTCGCATGATCCACGGCAAGGAACGAATCGTCAAGATCCATGAAAGATTCATGAAAGATTCACGAAGATTCATTAAAGTTTCGAAAGATTCAACTATGTTGATCGATTCGAATCTCTAAAGATTTATGAATCAATCTGAATGAATCTTAGATGGAAGATTCATATGAATGATTCTCGCCTAAAGATTCATTTGTCACAACACTAATACATTCCCTAAAACTGGCGGGCATTGATTCTTTATTTTTGGTCATTTTTGGTATAAAAGAAATTCTACCTCGAGAATAAAGATACAAATTTCTCTAGAATTATTTGCGCATCATGCTTCAATACTTTGCATATCTATTGAAACACGAACGATTTTGTGAGAGATTTAAACATGTTAAAAATGCTTTATTATGATATTTGATAATCTTGCGTGTGTTCTTGCGAATTACCAGCTCTGGCGAAAAAACCCGCTTTACGCCTTTCTAACGGATTTATTCATAGTCGCTGATCGATATAATCGAAGCACTCATAGAGTATTTGTTATGTAGCTTGTCGGTTGTGATTCAGCTACAAACGAAAGTACTAGTGAGTTAGGGAAGAAAATGTATTTGCGAAGAGTATTCGACTTTCAACTGAAATCCGCTCTTTAATACTTAGAAAATCTACCACATCGTTTTTCAGAGTAAGTCACTCGTTGTTATAATTTTTTCGTCACTCGTTGTTATAAGTGTTGAAAATTGTTGTCTTCCACAAGCCAAAATGCTTTTACGAGTTAAGACATCAAGGTCAATCGCGAGTAATTCGACACAGTTTTCGCGGGCAAACTGTCGTACAAATATTGTGGGATAAAAACACACACCGATGCCAAAACCAATCATCGTAAATTGGGTTGTCGTCTGGTGCGATTTGACCCAAACTTGCGCCGGGAAGGGAATTCCCTTCCGGTTGTGGATCTAAGGAACTCGTAAGCGGACGCTAACGGATAGACAAAAAAAATGGCACGCACACTCACACCCTAACTGACACCCGTTGATCGCCAAATGAAGACCCGTTGTGAATTGTCCGCGAGTTTTTTTTTTCTTTAATACTTTTTCGTTTGTCCGCTCACCGGTTTGCTGTTTTGGGTGAAATTTTTACGAGAATGACCATCTCGTTAAGGTCCTCGGTGTCCGAACGGTGGAGCACGCGGGGTTCCTTCAAAGGCCAACCTGGGTGCGTACGGCTCGTTTCCTCCTTTTGCTTCACCTTTGCGGTTTCGTCAATCGCAAATCGTCTAAAGATCTTCATCAGAACTGATGAAAGTGCCTTGCGGAGGAGGAGAACGAGGTGAAGCTGGAAAGAAAAACGAAACAAGCCCGCTCATAAACTACCTGTATCGCCAAAACATAGCTGCAAGCGGGAGGCAACATGAATTTTCGCCACCCACCACCACCACCACCACCACCAGCGTCCCGGCAAAAACTCATTCCCACCCGAAGGCACGATGGACGGCCCAATAAAAGCTAATTTACTGGCACATTCGAAATTATTTACAGCCACAGTCGGTGGCAGTCCGGCAGCCGTCGAGTGTCCCATTCCGGTTTGGGGCTTTGGATATCGCGAAAAATGTCGCGCGATGTGCCCCTTCCGCCTGCGAATCCCGACGGGGTAAAAGCGGACTAAAAGCGACGAACCCGGGGGATTGTTTTGACATTTCTGATTGTTTCCTGATCGGGTCGTTTGCCAAACGCGATCGAGCGTGTAGAAGGGATGCACGGAAAGGAAACGGAAGGGCGAGGTGAAGGAAATGGACCGGTACGGCAGCTGGGGGAAGATCAAGTCAATCACGACCGTCTCGATCGCAAAACTAACTGTTTCTCCCTTTTTTTCGCTCTTCTTAAGAAAATGTAAAATAGTTAAATCCCTCCTTGCCCTTGCCTGCCCAAAAACCTCCCCCCACCCGGATCACAAACAAGCAACGAAAAAGCCAAAAAAAGGAAATAAAATTGACAAGATCGGAAGAGCCGATTGGTAGGACGCAAGCACTTGCTCTTCGCAATCGAAGCGAAAACCAAAGTTCGCCCCGAAAAAATCAAACTCCCCATTCGCATACTCCCCGCTGCTTGATGGTTCGGTTTACGGTCGCTTGTTTCAGCACCGGATTGATTACTACGGCGGAAGAAAATGGTTGCCAGTCAATAAATCACCCAACTCGAACGATCCCCCCTTTCCGGGTCAACCCTCGGGGTGCGAAATGTTTGCGATCGGGCTTTTGACGACCGCAAACAACATGTCGTCCCGAACGATCATTGAATTTGATATTTTTGGCCACATCTCAGGCTCACCTCTTTCCCTCCCTGCCCTCCCGCGGCAATTACCCACGTGTTTATGACGGCACGCTTCGTTCGCGGATTCGCTGCGTGTTCCATTTCTCCACCGTTTTCCTTTGGTTTTACTAGCAATTTCCTGTTCGCACCGTAACGATTACCCAGTGGTGTAACATTAAAAGGGCTGGCAATGGAACATGACACAAAAAATGACCAAACTCGCCTTAGTTTGATCACGATCGTCGGGAAGGTGTGCAAATATTACGCGCCCCATTGTATGTAGAATATTTGACATATGGCGTAGGTTTAAAGGCGACGGTAAGAATCGGGCTTTCCACGCTCTAGCAGGCTCTCCCAACAAGGTGTGAAAAGATTGTTTCATGTAAAACAGAGCTTACTTCTGCCACGGATGAGTTGCTCCGCAAAATGTAAAGGTTCAGTCGCAAAAGTATTCTCTGTTCTACCAGATGTCTATGTTTTTTTCCAGTTTTTAGCAGGGTTTCTCTTGAATTCAATAAATATATCATTTCTTTCGTTGAAAAGAACACATTTTTTGATTTGGTGCGAATTTACGGATCCTAGTTATTTATCTTATTTTATTATTGTAACGATGTTTACTGCTTTAATTTTCTTTAATACAAGCAAACCGAGGTCTACTCATATAATTTGCGTTAGCTAACAGTATGTCAGTGATAAGGATGGTTTCGGTTGCCAAAAAGTGATGATTTTCAGCTGCAAAATAGTGAATATCATCGAGTAAATTATTTTTCTCTAGAATACATTGATTAGAAAACCTGCCCAAATGCTCGTTTTGACCCCTGTTTTTCACCACGCTGTAACTTCGTCAGTTTTCAAGATTTTTTAAATCCGTATATGGCTACTTTTAAGTAAATGTGTTGACTATCTTTTGGCGTTTTAATTTTTTTCATTATCATTCCACTAGCTCGGTGTAAAGCAAAAAAGATCGATTTAAGCCGAATTTAAAATTCGAAGAATTAAATTCTTTTCAACTATTATTTTTTCAAACAACAAATCGAAATTAAAAAAAGTGTGCACTGGAAAGCTCATACAATAAGCTAATTTGAAGAAAAAAATCATAATTTTAAGATAACAAATGACATTACAATATATCCCAAACATGACATGCGAAAATCGCGTTTTGGTCAAAATGACCACTATTTGGATTCTAGTGTTAAAGAAGTTGTGAAATTTTTTTGCTTGCAGACCCAACGTACAAAACTTAAAAACAAAAAAACGGTTTTACTGATTCCAAGTATTTCAGTAACACTAGTAAAAATTTGTGCAATGGGTAAAATGTTGATTTGTGGTATTTTGCAGTATCGTAAAATATTTTTAACTTCGTAGAGACAGAGGTATTTTAGATAAAAATTCCACAATTCTCTAAAGGTTACCAAACGATGTTAAAACACAGTCGAAAACCAAACTCCCATAGACCTAGCGCACGCTTTTCTAAATTCTAAACGCATTTGTGTTTCGCTTACCATTGACAACATCGACAGCGAGTGGAAAACCATCACTCGCAGCCATACAAAAATCATGTCCAACTACAAACGCACGGACCCCGGGTTGGGGTGTCGAAGCGTAATTTATTGTGTTCGGTTCATATTAATAGCAAATCAATGGCTAAACACAATAACCGATTCACGGCGTTTGAAGGGAACACGCGTTTTGCGCCGAATCATTCAACACCGGGCGAGCGCGAGGTATGAAAAATGAATGACCAGAAATAAACGAATTGTTAACGGTAAACTCCAATGGTTCATTGGAACGTAGAGAATAAAGTGTCGAGGGTGGGGGAAGGGGTAGCAATGATCTTGCACCTCAATGGTGCAGTGGGCGGAAAAACATGGGTCAAACATATGCGGCTGCGTTCGATTTTCAATCCGCACCTTCGCGTCGGGTAGAGTTGAGTTAAGGTGCTGCTTCAGTTTGGAAGGCGAAGTATAATAATTTATCGTGACTCGTTTGTCGTATGAAAACTGCACGCGGTCAAAAACCGGGTGTTACAACCAATTACGCATTTATGGATGTTTGTTTTGCTTCAGTTTTAATGTTGGACAAATATCATAAATTCGCCATTTGCGAAGGGGATGATTTTACGTTCGCTCGTCACAGGCGAGTTCTTGTTGGGAAAAACGATGCCTTCCCTCGTTCCACTCTCGCAAACTATAAATTCTTCAAGGTGTTAAGGCACCCGCCCACCCCACGCAACCGAACCGAAAACTGGGACCACAGAAATTAAAAAATAGCCATCTAATGAATTACGAAGTTTGTCAAACAATCAGCGCCCCGGAACGACCACGCGCGTGCAGTTGTAATGGGCTTTTAATTCGAGTGTTGACTCCTTTTAGGGCTCATAAATTATTGCTAGGCACTCGAGCCGTCCAGCACGCCTTTCGAACGGACGGTGGAGGTGGCCCGGAGGATCCGGTAAACGCCAAAGATAGCGGGCAATCGAGCCGAAGTGTGCTGGTAATCGTTTGAAGTCTATCGTCGATGGTACCGCGACGATCATTTTCGCACGGCTTCGGGGCTGACCAAAGGGTTGTCACACACCTTCATGGCCATGGGGACGCACCGGCCCCGTTCATCGTTCTTCGCAGGGGAATTCATTACCCTTCCCGAAGGCCCTTGGTAGATTCTTCTCCAGAGTCGCCCTCCATTTTCCTTCTTTTCCCGCGTGTGACGCGTTTGTCCGAGGTCCAGTTTTAATGTAATTTAGCACTTTTTGTCATCCCGCCCAGCTTGCGAAAGTGTGAAATGGGTGTTTCGCCCCGCAAACGCTACGGTGGAAATGGAAAACGTTTTCTTCTTGCCTGCCTCGGTTCATTAAGCATAAAAGTGCAGGACAAGTCCCGGGATGGACGCCAGAGTCCGAAGAAAACCCGTACTTCGATCGTAATGGACATCCGAATGGGAAATGGTTAGAAATGTGACCATGTTGCGGAGATGCACCTATCTTCGTTTTTACACCACTTCAACAAAGGGACTTAAAAAATATTTTTTGAATAATGCTTAAAATATATTGTTGTAAAGCTAAATTTCCATAAGAATATTATTCATGAGCTCTTGGTGAGGAGCCTATTTCTCACCATCAAAATGGTTTGATACAGCATACGTGAGCTGAGGTGTTAAATTTTATTGGAAAAAATTACTTCTTCTCACCTACTTCTCAATCTGCAATCAAACACCAACACTCGTCAGGTTAATTAGACATTTTTCATTGCTTTCATTTCAATTTGTTTCTTTCTTTTATACCATATCCCCATTATTTTCTTATGTTTCTATGCGCAACTTCTATTACCTACAAGAATGCTTACATTAACCTGTAAATTAATGAGCCTCAAAGCAAAAGTAGAGAACGAGCGAAAGTGGCCAATCGGGCGAGAATCCTCTTCAAAGAATCACCTTCCTTACTTCGCCCGACAGAAAGTGGTTTAATTCGCTCCATTCCCCATTGGTGTGTTCAAATCGCAACAGGAAACAATATAAACTACAATAAACAGATACTTAAAAACGGACATTACGGGTGAAATTTTGGCACTTACCATGTGCAAACAGAAGAAGAAAAAATAACCAACCCCTTGCTGCTGCTGCTGCCGAAGACGGCATAAAACGGGATTGCGATTAAAACGGGAAGCGGCACGAATAAATGATCATCACATGGATGTAGAAAACAAGCAAAAAACATCTCTTCATCCTGAGTGTAGAGGGTCTTCAAGACGGAGGGGAGGATAAAAAAGGTGCCATACACAGAGACAATCCGAGTCGATTCGCAGCTCCGACTTATGTTGTGCAGCCGCCCGGTGGGTAATTCTACAAGATCTGCCCGGTTGAACTGATCGACGTCCCATCCCAAATCGCGTCCCATCCCGGCCCGTCCCGTCCGCTGTCCATCCGCTATAAAGCAGCATTAACAAAGATCGCGGTACGCATCGTACGCTCGCATGTTCCTTTCTCTTTCCGGTCGTTCGGTCAGGTTCGGTTCACCCATCGGTGATCTCGCCGTTGACCATATTTCGTCGTGTCATATTTATGTTTCATCGAGCGGTGTTCATTTCGGTTCGGGATGGGAGTTCTTGCAGGGTTTAGGTTTTTTTCCTTTTTTTTCTATATTCTTCCAATGAAGCTCAATGGAAAGGGGGACACGAATCCGGGGAAGCGAGGAAGTTTACCTGTTGTTATTAATTTGAATTTTCGGACGCGAAAAAACCCTATGAAAACGACCACCGAGTTGGTTGGCGAGATCATTACAAAATGGGACCCGAAACGGAACGATGAAGTAAGGAGAAGGGGTGAGAGATACCGTGGGAGGAAGAGGTGGAGTTTCCTCGGTCCAACGGATGAATGGAGCCGGCAGCAATAATTGGCCGGTACGAACGATCTCTTAGGTTCGATTCCGAATCAACATTACCATCACCTTTAACTGTTAAATATGCATGCGCACCAACAAACGGGCACAAACACACACTCACACACGTACGGCACAGGTGAGGACCTACCTCGCGGTGTTCCATATCGTGAGCGTATTTTATGAATGAAAATGACCGCCACGACTTTGTTGAGATGACATCGCTGCACGGTTGTCGGGTTCGTCGCCTTAGTTTTTGCTTCCCCTCCGCGATGCAAATCTTTTGTTTCTGGTCACATTTGGGCACGCTTGATTTGGCGCTGACCTCACCCTGTTCTTGTGTGTTTTCCCGTTGCGTCCAAGCGATCGATGGCATTTGGTTTCCAAGGCAAAGGGAATAAACAAATCTGCACAAAAACGACCTGCATTTACCGAAAAGGGCTACGAAGGGGTGTTTAGAAGCTTGCCCGCGACAACGACACGCGCTCCTATTTACGCGTGACCCATTCCACGCCGACTGTTAATCGATCGCAACCGGGTGGCTTTCCGTTGGCTTTGGACGGCAACGAAACAAACAAAAAAACAAACCAAAACCGGATCGCTAAAACCAACTGCATTCGTTCAGTTTGCGTCCTTTTTTTTGTTATTTCCCCCATGCGGCACATACTTGGCGCATTCAATGCATTCTTTTGTTGCACATCGGTTGGCGCGATCGATCGATTTGGAATTGCACTGGTGACCAGCAACTGTGGCTGGTTTTATTTATTTATCTCCACTTTTCTCCACCCGCTTTGATGCTCGTACCCATGGTTTTATGCACCGAACGCATGCGACAATCCACACGAACGCGCGTGCTTGAGCTAAATCCTTCGCCCTCGGGTGCCTTCATTTTCTCGCTTCGCTTCGTCGACCAAAACTGTGCCACCGCACCGCGTATCATATCGTGTATCCCGGCCTAGCACAAGCTAAGGTTATTTAGACAACGATAGGATTCAAAAGAAACCACCTCAAACGAATGAAAACGTGGTAACCGTTACCATAATGCTCCACTCCGAAATCGTTTGGAAGGCCTTCGCCCTGATACCTGCGGAGGCTGGAAGCACGATTGGGCGTTAATTAAATTGAAATGTCATCCTCATGCCGTTTATTACGCCGAATGTTTGCTGTAAGGAGTGTTAAAAAGATATTTCACTCGCTCGCTTATCGTTATTTAAACTTCACCCGGTTTTCATTCGGACTCGCTTATCCCACGTGCAGGAAACCGCTGGCAGTGTTGGCAATCCGCAATCCGGACCCGTCGAGTGCGGCTTATCGTTCTGCGATTTTGCGGGCCGTTTAAAAAGTTTTTAAGACACCGCCACGGCTCCGATCTCGGAGACGCGCGAGACTGTTTTTGGAAGCTGGAGCTCGGTTTGAGCACTTAAATTTGACACTTCCCTCCCTCTTGCTTCCACTCGCGACACTTTTGGGAACCTCCCGGTTGTACCACGGCGTACACTAACTAACGAACACTAACCGACCGGCAGCTCAAAGCGGTTCGGCGCGGGGTCTTCAAGATAGCACACCTACTAGCACCCCACCGCAAACGAGCAGCAAGATAATTAAGAGAGAAAACGGTAGATCGTGGGGCAGGAGCAATGGAGGGTAAAAATAAACGGCTTATCTTGCCAGCGCTCGCTCCACAAACCACAGCCGTCCGCTTTGGTGAAGAATTGGCAGCAGTCTTGGTCGCTCGGTATGGCCAGGCTTGGGTCCGATTTGAATTTAATTGCGCATCAGTATCACCTTTTTAATTAATATAATTTCATTTTGCCTGTTGCCCGAGTGCACGCTGGGGACCGAAAACGCAGCCTCATCAACTGCACAAGGTCTTGTAGGACCCCATGTGTGTGTGTTTTTTTTAATCTTCCTCTTCTTAAGACACCATTACAGATCCAAATTTGTGTACGCTCGTTGGTGCAAGCCACACATGCGTGCTGCATTTACACACGATTGGGAGTCCTCTTTTCCGCTGCTCAAGAAGCGGCTCGGGACGATATTCTGGTACCTGCTAGCTGTTGAATAAAAAAAAAACAGGTCCCCGGACAAGAAATAAAGCGGTGAAATGCAGCAATGACACTGACCATGGACACCATATTTAGTTGGCATACATTAGCATTAATCGTTTCGCGACTAAACTCCGTTTGCATTCCCGTGCGCAAAAATTGGGTTTGACCTACCGAGAAGTGGAGGTCTCTAAATCCGACCATCCCGTTGGACGAGTGAGCTAGTTTTCTGGTGGCTAAATAAGGATTTTGCATACACCTTTGCAACGATGTGTAATTTATGTGATATCCTCTTCAGTAGCATTTCTTTTGCAAAGCCGTTAGATGTGGGTTTAACTTCATAATCTCCCCCTTTTTTGTTACCTGTTACGCAATTTTGTCAACTTTCGTTCAACACACAATGATGCATTTGGAGCGCAAAAGCTCTCACTACCAGGTTATTTTAACACACATTTCTGTCGCCTAAGACGTACTCAAAACACCTCTCGTTGGGTGGAAGTGGGGGAAAAAGTAAGTGCTATCCATCCGTCCATCCATCCGGGATCCAGCATCCCAAACAGCGAAATCTCTTCGAATTCATCCGTGGGCCAGCAGACTGGTATCCAAAAATCTATTTCAAGCACTCGAGCTGTTCAAGTACCCTTCGAGCGGAGCACTCGAACGAAACGGCTCCAAAACGAGCCCCCCGAGCTGATCGCTATTCGTATCGCCAGCAAACGGGCTCGCGCACCCCACGCTCGATATCAAAACGCCGAAAAAGCGCCTGGTAATGCGAGCCCTAAAGTCACCGGGCAGCGTCTTCTGGGAGGGATCAGCGCCGAAAGCAAGCCGAAGAGAGGGGTTTAAATAAACGCAAGAAAATAATCCTCCTAAACGGCGATACCACACTTCGATTCAGCGAATATTTGGGTCACAAAAAGGGTCATGCAAAAGCCCCGCGAGGGGAAGAATAAAGCACGGGGGAGAGGGAAAGGAACACTCATCCCGACAAAATTCGTCCCGAATCCCGCAATGGCGAAGTTCGCAAAGAATCGAAGTGTTTCTGCATTGTCACACACACAGCTTGCCCGAATGTTCATCGTATGAAGATTCCCACGATTCGCCCCACCCGCTCCCGCTCGCTCCTCGCTCCTCACCAGCCGGGATTGGACGGGCGCGGGCGCGGAACAATCGAGTCAATTTGTCACAGGTGAACGATCGATCAAGTGTGTTTTATCGTACCGCGCGCAGCATAAGTCGACCGAGGCGGTCCGGAAACATGAGCCTGCTCGTGCTGGCTCGTGCGCCACATGCGCTGCCAAGAAAGGCCGAATGGCTCTCTCGCTCTCTGCCCGGAGAACATGGGGATCTTTAAAACAACCCGAAACATCGCCGCCAGAAGAATGCCAAACGAAACGGAACGGCTCGGGAGCATGAGTTCGAGAGCATCAACACACAGCATACCGAAGATCGCGTCTCGCACCTGCACGGGAGAGTGTTCCATGTGGCAACATAAGAGCACGCATTCAACGAATATATGTTTGCCCGAAGGAAACCGGAGAGAAACGCCGCCCAAGAGCGGGCACATCCGAGAGTCGAATGAAAAAAAAAAACTAACGAAAAGAAGCCGTAGCCATCCAAAGGCAGGAAAAATATAGCTCCGGGGCTTTGGCGCTGACCCGACGGCCACTAGTTTACATGCGATCTTCCGATCGTACGCATCGCGATCGGTTCGCGCGTTTTCGCGTTCGCTTTTTGCACCTGCACCATCCTTCCACTTCGTCACTTTCGTCTAATCTTCTCTCGAATCAGTTTTAGTTCTTTATTGTTAGTTCATTTTCCTCCGTCCCTCGATGATGTGACACGAACCCCCACCCGGGAATTGTTTTCCTAATTTTTCCGGTTGCCATTTCCAAATCAGTGTTATCGGAGAGCACTTCCACGGAACAACGCCATGCTCGGAGTGATTGGATCGGGTTCGTCGCTTGAATTTCTAAGCAAATAAATCGTTCAAGTCTTTCGTGTATATCATGTGCCTATATTGCGTGTAAACGTTAGTGCCATCGTTGTGCCGGATAATTTATCTTTTTTTTATCGTACACACACTACCGCATGCACAAACACACAGGGTTTTTAATGTGTGTGGATTTCAGTTGTGATTATATGCAGTGAATTTCAAGTGCCTTATTTTCAACTAGAAACGGGTTCATTTCCGAGTTTTGTTGGATGATGTTTTAATTAAAAAAAAAGGATTAAATTATCAAGTGTCACAACCTTATGGGGTCGCGTGGTGATCTGTAAAACTGGAAAAGAAAATTGTGGAGGCCTCTTCTCCCACGTTTGCGACGACGTGTTCACGATCCCAAGTATAACAATGAAGAACAATAACGTTCCTCAGCACGAGATCGCTGATCTTGGGCAGCAGCAACATCACCAGCAGCAGCAGCAACAGCATCATGACCCCAGCCAGATACAAATCACTGACCTGCGGCATCACTCTTTGAACGAGATCCTGAAGAACAACATGGAGATCATGAAGCCGTCAGAGCTGCACGGACTGCACCATGGCTACGACGACCATCAGGGATCGATGGATTGCGGCGAGCTGGTCGGCGAATCATCGTCGATGGGCGGTCCGGCGAGTGACAACAACAATAACCACCACCAGCACCCCCACCACCACCATCACCAGCACCAGCACCAACAGCTGCAGCACCAGCAACACCGCAGAAGCGATAGCAACAACAACAGCCACGGTGTCACCCGGGGCAGCATCGCTCACGGTGGCAGTCACGCACCGCCCCCGGGAACCCCGGCCAGCACCACCGCCACCCCCGGCCCCAACACCGCCAACCACGACGGCGACGATGACCTGAGCAAAAGCCAATTGATTTTGATTGATGATGAGCGCAGTTCCCTGCACGGCGATGACGACGTAAGTTCGATCCCGCACGACGCATCCCCCGTGCCACACTTTCCTCCCCATGCCCCGCACTGGTCGGTCCACGGACGTCTTCATCGGCGACGGCGATTTGCAT
>KE524784.1:0-67565 GCA_000441895.2 Anopheles sinensis | reverse complement strand
ACATTGTTACACCTTTGAACGTTCTGCTACCTCGGCAGGGTTTCCTACCATCGTCACCCGTTTATCAGATCCGCCAGCATTTGCGCGGACCGATCGATCGATTGTCGATGATTTTAATTTCAACCTCCAACCCCCCCCCCCCCCTTTCCCCTCGCCCGCAATAAAATGTTGCAAGTAATCCGAGCTACGTCAATCATTCGAGATTACTGAATTAATTATTACTCCCTCTCTCCGGCGATCACTTTTTTTCTTGGGTAAGGGTTGCCCGATTTCACGCTGATGAGTATGGGCACACGCAATAGACTGTTTTTTTCCTCTTTTCTTTATTACAAAGTGGTTCCCGATTTTTTTACAGCTCCCTTTTTCCCTTTGACCGCCAGCGCGAAGGGGTTCGCAAAGAAGGCGTCCGAGGTTGAGGCGCTCGGGCTCTAGTGGCCGCCCGTCAAATGTCGATCCACCAGTTACTTATTTGATGCTAGCAGGGCCCAAAAGCGATCGAAATCGATCACTACCCGGATCGACTACGCATTGACCCAATTCGCCAAAGCAGATTACATTTCGAGATCGGGACTTTCGAGCAGGCGGGGGGACGTTTGTTTGGTCGTCCTCGGCGGAAAGGGAAGCGGTACATACTACACTCAAGTGGAGCACACATTGTCTCATAGAAAGGGTATCGAAAGGCGGGCGAACAATGCCATGTGCCGATCGAAGTGAAGACACTTGCCAGGCCAAGTGGAAACCGCCTCCGTTCGGGACGCGAAAAACGCGACACACCTCCGAATTGTTTGTTTCAATTTGTTTTCTCGAATCAAACCAAGCGGCGGGTTTATCACAACAGCGCCACCCGGAGAGGATGGCTGGAGCCGGTTGGGAGGAAAAACAAACTTTTTGGCTCCCGTGTTTTCTTTTTTTCGAACGTTCGGTAGGCTAAGACAAATGCACGACTCCAGCACAAAATCATGACCACACGTTTCGTTCCGTACGTCTGTGGCAGATCTTTCTGTGGCGTGCTTCAACGCCTTACGAGACAATCTTGAGCGTAGCTACCACTTGCGCTGAGGGGATGTCGCTTCTCAAGTTCGTTCTCAGCCAACGAAAGGAACTGTCTTGGCGCTTTCCATGCCGTGCATAAATTAATACACTCTCCGTGGAGGGGGGGAAACAGACGGAAACATAGGAAAACACTTGTTCTCGCGTGGTTCGCTGTTGTACGCTTCTCCTCGCTGTTTGGATCCTCCGTTTTGGCAACACTTTTCTTACAACAAACCAAACGGTGACCAAATACTATATGAAACAGAAGAAAGAGAGGGGGGAAAACTTGTGGATCAAATGATCGGGGAGATTTGTTTGCCTTGATTTGCCCCTTCTCAACGTCTACTATTGACCGCGAGGACAGGAAACGTTTCTGTAACCTAAAGAAGGTAAACTCTTCCGCTGCTGAAAAAGTTTAAGAAAAAATCACCCTCCTCTGGTGAAAGACCCAGGCGGGAGTGAACGGAACGGACGGGAGGAAAATTATGGATCCCACGAAACGGCGTCACGACGACGCAGGAACCACTGCCGGAATCCTCCAATTTATGTGCCATCGAACAGCATGTCAACAGCGCCACCGTTTTTGCCGACCGGCATTGCAACGATAATGTGCCGCTTCGGTTCGGGTTTGTCTTTACTTCCTGCGTTTTAATCACATGCCACAAACATAAAAAGGTTTTCGGTAATCTCGTTAAGCATATTAGCGCTGGCTTTTTTTCTCTCTTTTTTTTTGAGACACTTGTTTCCGTATGGTTTTTACTTTTTTTCTTTTTTTGGAAAAATACACAATGTTGGTCAAGTCAAACCCACGCTGTTTTTTTTTATTGTAAACGTGGTTTAATCTTTATTGAAACCGGCACAACAAACTGGGTGCGTCAAGTGGTAGGAAAGTTAAACTGTTAACATATTCACGCTCGGGTCAAAAGCTCACGTTTCGAACCTTCGATAACCGAAAAAGCTGAAATTTACAAACATTCTCGACCACCGACTGTAATGCTCACATGCAAATTTCATTATACACTTTGTACGCCAACCGACGGGAGGCGATAAAGATGATAACGGTTCGTTGACTATCATTTAAACTGTCAATTCTAGTTATTCGTTTTACCTAAAAAAAACTGCGCCTGGGAAATAAGTCTCGTTAATCGGCTTAACGCACGGCAGGATGAAACATATTTCAATTATCAGCTCCACGTGGGATAAGCCGACAAGGAATAACGTGCTCAAGCAACCTCCCACGAGATGCCGTTGCACGATGATCTTCGGCGCGTAAACTTTGGTGTTTTCCTCTCGTCAAGTGCCAAAAACGTTACCAAAGCGATATCCTTTTGATAGTGGATGAAAATTGCGATACGTCGCAGAAAGAAAACCAACCTCAGGTATGGGACATATGAGTCAAGCGAACAACAAAGCGCAACAAGACCTCATGATCGTACAAAGGAAGAAACCCTGTTGCCTG
The DNA here is from genome assembly GCA_000441895.2 of Anopheles sinensis. Taxonomy (NCBI): domain Eukaryota; kingdom Metazoa; phylum Arthropoda; class Insecta; order Diptera; family Culicidae; genus Anopheles; species Anopheles sinensis. The sequence goes on along the minus strand of KE524784.1, from coordinate 65,074 downwards.
TTGGCAACACATCAAACAGCAGCTTGCTGAAAATTGGAATTAATTTTTATTTCTTTTTCGTCCCGCGGTAAACCTTCTTTCCCCCTTTCCAGTCCTCGCCCTCTCCCACCCATCTAGGCTTCCCCGTTGGGGGTCTGGTTTTAACTTGGTGACCCAAATTTCAAGTGTCGATTCCAGGCGGCTCAATTTTTCCGCCGAATGCCACCGAAAACAACAAGATCAACACGCAGCCACTGCTTTTTCAAGGCTCGGCGATGCGATGCAATGATGCTGCAATCGTTTGCGAAGATTTTAATGATGAGATTTTTCCGAAAGTGGTCCCTTATCCCTTGTGTTTGCCCTCGACTTCCTTTTTACAAAGGCAGTTTGTGCCGAACGAGAAATCACGGCCAACCCGAAATGAACGCCAAAAATCTCAAGCATGATCGCGCACGAACGGGCTCGACTTGAAAGTGCTAATAAAAACAAAAATGTGCACATATCTGCCCATTCAAGCGACGTCGATGTGTGTTCTTTGGGAATGCACAGCGGCGAAAGAATTCCATCGAAAAGCGGGCCGCTTGGTCACTTGGTCGGTCCCTGTTTTGCTCGCCTATTTGGTAGCCGGCAATAAAAGCCGCTGAATAAAGTTATGACAGGCAACAAACGGTGCCGGTGGGGAAGGTGCCAACGAGAGAGAAAGAAAGAAAGGGAGGAAAAAAGGGGGCTGGGTCGCGGTTTCACACGGGGAAAGCAAGAATTGTGCACAGAATCGTTATGCTGATCCCCGAAATGCAATGAAAAATGCACCACTCCTTTTCCTGCGTCCTTCCCGAAACCGGACCAGCTCGTGCCACCTTTTCGGCTGATCGTCAGGTTGTGATACCGAGTGGCCATCCCGAAGCTGCCATTAATTTGTGCGGCTCGCTGTACAAACAAAAAGAAATAAACAATAAAAATAATTACAAGTTAATAATAATTTATTAACCGTCCGGCATGTGCGGTGTAATGCGAGTGAAGTAAAAACCTGTAGGGAATTCCGTCGCGGATTCTTTCTTTAACGAAAACGAAACAACTCAAAATGCTTGTAAGGACATGGATGGCAGGGATTGCTACCACCGAGCAGTGTTCGGTGTGATATCTGGCGGTCAGTAACATCACCCGGTCATCCGAACAAACTCCATATTTCTTTGGGTCATATTTTTTTCATTCTCATACCTCTCCGGTGGTTTCTTTGACATCTTCTCTCGTATTGGCGGAATACAAAAACAAAAAAATTGAATGAAAAACCCGAAAGGAATTTATCTTAACTTCCTTTGTCCAAGTGTCGCTTCCATCGCGCGTCGCCCTGAGGTATGTTTTTCCTTCCCTTGCACTACATTTTCACCCCATTCGGGGTCCTCCCGTAAGGGAACGCAAACGCCACGAAAGGAAGTGACCGCCGAAGATTTATGAGTCAACGATGTTATTTAAACGATGCGGAAGAAATTGATTTAAACGCTCGACTAGCGACGAAACCTGGCGTTCGAGGGGAACGTGAGGTGTCGATCTACCTGCGGTTTTTTTTGTGGCGGATGAATGCTAATTTGTCTTCCGATATGGCACCGAAAGCCGCCGGTACCGAATATTGTTTCCCTTACTTCATTCCCTCCATCCCTTCATGTCGTTTTTGTGCGAGACAAATTCGCAACAAACCGATTCCGATAGGCCCTTTGCTGGCGCTCGGTGCAGGTGAATTTTTGAGGCAGCCGCGATAAGTGATTAATTTTATCACGTTTTTTTCCGCGCGACACCGAGAAGATCATACGCGAGGAATAAAATAACATTTCTTTTCATTCGGTTTCAGGTGGCAAGGCTGAGTGCAATCGATGGAGGCTTTTCTTTTTTGACAATGAAATCGGGTCACATAAGTGTACCAAGTGGAGGGAAGCGAGGAAGTAATTGGACGATCATTTATTTTGGGTAGAAGAATGAAAAGCCTCCGTTGCAGGAAGGTTTCAAATCTGTTTCCCATTAATAATAACCACTTTTGCTTCGTTACAACTGGTGGGGAATGATTTTCATCGCTGCTCCGATAGCTTTGCGAAGAGCTTCAAGAAGGGACGCACTGGCGCAGTACTTACCCATTGATCGCTTAAGACTCTCCGCGAGAAAAGTGACACAGCCAATAGCATATGATGCGCCCTTTTTTCTTTTCCCCGTTTCATTTCTCGGCGTGAAAAGTCAAAATCATCTGCAAAAGGAAAAAAAACAGACGAAGTTCGATCTTTTGATTTTTTGATTGATCTTCCCTTCGGTGGAGTTTGTGCATGGTTGGCGAGCAGCACATTCTTAACGATCCACAAACGGATCGCTCACCTTTGCTAACCTTTTCTGCGGTTCCAACCTCACCAGCGCCGAGATCGATCTGGTAGGCGACCGGGTCGGGTCACCAGCGACCCGGAAAGTAACATACAGACCAGATCGTTCAGTTCGAAAAGAAAAGTAAAACCTCAACCGAGGGATGCATTCAGCGATGCCCGCAGCATCTCGTAACAAAGGTTCACGGCCGGTTCGGGGTGTTAAAGGAGAAGAGAAAATAATGCAGAAGAAACCGAAAAGCGAAACGCGCGCGCACGCTCTCAGTTATGCTGACCAGTATAGAGTAGTTGTTGATTGATTAACGTGTAAAGGCATCGCGCGCCCAGGTTTACCTTTATCACACGACCATATTAAAGTTTCCCTCCTTGATCCCTCACCCCCGCGTCGCCATTTTTTAATCGATCGACTTCAAGCGCCTCAACATAAGCGACGAACCCACCCGACGGGGAATTTGAACTACCGAAAACGGCTGACCGAAAAACAGTGCACGCCGCTCGTCGACACGCGTTCGTCGCCTTAAGCCTTCGATTCAGCTGTAAATCGGGGTAAAATGAAGTGACCATTTTTCATCGCCGGCGGTTGCGCTGCCGTTTGGAGCAAAACGGATCGGAACCCTTTCAGAAGGGGGTTCGTCGCTTCAATCACGATCAATTTCTTTTCCAACGAACGGCGCTGCAGCATAGGACAATCTACCTTCGCCCCGTAAAACCGAACTATACACGTACACCTGAAGCAGGCCTGATTGTTTCGTGAGTCTTTCCCCCAATCGGAGAGCAGTGTTCATCTCCCAACTTAATTACCCGCGGGAGAATTGGACAATGTTCAATGCATGTTCGAAGGGGGAGACTTTCAGTAGGTTCGACAAAAACGAAACAAAATTGGTCCCGCGAGCTTCCAGGAAGCACATGGGCGATCTCGTTTTCTTCGTATACTGCCCTTCATTTTCCTGTTGTTGTTGTTGAGGAACCCTCTTTTGTTGCTGCTTTGTTTTCCTTTAATTGGTGTACAACATACCCGCGAACATCCGCGCGACCGGTGTGTGGGCACGAGCCACGAAAATAAAAAGGCCATCGGATCTGCAATGACGGACGGGTTAGATCGATCTACCGCGAACCCGCGGTTCCTAGAGTCCCAACCCGAACGCGAGGACGTTCGATGAATGGTCCATCACCACCCGAAAATTAAACCCAAACCCCCAATGAGCGTGAGTGAGGGATAGCATCCAGAAAAAACGAAAAAAGCAGCATCCCCCAAAATGTAGCGTTAGGTAAGATGCTTTTTAATTGCTGGCGGTCCTCTCGATGGTTGTTTCCTTTTTTTCCCCCTCCCCCCTTCTACACCTATCGTGTCTTTCACGAGTCGTTGTGTCTTTTAAAGCGGCTGATCGGATTGTACGTTTTAGAAAAGTTTCCGATTCGCTTTAATCATCGCCAATCATGAAAAACGTTAAACTATCATTCCAAACGCAACCACAAACTCGCCGAGCGGCGTCTCGGCGCATAATTATAGCCATTAGCTGGTCGGCTCGGGCGAACATTGTTTCGCTTTTCGGGCTCTTTTCTTTTCAATGCCTCCCCACGGTGGGCAGGTAGTTTTGCTTTGAAACTATTAATTTCTCCCAAACGACAAAAACGGTCAGCACAGCACTTGAGCCCACGACACGAGAGTGAGTTTAATCGAGACGGTATTATTTTACGACCCTCCAGCGTATTTGTGTTGTGCGTTTGATTAGTGCCTTGGATGGCAGGGGAAATTTTAACATCCAATAACCACCCGAAATTTAAGGGATGATCAAAGTCGTTAATTCGCCTGTGTATCGATATAGTTTCACCAAAAATGGTCTTGCGTGTGATAAAACATTTTTCTATGCTCCCCAAAAGAAACCATACGTGATCTTTGACGGACATGTTGATGCCTTTTTCCGTACGGAGGTATCTTTTTAATATTAAAAACCCATAATTATGCCTCATGTCTTTAGCTGTCACGTAAGAGTGATGGTAATAACTCGACTCCTAGGCACGATCGCGTTATCAGTGGGTTGCAAATATTTCTAACTTTTCTAGAGGGAGAAAGCTGTGGCCTAATTTAGTCCTTATTTTCCGTTAGATTTTCTTTTTTCACATTTATAATTTTTTTATATTTTTATCCTCCCTCTTAACAGCTCTCTGCTCAGCTCCATCCATCCACCCTAATCAGTGTTTGCCCTTTTCAAATCCATTCGTCAACCGGATATTGTTACCAAATTTTGTGCTAATGAGTTTCCCAATCCCGATCAGAACGCCCGAAAAGACGACCGGCCGCCGAGCTATCGAGCTCTTGCTTTCGCAGGCAATTTCCTAATTCAATTCCGAACCACGTAAAACCGGGTTCTCTCGTGTTGCTTCCTTCCATTTATTTTTGGTCTCGTTCCTTCCCGTTCCATGGTTTCTTTTTAAACACTCAACACATTCGTCTAACCCTCCAAGGTTCTAAGTTCTGTGTTTGCAAAGTTGGCTCATGCACTTCCAAGCGCGAGATGGCGTCTGGCCGTCTGGTCTGATGTTGTTTTTGTTTTTTTTCTTTTACCGTCGGCTCTGTTCTATGTACCGTTCCTGTTTTTTGTCTCCCCGTTGCTTTAAAAGGCGTAAGTTTGTAATGTTTTGTTACCAGAATTTATTATTACTTTTTTAAGGTTCAGGTCTGTGAAATTACACTCATTCAACGTTGCCGGCTCGGTAAAGGATCGGAAAGATGAAAAATAAGAAGAAAAACTCTCACACATACAAACACACGCCCATAAAGCCAACAGGAAGGGTTCTGGGGTGTGCGTACACCCCTTTCCAGCTGTTCGGTAGGTCGGCTGATGCCTTGGGGGCAAATAAAATTTAAAAAGCCTCCCCATTCACAAAGCGCCAGGGTGCGTCTAGCGGGCACGGGGCGGAGGGTAAGCGGGCTTGGCAAAAAGACCCATTGCGACGCTAGTTGCCTCAACAAAATGGGCCTGCTACTCTTTGCGTTACAAAACAAAAAAACAATGAATGGATTTTCCTCCGCCGCGTTCCTTTTAGTTCTAGTTTGTGTTTTGTTTGTCGATCGGTTTTTCCATTCCTTTTTTGCAATGCACAAATTTTCTCCTTATGTTTGCTCAGTGTTTCGGTGAAGTCGAGCATAAATGAAACATATTGCTAATTGTATTGAAGGGCGTAATACTTTCCTATGGGTCCTTCCATTTTTCGTTGTTGAGTTAACTTAACGTACCACCAGAAAACTGCACCCCGATTGGCGGTTTTTTCTTTCGATAAAATATTAACCGTCGCATATTGCAATTTGCCAAACGCGATCGTTGCCTGCCCGGCTGGTTAGTAACGGCATGACAAACCCGGCACAATGATGAACTCGACTCGGTTTGATGGGATGATACGCTTCCCTTGTTTGGGCGTCGAGCGCTTACCCACGGCGTCGATGACGCACGATCAAAAACAAATTGAACCTAATGAAGCACCCAATTTCCAGCGTCCACAGTCTGCCCCCTTGTGGCCGTTCCGTTCCTCACACCGGTGAACCGGTGGCCAGATTAGCAATTATTTCGCGCAACCCAAAGCCACGACACGCCACGCCATATGTGCTTAGTTTTTCGCAGTCCACCGGTCAACATTCCAGGCATTATCCGCGCGTCTCACGGGAGATTACCGTTTAGAAGAACATTAATCATCGACTTCTGTCCGTTCGGGTTTGCTAGAAATGCTCCTCATCATTTTTCGTTATTTTTATTCGCCCTCGAACGGCCAAGTGAATGGAAGCTCGAAGGTTGGGTCAACATGTGAGTCCGTGATGGGTTGGAATGTTTTTTTTTTTGTTGCCATTTAACCATCCACCCCCTTCTTGCGAACCGTTCCCTGATGAGGCTGTGGTTCATATAGAAATTGACAAAACAGAAAAATGTCTCCCCGATCTCCCTCCTCCGTTTGGTCAAATCGCTCGAAGTAGGTGAAAAGCGGTCCAACATTCCTCGATCACGATCGATGTGACCTCTGTTCAGTTTAAGTTCATTATAAGTACACACATTCCGATCGGCCGCTATGTTCCGTTTTTGGCGAATGTCATCCGAATTCCGTAGGGGAAAACTTTCTGCATGTCATCGGCTCTAGTGAAGGAATATTGTTCCCATTTTTTTTGTTTTTCTTTCTCGTTGAACCCGAGTCCTAATTTGAACCGACGCGCCACATCATAAAAAATGAGCGATGGTGAAAAGGTGGAGGTGAAAATTAGACACCACCACGAGAAGCTCGCGGGGAGGGAAAAGAAAAACATGGGAAGGAAACATTTTTATGCACCCTCTCAAAACACATCAAATAAACTCCCGGCACGCCGATTACGCGCCCTAATCAAACAGGGTCGGCTCGGCGTTTTCGCTCGCGCGCACCAATTTGCCCCGGGTCGGATATCGGTCCGATATCGGCTTAACCCCGTTCCAGCGCCCTGCAGATCGCTCGTGCGAGTTGGTGCCATAAAAGTGCACCGAAGCGGGCACCAGAATCTGGACCGGAAACCGCGACAACCTGCGAGTCTGGGCCCGTCTTCCAGCGCCCTCAAGCCGGACAACGGGTGCGCGAGCGTGTGCGCAACCATTTATGGTACCATTCCGTCCACTACCACCGTCGCATCATCACCGTCGTATCATCGGTGGCCACCGCACCTCCGGTTTCGGAGCGGAAGGCGCGACCACGGACGCGAACTGTTTCGCGTAGTCGAGGCTCGGTGGAAATTAATAAATTATTTCATTCGAGCGCCCGCCGAAAGCTCCTTTGCCTTGATGATGGTGCCTTGGGATTATTCGTAGGCTCATTCACAACCATGTGCTACTATGCACTCGCACATCCGCCCGGCGGTTCGATGCCGATGAATGGGACGAATGAGTTGCTTCAGGATCGTTCGGAAAGGCTGATATTCTGCAAGCGATTCCCGTTGGCTTCACCGGGAGGTTTTTTTTATCGAAAAAACGGAAGACCCGGCGTCTATCGGAAATCTTCCCAGAATAGAAAAACCCCGGCCGGGTCAGCTTCCTCTAGCTTTGGTTTATTTTCATTTGTTAAAAATATTTTATATAAAAAAAACTAAAGACGCTCCCAAACGAAAGGGAGTCACACCGAATGCAAATGAACGCGTCCGAGACGCGTCCGCCACCGGATATCCGAGAGCTATTTTTCATGACATTTTTCTCCCTCCTTTCGGCCGGTCTTCCTCGCCGGTTGGTCTATCTTGCTCCTTTTTCCTTCCCCCGTTTTTTGTTTTTCGGTTTTGACTCATCCACCCCAAAGGCTCGAACTTATCGAAACAGCCGGAGCCCTCCCGGACCGGACCTAAATTGCCCCACAAAGCAACCTAATCGATCGGCCATGGGTTTAGTTTTGACAGCAAAGTGTTCGAACGGGATTTTTCTTCCGTGCCCGTGCTTCTTGCATTCTCCCCCTTCCCCACCCCTTCCTCCCCAGTGTCGATCGTACGTTATCGGTTGGCGCGCGGTCGCGATCGTTTTCTCATTCTTGCTCTCACGACCGGCGAGTCCGCGTCCGATCGGAAAGGAGGAACGGTAAGGGAGGAAAAAAAAAGGCAAAATCTCTGTCAATTAATAAATTAATTGGTCACACATTAACATTCGCTGGGAACGCACCGACCTGCCGTGGATCATTTCGAAAACCGATCCGGAAGCCCCGGGCCCGGCCCGCTCCAGCGTAGCGGTATCGTGCGTAGAGTTTTGTGGTGGGAAATCGCCGGCCCCGGGTCGATCAACAACCGATCAGCCGGAGGATGCTCATGGATACCGCAGATGGTAGCATTCTTGCGTTAGATATTTCATATCGATGTCACTCGGAAAGGGAAGGAAGAGCTAAAATCGGAGACTCGAAAGTGCCACCCAAAACACCAAGGGTTGAAATTGTGTCAAAGATCGAATTACTGCTGACAGCGCTACTCTTTGGTATTCCTTTTATTATCCTCTTTGGAAATACTTACTGACATTTCGTAGCCAACCTTTGACCGAATCTATTGTGTATCTAATATTGTCAAGATTTTCTAACACACCATTTGCAGAAACTCTGGAACTGTTTATTTGTAGTTATGGTGAAATTGAATCCTCATAATAATACTTTGTTTTAGATATGCATAAGGGAAGCAGGACTGAAAGCATCAGGTTAATATTGTTTAGTGGAAAAAGTAATAAGCAAATGAAGAACATGAACGAATTTTGATAACGAATGTCTAATGGCAAAGAAAAATGATCCTATTGATTATCGTTCTTCTGATAACTAATGGCATTGCTAGGGCATTCTACTTTTAAGTAATGCCTTCCTTGCGTGAAAGCCTGAGGAATATACATTGTTCTTGGGTAGAAGTAGTTCTTAAAATGAATCTAAACATTTTACTATTTTTAATACAGAAAGATCTATGTCAGTTCCACATGTTTCACAATAACTATGACTATGATCTTCTATTTTCCGTTTGTTCAACAGATCATTTGTGTGTTCTTATCGTTCTCATCTTAAGACATGAAATTTAATCGAGATTCGAGATTACGAGATAAGTTCACCTGGTATACTGATCAACCTTAGATTATCATTCTTGCAATATACATTTACACTCACTAGTTACGTACTTCGCTCAAGCTGCTGTACCAAGATTATGATATCAACAGCCACGGTTATAACTTCTTCTGAAAACACTATGATAAACTTGATTGTCTAAAACCAACTGTTGGAATATCATGTGCTTCGTTTAGGAAAAACGCTGTTACTGTTATGATATCAACTGAAAACCCCTGTATATCATGAAATGAGAGTGGACTTTTCATTGGGCTTTTCATATGATTTCGGGAGCAAAATTGATGTAACTATGAAATTTATTGATTTATGAAAAATATGTTGGGCTCAGGATGCTCTAGCTCCTCTATGCGTTCTACCTAAAGAAGGGATTTATCTGCTTCTCTATATTCCACAGAGTATTTAGATGCTTCTTTGCAACCATCCTTCTAAAAAAGTAGCTTAAGTTGAACCATCTGAACTGGACACTCTCGCCATCAAATTGGCTTACTCTTAACAAGCTCCAACAAGATCTCGTTGGCTTTCGGCGCATTCTACTTGAGACACCTCCTTCGCAGATTGAACGCGTCTTTAACCATTTGCCGGTGGAAGCGTTGAAGTTAATTACTCTTCTAATACATCGCTAGCGATTTTTCAATCATCACCGAGGTGACCACGAAATCCGTCAAATCCGGTGCTCCCAGTTGGAGTGTGTCTGCATGTGTGTGTGTGTGTGTATTCCAATTCCCTTTTTCTTGGCAAACACATCGAGCTGGAACGCGGTGCAATCGATGGTCCGAAAGTAATTCCGTCTCGCCAGCTGCTGCCGTGGAGCGTGTGGAGTGGAGCCTCGGTGGACTCCCGGAGCTGACCTAAGCATGCTCCAATCACCCAACGCTCCACTGGTCATCCCGTTCCTCCCACCCCTCTTTTTCGTGAGCGCCAACCATCGAAGGGCGAAAATGATTAATGATGGAATTGTATCAAACATGATTTATATTCAAATCTCGAAATGGGCTTAGCTGATTTGCTTTCGGTGGTTGTGCTTCTTGTTGTGCGCCTGCTGCCCACTTCGGTCGATGATCATGCAGTGTTCTTTCCCTTCGTTTTCTTCCATCTTAAAACGCACAGCTTTTTCCTCTCTTCCCCAACGGCGACTTCCCCCTTGCGCACTCGTTGCCCTTTTTTCTGCCAGCAGTTTCATCTCTCTTTTATCTTTGCTCATGTCACCATCATCACCAGCTCGTCCTCCGGCACGCGGAGGAAAGTCCCGCGATGGGCGATAGACGGGAACTATGTTTCAATTTATTTCACTTTGTAGACGACCGAGTTTTCATTTTCCCCTTCCCCCGGCGCGGGAAAGAAATGAGGAGGTCGACATACAAATAAATTGGTCGATCAAACGCCACCCCAAACGGTCGGAAAGAAGTCATCATCGGGGCCACCTTTTGCAAGCCCGATTCCCGAAACACCCGCTCCCTGCTGGCGGTGGATACAGTTTTCATTTTGTTTAACTTACTCCCGATTCGATCCGATCAATCTACCTTTCGGGCCACGCGTTGCCTCCCCTCCCTTTCCGCCGGTGTTTGTCTAATCGCCTATTTTTCAAGACGCAGGCTACGGATTTTTCCTCCGCCCAGCCGAACCCGTTGTGGATGATCAAATTAAGTTATTATCCTCCACAAACGAGATTGTTAATGCGTTTTTTGATTCGAACGGCCTGGTACACAACTGTATCTAAATCGAGCTCGCTCTCCTCTCTCTCTCTAGCTTACCTCCCTTTCTTTCCTAGCCCTTCGGAGGACATTTTCTTGGGCGGAATATTTCCAAACAAGCTAACATTTGCACCCGATCAGTTCCCAGTCATCTATCAAAAAAGCAAATAAAGTCCCGCTCTTGTCACGAAAGGTTGTTAACCGAATTGTTAGCTGCCAAAGGGTGGCCACAAGCGGCAGGTTGCTCGTTGAGGTTCGCCCATGTTTATTGAACCACCATCCACCGAGTTTTCCTCCCATTGCTTCAGCTCACGGTAAATTAATTGCTTCACACGCTCGTCACACGGCTCCCTGCTGTGGGGCGCACTTGTTGACCGCTCCTAAACGTTATTAACATAAACATGGCTAGAGACGTTACGCGGAAGGCCGCCCGAACGAAACGACCGCCTGGCGGACCGGGGGATGTCTGCGATGAAGAAGCCACCCCAAATCTTAATTATCAAAACCGAACTGTCCTCCGCGAGCGCGCGCGCGACTGCTGGGAAGGAAGCATAAACAATCCGTCCGAAATACCGCTCGGGGTGGTCGCGACATGTCGTCGGATAGTCGAAGCTCCTTGGGAGTTTCAATATTTACGAGTGGGAAAATCGATTGCACCAGCGCCAACCAGCGTTTTCGAACGAATCGGATGGCGCATTTGTGCTCCGTTCGCTTTTCTTCGGCTGGCATCGATCGGGAAAATTTATGGACCGGTTCCGTCGCACCCGAGGCCGGCCATCTAAAAATGAAGATTTATTTGGCACCGCTCATTTGCGTTCGGCCTAGAGACGGAGCGACGGCCAGGATGCGGCCATCGGAGTCCGATTGCGCGAGGAAACAGCATCGTTTATCAGCTGGTGATTTTTTGCTTTGTTTTCCCTCACGGTTTCTTCATCGATCGAATGTAGCCACAAAATCGAAGCTTCCATTTTGTAACTTCTGAACGGGCTCCGGTTAACCGTCTTCAACCGATTTTATTCCTACGATCACTGGCTGCGTCGATGGCAGCAAAAAGGGCTCCCGACGTGAAAGATGATCTTCCTCTTCGGGCAAAACCCCACGTCCCGGACAAAGGTCCCAATATTCAATTTCATCCGAAGTCCGAAAAACGGTTCCAAATTATGACTAATGTGTTGGGCGATATTTCATGCTGAAAATTCACCGCGTTCGCGCCTTTTTCTCCGACGGCCGTGCAGCGAGCGGACGCGAATTGATTTTACGATCGGTTTCAAACGAAAATACATCACCATTTCCCGTTCGTGACAGATCTGGGCCGACGGGGATGCGTTGGCCGGCGTGTGAACCTCCGGGAGAGGTTTGGTTTTTGGGTACCACTGGGATGATTTAGCGAACGCTTTAGGATTTAACGAATCACAAAGTTTCTTACATTTTGTGAAAAATAATAAATGATGTTAAGAACCGAGAAAGGACTAACTTCGATTTACGTTTGGAATTGATCAAAATGAATGTGCAACTGAGCGGGCCAGTGAAGAAGAAGAAGAAGAATGTGCAATACTCATCCAAATTTCTTATCAAATCCACTCTAAAATGTTATATTGTTATTTAAAAAAACACAAGAAAAAGCTTTTCTTGAAACTAAACATATTGTGATGAAAAGTTTACTCTCCTAAGTAAATCTCAATAAACACTAGAATTTTTCAAAGGAATCTTAAATTATGTTTCCTTGTTTAATGAGCTAAAGAAGAGTTGTTATTTTCTCTGCCAGCTCTTGAGAAACGTCTCAAGAAAGGACTTAATGGTTTATGTTTGGAAAAAGAACTGACCTACCACGTCTCTTTCTAACTCAACATCGCTACATTCTGATTGAAACGATCCGCAAAATGGGGTAACAAACGCGACGTAGGAAAAATCTGATCAACCATCAAACGTACCATTAATCCCGATCCTCATACGCTCCATGCCTGGCATACCGAAGACCAATCATTCGAACCGTTCCATCATTCCAACCGAACCGGGAGTTAGTTTATCTTTGACAATTTATCGATCGTTCCGAGCGTGTGAGGTTTAAGTGTATTGTTTTTTTTTGTTTTCTACTCCAACACGTCTCGCAGAAAAACGAAAACGGCGGCCCTCCAAAAACAATGATGAAAATTAATGTTACCTTCGCTTTCGCCGTGTGCCATTGCGAGGTCAGCACCGCGCCAGGTGGGAGTCTTCTAAACGGTTCCCCTCCAAGTGCGATAAGGGTTTTAAAGGTTTACCGGTTTTTCGATATTTTAAACTCACTTCTTTCGTAAGTGGTTCAAATGTGTTTTCGCATGTTTGGTGTTCCAAAAAATAAAACTAAGTCCAAACAGTGCGGTCCAGATCTGATCTGCGTTTTTATTGACATCGGGCTTCTTTCGAAACGTGTTCGAAAAAGTGTTTAAAACAATGCCAAAGCCTAGCGCACGAGATCCTCGTGCGATTGTTGGCCATAGCCGGACATAGCTGGAGGTTTTTTGGACCGTTTATCCGGCAGATGATCTGCTGGGGAGGTTCGAACGAACGGTCTCGGGGAACTGATCGCCTTGCTAGCCTTCCTCCCTGCACTAAAGCAACGGGAATTTATTGGTCATTGAGATGCGAAGCCGCCGTTTTTTTGGAAGCCGTGTGTCTTTTGAATAGCTTCCGAAAGGGTTCCGCAGCACATTTTTCGGTTTTACCGCTGAACACTCCGGAGCACGTGGGTCACACCAACCCACGGCACCTGAAGATAATCACAACCGTCAATCCGTTCGGCGCGCGGTTGGTTCGCTTATCTTTTCGCCGGTAAGCGCTTCCCTCGGGAGTGTGTAAAATTGTCTTTAAATTACACCCAATCTCCGCCGTGGCACACTTCCGCGGAACGGTGACGAACGACGGGGCTGTAAAACTACTACAAAAGCCTTTTTATTGAACAGTAATCCATCATTTTAATGGCTTCCTCGATGGACCGGGCATGGCGGATCCACCCACCTGGAGGACGCTGGCCACAAAGGGGTTAACACACGACAACAAAACGAGCAAATCGGTTCCTTATCCTGCGATCTAAATAGTCCTCCCGAACATCCTGCCAAGAGCACATTACGCCCACTCGCCTTCCCACCCTCCAAATGCTCTCCGTATGATGGAAAGGCATCTTTTATCAGCCAACCGACACAAGAAAGGGGGCCTCATATTTCAAAATCCCACACGGATAAATTTCACTACGATGTCGCAAAAACTAACCGAGCAGGAAAAAATTCACGACTTGAAAAGAAATCCATTTTTCTTGGCCTTTGGCCTGCTTCCTGCGGGAAAGCGAGCAGTGTTCACCACCGTTATCATCGTCACCTGCATGTCCGCCAGTGTTATTTATAGACTCGACTCGGTCGACGAACGGCTTCCTGTTTTGGCCCAACAGCGTTGGGTAACATGGATTTAGTTAGAAAGCGGAAGTACAACCGATCCCTTTCATCCCCGAACCAGAAATCGTCTTCAAGGATAAATTCAATAGGATGCGATATCCTGGTGACAATGTGTTACGTGGAGGGAAAGCATTCCATCGTCGGATGCAGTTTTCTTCTTTATTTATGTCATCATCCATCGAAGTCTTCAGTGTGTCCGTCGCTTGTGACACTTTAATAAGCGAGAGGATGTTCCTTTCGAACTTCGCTCTCGGGCACAAGGTTGTGGATGAAACGTAGATTTGCAGCATTTTCTGCCTAGACGGTGGCGATTATACTTTACCAAATAAACCAACACCCAAATACCGACAAACCATGCTGAATTGCTTCTCTTTTCTCTTTTTTCTCTTTCTAATTCCAGACACTCACACCGTCCCTGCAATCACAGCTGGTAATTGAATTAATAAGTTCCTTTTAATGCTTTAATGTAGATGTTGATCCGTGCCCGAAATGTACTAGCGTGCTTTGCTTTCGAGTCATCCACTTCCGTTCGGGAGTGTTCTTTTTTATCTACATTCTTCCTCGCATCCTCTCTTGCTTACTCATAACCAATGTACTCACACGCAAACACAAAGCTAACCATTTTCCTACTCCTTGCTGTACATTTTTCCCTCACCTTTACCAAACACTGCATCAACGCGGCTGCATGTGGCGCATTTGTGCCCCAAGGCGCACGGAAAACAAGGGAAACCCCCGTTAAGGAAACCGAACACAAAGCAAACTCAACGGTGCACTTCGTAACGCACTTCCAATAAAAATTAAAAAAAAACAAGAAAAGAAACCTCCGACCCCCGGGAGTACAATGAGAGTTTACCAGCAGCCAACGGTGCGTCATATCCGTCCCATCGGAAGCGGACAGCCCTCGAGGGTTAGGCTCCTCCCATGCCGAAAATATTGAATGCACTCTCTCTTCTTGTTTTTCCTTTTGCGCACCCACTTTAGCCCTCCGCGATGAGCGGGTTAATCGAAGGGGGAAAATAGGGTCCCGGGGGTTGCGGTCCGGTTGCGGGGAATGCAAGCGAATTCCTTGCATGCCCCCTTTAATGCTAGACGCCGCGCGGTGGTAGGGAAGGGATTGCTGCGAATTATGACGCCCCGGGGGGACTGGTGAAGTGAAGATTTCGTGCCATTGTCGTGGCCGTGCGTTTGCTCTTGGAACAGATGTTCTGCATTGATTTTATTAACCGTGGTGATGTAACGCCAATTATGGAATGAAGAGGAAGCCATTTTGGTGCGTTGTTTCGGCTCTTGTTTTGGAGGTCCTTCAGGATCATGGCCGTTTCACATTTTAAAACAGTTTCGCATATACGCCCTGAAAGAATTATTAGATTTTCCATTTCCACCTTTAGTTCTGAAACTTCAAAAACGAGAGCAAAGTTAGAGCATATTCCAGCGGAGTAAAATGAACTGGTGGTTTTTTAGTTATTCAAACATGAAATTTCGAAATGAAAAACAAACACTTTGAAAAAAAGTTACTGACTAATTCACGGCTCTGTATTTAAACTACGCGTAACATGAAATTTACGTTTTAAATTAAGCAAAGATAACGAGATATGCTGGTTGGATTTATGATTTAAAATTTATCAGTGATCTTTTAAAATGCTTCAGATGAGCGATTGTTGAATTTACATATTTCTGGAAAGATAATGAATGTCAACAATTTGTAAAATATTGAATTTTGAATGGACTCTCACATGTTTGCAAACCTAGATTATCGTGAGACTTCATAAATCATAAAATATTTATGTTTGATGTTCTTGGAATTTAAAATTACGCAAATGAAACAACTATTTTCTTGATGCCTTCTGACCGACGGTTTGAGCTAATTGATTCATACGTTTTAATTCATCCTTCTCCTCTTTAGAAAATTATTATTTCCCCTTAAGAGGTCCATATTGACTCACCTTGCGCTTCCTTCCTTTACAAGTGAACTTTCGAAACCAAAAACGCTGATAACTGGAATATCGAATTACAAAATCAAAATCAACATTGCCGGGAAATTCCGCCAGATTGTCAATTTCTCCTATTATCTAATACTTCCTAACTCTCTCTCTCCTTCCGTCACCAACATCAACGCTGTCCCGAAGAGTGTTTAAATGTTGTTATTATCTTCGGCTTATCCACGGGGTCCGACGTAACAGTCCATGCGCACCAACAAGACGCTGGAAAGCGGCTCATTACGAGCACACCCGGCAGAAGCATGCGGCAAATTGAGCGATGAGCCGCCAATACTTGCCGGGTGGAGTTATCGGTGAGAAATGAGCCGAGGACCATCGCCCATTCCGGCAACGACGCCGCTGAAACCCAAAACCCGCCGAAATCACCGACCAGGCCGTACACACTTCCAACGCACACAATCTCTTCCATTAACCCAACAATTATATTCGCATTCATCAGAAGCGGCCAGCACGTCGCGCGCCAAACCCCACCCGATCCGGACAACCAACACGCAGTCGGTGAAGGAACCTGTCCTGGCCGGGCCCAGGTGTAGGAAAAAGCCACCGCCGGCGGAGTGAAAAGCAATTAAAGAAACTCGACCTCGACCGGGCGGGCGCATGTTTCCGTCCGCGTTTCGCTTAAGAAGTGGACCGTTTTGCCTTGGCCTGTGCGGCAAGTTCTTGGCAAACGAGTTTCGCGCCGCTTCTGTTGTGTTTCTCGGGGACCCGAGGAGAAATGGCTGTAGAAAACTTTCCCTGCGCCCGCCGATCAATTCGAGAGCTCGAGCTCGAACGGCGTTCCTGGATAGTTCTGAATGGGAAGTTTATCAAATCAAACACACGATCACCGGAAAAGGATCTTGAGGCTATGGCAAGAATAACCAAAAATCAAGCCAAATGGTACACAAGGGGAACATGCAAAGTAGGTTCTCCTCAAGCGGGTTATTAATTGGAGAAGCATTTTGCACATTCCACGCATACCCCGTCGATCGGCGAGCGTAACATTCCACTCGGGACCATATTCTTCGGGCCAAAAATCGACCAAATTTGTGGCGGAAGAAATTCTCTCCTCTTGGTTCGTTTTCGTCGAGGCTCATCAGCATAATGTGCGTTCGAAGGATCGATCGCAGCGGCAGACAGCGAACCAATG
Source organism: Anopheles sinensis (assembly GCA_000441895.2). Classification (NCBI taxonomy): domain Eukaryota; kingdom Metazoa; phylum Arthropoda; class Insecta; order Diptera; family Culicidae; genus Anopheles; species Anopheles sinensis. The sequence continues at coordinate 47,911 of KE524784.1, read as the reverse complement.
CATCTCGTGCGATGCAACGCGAGAAACATGAATTAAAATACCTTCCTTGCTTGCAGTGTGCTTTCCGGTGTTTCTTCTCTTGTTCCCCGTACACCCTGTGCCTTTGAAGCGACACAAAAACCTGCGAATGGCATGGAATTATGCTGTTTTACTTGCATGTTCATCGTCGGAAATCATATGCTGCCCCGGCGCGGATGGGGACGGAACAAACGTTCCTTTGCCGTTCGGTTCGGAACCCGGCTCTCTCTCTCTCTATATATCTCTGTTGCTCCCTTCGGACGGTGCATCCCGCACCCCGCCAATCTCGCTCGCTAATGCTACTGATTGATGAAAAGAGGAGGGTTGAAAAATTTGCCACCAGAAACCGAAACTGCCTGCTCGTCCTGCCCGCCCGCCAGCCCGCCCGTGGGTTTTTAGGGAGGGAAAACAAAAATAAAACGCAGGAAAAACATCCCGGTCCGATCCCTTCCAGGTAGGGTTTTGATGGAAACGCAAAAGAGCCAATGGCAAAAATTGATGAGCGAGAGAAAGCACAGGACACTGTGCGATGCACGGAGGGAGAGCGAGAAAAGGAGAGCGAATGAACGAGAGGCAGAATGTCATCAAAACCTTCCCCGCGGGGAGGTGGAAGAATAAGAGGGAGAGAGAGTAAAAAAGGGCCAACGAGGGAAAGAAAGGTGAAGCATATTTTGAGCATAATTTAGTGAGAGCATAAGCATACGGGAAGCGTGGAAAGGCGGTGGGAAGTTCAAAGAGAAGAAAAGCGCACAGACAACAGGGAAAAAGACACGAAGATGACGCCGACGACGACGACGACGCACCGAGGGCCAAACAAATCGTCGCTACCGATTTTATGCTCAGTTTGCGTTAGATCCTCCGCCCGTTATGATTGATTAGGAGAGGCAGCATTAAAGAATCCCTCCGTCCGCCCGTAAGCATAATCCGCGTGGTGATCGTGCGACGAACACGTGCGAAATCGGAACGCGGGTGTGTACGCGCGCGCGTGTGTGTGTGTGTGTGATTTGTGCCAACACAGAAAAAAAAACACCCAAACAAGAAAAATAGATCATGATCGATCGTTGGTGAAATTGAACGTGAATTTATGCTGGCCATTGTAAAGAAACCCCGATTGATAAAAATAGAAACCCCAACAGGTTGAACCGTTCGTCCATGGTTTCACCATCGGTTCGAGCGTGCTTGCGTGCTAGTGATTTTGGGTTTTTTTTTTGCGACATCCTTCCCTTCGCGAGTGGCCGACGGTTTTGGTTAAAGATTTTCGGAATCCGTGACCAGCTTAACCTACAACTCGAAAAGCGTACCGACGGCGGCTTAAAATTACGATCGCACGATCGCACGTGGTTGAGGTGGTTTTGTTTTCGTTTTTCTTGCGAGTCGTTCCACGGATCATTTCGTTCGCAAACCGACGGTGCACGGATGGTGATCATCATCCCTAAGCCTCCCGGAGGAGTGTACACCAAACCCACATGCCCGTCGTCTGATTTACCGTCGGGTGCGGGGTTCCACTTACATTATCCACTTACTAGGGGGAGCGTGAAAAGGGGGGTGGAAAAACGAGCAGGACCAGCGGCGAGAATCGGTGAAGTTGGTTTGGGGAGGAAAGCTTGGCTCGAAGAAAATAAACCCCACCAAGTGCGGGCAAGTGCGGAAGAAACAGGCAAAATACCGTGCGCCAGCAATGATTGAGCATAATTGAAATATAATTAGACCCAGAAGAGAGAGGCAGTAGGGTGGGGAAGGGTAGCCCGGGGGGCAATTATCGAATTTAGCATACGTAAGGTCCCCGCCGAAAGAATTTTGGCATTAGGCAAATGTTTCCTGCAGTTTTCCAGCATTCCAAGTGAAGCCCTTTTTTTTACACCGCCTCATCCCCGCGGGGTCGACGATCAATTTTCCACCTGGAGGACTTCTTGGCCCCCGAAGCCAGCCTTGCCCTGGCCGAGACCGATAGATCACGCGTTGTGTGTCGTTGCGCAAGTGGGTACCAGCTTAAAAGTGCCTAATTGCATCATTGCGGTAGTGAGCGCGTGTTTTGACACGAGCTAAACGATTGGTTAACCTAATATATGGAGCGACAAGCGCAACATACACACACACAGAGGCAAGCACTTGATGCCGCCGGCTAGTGGTCCAGCGTAATTATTTCATTCATATCTTGCCAGTGGCATGTGAAGTTAAAAAAAGATCAACAACCACAATCCATTGGCCAGCGAGTGTCTTAACGTCGTTGTCCTCCTCCCGTAAACACCTAATTGGGACGATTAATTCTATTAAATTGCAATTTGGCCAATTTCTTCGACAACCGTTTTGTCTAATGTAATATGTTGTGTGACAAACTTATGTAAAAAGGATCCATTTCCCAATCGCGACGGTGACAAGTGAACCGGATGGATTTGTTTTTGCAATAAGAAAATTATGTCGAACATCGTCATTTTGTTTCCTTCAATAATCGCTTTTATTACGCCAGTGGTTCCAGCTTAAACGAGTGAAGTGTTGAAACATCAATCTTTCTCCGGCACGATGAAGTTGTCCGGTGCAATGAACCAAACGGACCGTGCCAGTGCTACAATGTGTATCCGTTCAGAGCCGATCGCCGATCGTGTTGACCAAACCTGCTGAGCTGTGCGAGAGAAACAAAAAAATGGAACGTCAATAAATATGAATCGCAGCCAAAATAACTGTCAGATTAGCGTGGCTTCGAAACATCCATAAGTAGCCATTGGTGCTGGCGGCTTTTCCTTAAGGCTTTTCGGCAACACAAAAATCATCGATCGACGTGTTGGTGACAAAAGCGAAGGAGTAGAGAAAAGTTACCACCAACTTCGTTGAAAAATTAAAAACAAATCATAAAAAGGATAAAACAAAACAAATCCTACGATCCAAGATGGCGCTGGCGTACGTGGACATGTCATCCGTTATCGAAGTGCAGGTAAACAAAGTGCAACGTCGAGGTTTCGCAGTGCGTTGGGGAAATCCCCTTCTTTTTCTTTCGTTTTACGTTAACAGGCATCGGTGCGCCATTCCGGCTGGATGGGTTTTGTCGACGATAATTGTTTTAATTAAGCGCATTCAAAATACCCCTATTGCGGGGAAAAACGTTCGATCGTCTTTGAACATTTCCGGCGGGCGGTTTGACCCGCTTTTCAGCATAAGGCGCACTCTAAAAATAAAACAATGCCAACTGAGTAGAAACATGATGGGTCTGTCGCCTTTTTAAGATCACTGTTCCCGACCGGATGCGTGATGCGACAATGTGCACACCTTCTTTTAACCGTTTTGGGGTGGTAAAAGATTTGGAACTTCACTGTTTGCTCAAAACAAACACACAAACACGCACGATCAGGGGTAGAAACATCAGGTTCATCTGATTCAGTCAGTGGCCAATTTAGGAGTTTGATTGCACATTTTATTGCTTCAGCCACATCCACCCGATTCGCAAGATCGAAGAGAAACCCCCTGAAAAAAAGGCCGTTGTTTGTCCAAGCAGTTAGTATCACTATGGCCCTGACGAAATCCTCCCGCGGAACTCCAAGCGGGAGGCGAAAGAGAATGGCCGCCAATAAAATACTACCGGAGCTCGAGCTTTCTCGATAGATTTGGATCAAACGTGTGTTAAAAATTCCAATCAACCCGCGGTCGGGCGTTTTGCCGGATTTTCGGACCAAGATTTTCCAGCCAACGGTGCGATAAAAGTGAGGTTATGCATGAGTAGATTACAGTAAAAAAGGAAATAAACCCAAAACACACAAATTCATCCAATGTCGGTTAATCAAACGACGCGAATCGATCCACGAACGAGACGATCTACGCGAGTCGCGTGATAAAACAAATAAATATCGATTTGGGTTAACAGAGGGTTATAAGCCGCTGGTATGCTGTGCCTCGCCGGGTCGATCGGTTTTGCTCGGTGAGTGGATAAAACCCAAAACAAGAATGCGACAACGGGCTTAGCGCAAACACGTTGGCGAACTATAATTCAGCAGATTAACGCAAATCTGTCTATGGCTAAAAATAAATGCATCGAAATGGCTCGGAGGTGTTTGATATTCATTTCAATAAAAGAGTTTCGTTTTGCTGAAAGGTCACAGACATGCTTTTGATAAGGTGGAACTAACGTTAAAACTTTCAATCTCGTAGACACTCTTCTCCCCAAAATAATTTTAACTTCTATTCACTAACTTCTAATTTATTTTTTCGCAAATTTGTTAAAAATCGACGCTAACACAAGTTTCCCCATTGCGATCCTTTCACCAGGAGCGGCTCACTAGTCATGGAGGCATAGGGCTGACGAGCGGAAGTCCTGCATACAGTGCGCACACCGGGGGACACACGGGGAGAAACGGACCAGCGAGCGGACACAGCGGTAGCCACGGCGGTTCACACGGTCCCGGCCCAACCATGCATCACCAGACGCTCCAGTCCGACTTCCAGCCGCCCTACTTCCCGCCACCATTTCACCACACCACCCAAAGCCCCCCGCAGCAACAGGTTGGTACACGGCGTGAAAGACACGGCTCCTGAAAGCCGCGATATTAACGCTTTATCCGATTCCGAATTTCTCGCTTTCCGCAACAGAACCACGGCCTGGATTATCTAAGTACGGATCCGTACGGGCAGCCGCTGTCCTCGCTGCATCATGCACCCCTGCACCACTACAACCAGCTGGCCGGGCTGAGACCCTCCCAGGAGCAGCTAGGACTTCACCGATCTCACCGAGAATCCGAACTGCAGCAGCATGTGGTGAGTACGGGTGATGAAAAAAGAGAGGCACGCCGAAATGGAAAGGTTCCCCAACAACTCAACCCCAACTTCAGTAGTTGGCACTTCGCCGTTGTGACGCCGTTTCAACCCAATCTCGCGCGTCACGATCGCACCGATCTTTTCTCCGGAACCGGTCACCAAACGATCGGCACTCAATCAACCAATCGCCCGAGCAGGGCGAACGGGGTGAAAAAAACCGCGAGAAAACTCCCTATCATCGAAAATGTAGTTCAAGCAATAAAACAAATCAACGCTGATTTCCTTCTCTCACCCCATGAGGGCTCGCGGCTCTGTTGACGATCCGTCTGGACGCCCCAAAGGAAGCCCAAAATGATCCCGTCGACCCGTTAAAGACACACACACACACACGCACGCTTCAACCCGTGACACTGACAGCCACCTTTGCCTCACGGGGCCAGGCCGGGACGTCCAGGACGGATAAATGGGAAATAGAAACGAAATCGACAAAATGAGATCACACATTTTTGTTAATTAATTTTTATAAACTGCATGCTGCCGGGCTGCCGAACTTTAACATCCTGGCGTTGGAAACCGCCGGCCTCCACCGTTCCACCCTCGCCCTCGGCGAACGTTCCTCGGCGGGGGGTTCCCGGACGATGATTAACTCGGCGGAGCGGTTTCGATCCGATCGGTTTCGAAATTGAGTCATTCCGCGCTCACGAGTCGCGTGAAGACTGCGGCACTACTTCTCACGGCACGCCTTCGATTACTCTTCCCTCCCGTCCTCCATCCCTCGAACCCTCTTTCGCCCAGCCCGTTTGCCTCTTGTTAACATCAAAATAAGTTTTTATTTTAGCTACCGCTGATTTTTGAATGCCTTCTTGGCGGAGCGGGTTCCTCGCGGGTTTGTGTGTGTGTGTTCTTTTTCTCCCCTCTTATCTGCTACTTGCTTTCGCTCTGTCACTCGCACCCAAATGCATCATCCAAGCGACGGGATACGTCGAGTTCCTCCTGGAGTAACGAACTGTCGCTTTCTCCAAATTGTGGCAGGCCATGCCGCGGGAGGGAAACAGATTTTGTTTTTGTGTTTTTGAAAGTCATGTTGGACTTGTTAGATCGAATTAATTTCCCTTCTGCTCCAAACGCGAAAAACAACGCCGAGTTAGTGCCGTTGATGGTCCGGCCCGGGTTGTCGATGGTCAGAGACGGGACAGGAAAATATTACCCTTAAATATGACCATCAGAAAAGAAAGGCTTCTTCTTAAAGTTCCGCGAACGTCTTGCTTATCCTAAACTGTAACGTCAACTAGACGGCTAGGAAAGGAGTTTAGATGGGGAGAGAGAATAAGAAAACCAGCGAACGGCCAAAAAGAAACCGTTTCCGCAGCGGCGGCACAACATTCCAGGCCGAGCGTGGAAGAAAATCAACTTCCAGCCAAACTATTTCTGTTGTGTTCCCGGGAACAACTCTTCAAGACTTCCGAAGCGCTCAGCTAAGGCCACGGGGGGTGCAAGGCGGGATGTGGGAAAATCTTATCGTTTGTGACGTGAGGCAAGAGTTTTCCACCGCCAGATGAACTCCGGCAGCAAACATTTCCCTTTTTCCCATCGCGACGACGAGGGTCGAGATTTTCGAGGATAAATAGCTAACCTTCCGCTTCCTTCGTCCGTTCGTTCGTTCGTTCGGGGTTTTCGCGTTTCCCGTACCCCACCCCAACCGAAATACCTTCGGCAACTTTGGCCCGGAAAAATGTCCCTCCCCATCCGACGCCCACGCTTTTCGGCCGCACACGCCATACTTCCCTCCGGGGTTCGGTCGAAGCCCCGGAGAAAACAGGGAACAACAACTTTGGGCGCGATGCGCTTTTCCGGGTATGGATGGAGGACGGGGAGGAAAATCGTGCGGAAGAATGTCAACAATTTCGTATCATAAAACGATGAAATATTTATCAACACAACATGCGTTCGTTTGCTCGCACACACACATACACATAATACAGCCAGCGTAGCGTGTGCCGATCGATTACGTCCCGATTGACGATATGGCCTTGGTTTGCCTCTTGGATGTTTTTTTTTTTGGGGTTACTTTTGAAGGCTTCCGAAGCGATTTAATAAAGTCGATTAAGCCGCGAGTGGTGGTTTTGCAGCACTTTCCTTACGCCGCTCAACATTCTACTCTTCCGGAAGGAATTTTCATAAATTTCCGATCCATTTTTCGGATCAATATCGGTATGGTATGGGAGAGAGGGTTGGGAATGGTTGGGGGAAGCCAGTTGCGATAAGAATGGGATGAATCTTACAGAATACTTGTAGAAATACTTTTTCTCGTTGCGATGTTTGTACAAGGGATGTTCGGCGTTGATGGGCTGAAAACAGCTTAACATTCTTTTAAACTTTTACCAAATTTGCTACAAACTTGAAAACATGTTCAAATCGCTATCCAACAGTACTTTGCAGAATCCTTTCTTATCCATCGGCCGGTCAGTGATGTTAAATGGTTATTAGGATAGCAATCTTAATCTCCCAAAAACCCTCATATTCACTTATCACCTAATGGATGTCTCATCTGCTTCTTCCCTTACAGACGCAACTGTCACACGGGTTTCCGTACTCGGACCGGCGCAGCGACTACAGTGGCTCGATCGGTTCCGGTGCCGGTGCAACACGGCTCGGCGCGCACGAGCATGACCCACTCACCCTGCACCAGGCCCTCCAGAGTGCCGTCGACGATGGCCAAAATCCGGTGATAGACGAAAACGCTGGCTTCATGAGCGATCTGCCGCTGCTGAAGAGTAAGTACCACCGAACCGGCAAACGGTTACCTCAGTTGATGCAAAAAAAACGAAAAAAAGCCGAAACGACTCAAACGGGCGGTCGAGTGACGAACCTCTACCTCGAACTAATAATTAGCCACATCGAACGCGAACACGAATGGTGAGGTGAGGTGTCCGGTAGCAGATCCGGGACCGTCCGGGAAGCAAACAAAACAGCAGCTATGCAACTCCCGAATTTGACACCTTCCGATCCTTTGGATGTCGATCCTTCCCAGCCCACCTCATGCCATTCCCGGTGGGAACGTCATCCTACCACACGCGGAGACGACCCGAAAAGCGAACCAAAAAGCGTCGCACAGTGTGGAGCCTCATATTACACACCGAGAGGTGCCCGTCCGTTACCTAAAGAACATAATGGTTTAATGTTGTGCGTACCATTCAAAGCCCACTCCTTACCTTCACCGATAAATCCCCCTTGTTCGAGCCCATCCTGGCCGTTTTGGAAGGCTCACTTTGAGCGTACGAGGTGCCTTTAGAGGCTGGAAAGCTGAAAACAACCGTGATATGTTTGTTTCCCTCCCTTAATGCTTTTATCCGCTCGCTTGCCGCTCGTAATAACACAATCATCGTAATAACCTCGTATCGATAATTCCCTCATCCGCCGGCTGGTTTGCCGAAGGATTTGTTTTGCACCGCGTGCAGAAGCTTGTTTGGGGGCTTACTGTTTTTTTTTCAACCTTTCGCCAGCACATCTTCAGCTGTGCCAATTTGTGGAGGCCCTAGGAGTTTTCTGATGTCTAAATTAAGGTCGGCCCTTATCGAAGCAACTATACCACCAACTCCCGGTCGCCGTTGGTGGAGGGTAATTAATGTTCGAATTGACTCGAATCGGTCCAAGTTCAAAGCGGGCGAGTGTTAATGGCCGGTGCTACAAGCTGTTAGCGCTGTTCGGGACTTCCTTCCACGGGCAGGGCGTTTTCCTTAATTCCATTCACATTTTACCGCCGAGAGTCGATAGATCATTCCAATCCCGGTGCAGGGTTGACGAGAAAGGAGAGGGCAAGGGGATGGGACTCCGTTTGGCATCCACCGTTGGTTGGGGGGGTATCTTATCAACTATAGATCTATGTCTTTTCCGCCTTCCTCCGTCTGCCCTCATCCCAGTGGTTCAAGATGACAAACACTTCCCTCCCGGAGGAAGTGTCCGATATATCGCGATCGAGATCGAGAGGGCCCGATGACACCCGGTTGACAATATTAGTATGCTAATGAGCCCCTGCCGGGCGTTTCGATGCCGTTTGGGGTTCGGTTTCCTCTTCCCATTTGCCCATCCGTCCACCCGAATAAACCCCGGAGCGATCTATAACTCTCCTTCCAACGAGATCTAGCATGTTCCCTGTCCAACTCGCGCAGGGAAGTGCACTTGTTTTTTTTTTCCTTCTTTCGGACGCTAAAACTGACCAACTGCCTCCCATTCATGAATCATCCATGTTGGGTGTGAAGGGAAGCATTCCTGCGGTCAACAGAAAGCGTACATTCTTTGCCGGGGAACGAGGGCTTCCCTTAAGGATTTGCTGCGCTTTCTTGGTCTCCCAAGTATCGAATGGTGCACTCGAGTGAGCAATATTTATGGCTAGGTTTATTTGAAGTAAACATCGTTCGAAATTCCTACCCTGACCGCTTCCACTCATTAGCATTTTTAACCTAGAAGGACTGCTTCCTCGCCTACCGAAGGCAGTGGTAGAAAAGCGGCCAGGAATCCAGATGTCGGGAGATTCATTTTCGGTAGCCCGGAATGTCACGCGCTACCGGACCATATCTCATTCCGGGAACGTGGAATGTCCAATGGGTTAACCGATAATAAATCGGAGAACGATGAAGGAACCTTATCCCACATGAAACGCTCTCGAGAAGAAGAGTTCACAAAAGTACCGCAAATCTTTCCATTGTCTTATCGCAAAGATGGCATGATACGGCAAAGAACCGGTCATCCCGTAATGATCATTTTCATTGCCCAATTCCAGGAGACGGCTTGGGTTTTTTCTTTTTGCCTAGAACCTAAGTAGCCTCAAAGGAAAGGTAACGCAACGAACTCTTCTCATCAAGATCCCATTCGGAAGTCGGGACCACAATGGTGGCAAGATCGTTTTCCCGGAATGCATCAACGGGCGAAACGATCGTCGAAGCATATCTCCAAGCATCTCACCAGCCCATGGCACGCAAACGATAGCGAAGATAGGATCGTAAGCCCTGTTGGGTGAATCTGTTCGGGGAAACCTTCTGCAATGAGCAATGAGGGAAACACAAATTTGCGTGTTTATTTATTTTCTAACTTCAACCACTTCAACGTAACGTAGCCTTCGCGTCATGCATCGGTCCTCGTGCGAAACGAAAAACAAAATATCTACATAATTCCGGTACAACAAAGTACCAGCACGCTCGCAAGGCTCGAAGACTCGGCTCTAGGAGCCGATTCGTGTGCCAAATGTAGCAAACACATACGTACCCCCGTACCTCGGGTTCTGTCCGTTCCCAAACGCCCCGTCGAACCTCCCAGGGGAAGGTGAAATAATCTCACCGGACCGTTTAAATTAAAAGTGCACGATAAGATCTTGGCCGTTTTTAGCCTTTCATCTAGAATTGGCTAATCTCACCCCTGCCGGACAGCGGCCGCTAAATGGGGAAGGCATTTAATGTCCAGCGCGCGCTGTTTCGCGTTTTACGTTTACGTTTTCTTAGACACACCAACTAGTATTCCCTATTCCCGTGTTCGTACGTGTCTTCGTGTGTTGGGCCTTCTCAAGAGACCAAACTGAAGCTGGTGCTGTGGTAGACCGCCAATCTGTAAAGCGGCAAAACAGAACCAGAAACCCCTACGACGACGCTGCGAAACGACACCTTGGGTGAGGTAAATGGTATGCGGCTAGTATTACTCCATTTGGGGAGCAGGAAAGAAAAAAGGAGCTCCTTTCGCTTTTGAGGTCAAGTCCAGCTGCGAAATTGTCAATGTTGCGTATGACCCATCCCGGAATATGTCGGTACCAGTAAGATGAGATTAAATAAAACTTAATTCCAACTCCCTCCTGCGAGGATGAACGTTGGCGTTAGAGGGGTCATTAATTTGTTACTACAATCCTCTCACCCTTCCCTTGACCGATGGTTGTAAGTATTCGTATTTCAATTGTCCGTCACAAATACCTGTCATAGCCGCGGTTCTGGTAACGATGTCTCATTTTTGAGGACATTTTTTCAGTCCCAAAATTTGGCGTGAACTACGTTCCGGAAAGTAGGTCAAACGAATGCGATTTGCAATTTTGGTTGAAAGGCTCCGAAAAACTGGCTCAGGCCCTAAATATTCGTGTAATTTGTGTATAAAATCCACCCTTGAAAACAACACTAAAACCGGCTAAATTCCAAACGTTGGTGAAGTAGAACGTTCCTCACCGCCGGACGAGTCCAGTGTCAACATTTTCTAGACCTTCCCTTCCACTTCCCATCAGTAGCGTACATATTTTAACCTTCCGCATATCTACTCCTCCCCTCTGCAGATTTCCCCATCACCGACATCAAAAAGGACAGCAGCCAAATCAACATCGGTTCACCGAGCGACGTGTTCTGTTCAGTTCCTGGGCGGCTCAGCCTCCTGTCGAGCACCTCAAAATACAAAGTGACGGTAGCGGAAGTGCAACGCCGGCTGTCACCGCCCGAGTGTCTGAACGCGTCGCTGCTCGGCGGTGTTCTGAGACGGTGAGTAAACGATTTTTTCTTAAATACTTCATCTTGAATAATTAAAATGTAACAGCACAAACGGTGGGTGCGAGACGTGCCCAGCGTGAGAGGTGTAATTAATTCAACGTTAATGAAATCACACTCTTACGCAACTTGCAATCGATAACGACTAAGGAATGGCTTCTATACGCACGTTTTCTTACCATTTTTTGCTTCTTTTTCGTTCCCCCCCACCGTATCGAAACAGAGCGAAGAGTAAAAACGGTGGCCGCCTGTTGAGGGAAAAGTTGGAAAAGATTGGTCTCAACCTGCCGGCCGGGCGGCGTAAGGCGGCGAACGTTACCCTGCTGACGTCGCTGGTCGAGGGTGAGGCGATCCATCTGGCCCGCGACTTTGGCTACGTGTGCGAAACCGAGTTCCCGGCCCGCCAGGTGGCCGAATATCTGTCCCGCCAGTACTCGGAGCCGCAGGAGTCGTACCGGAGGAAGGAACTGCTGCTCAACACCAAACAGGTACGGTGGTCGAAAGGCAATTAGGGATTTCCCAAAGTCCTGCTAACGTTCGAACTCTCATCTGTGTGTGTGTGTATGTGTATTAGGTCACCAAGGAGTTAATGGACCTGCTGAACCAAGATCGATCGCCACTTTGCAATACTAGACCACAACATATCCTAGATCCGTCGATACAGCGGCATCTGACGCACTTCTCGCTGATCTCACACGGCTTCGGGTCTCCGGCCATCGTTGCCGCGCTAACTGCAATTCAGGTACGTTCTGCCATCACCCACGACCACGCAAAACCCCTTTAACCCGCCCGTTCACGCTCGATTTTTGCAGAACTACTTGAACGAGTCCATCAAACACCTGGACAAGATGTATCCGGGGAATGGCGGCAGCATGGTCACGTCGTCGCTAGACAAGAACAAAATGGACAGCGATAAGAAATGACAGTTATAAAATTATCTGTTCACTAAAATTGATCGATTTTAGTGGAGTACGCCGCACGGGGGAAGGGGAAAACGAGCGATGACGCGCAACAGGCCAACAAACCAACACTGAGGCACAATCCGTATGCTTTTCGTATCAAAAACTGTGAAAACAAACAAACAAACAAACATGTAACCAAACTTAAGAGGAAGGGTTAAGAAATTTCAATAACTCAATTATTTGCACAGATAAATCATGATCGCACAGGAAAAAGAATCACACATAACGAAACTAAGCAAAACAAAAAAAAAGGATACTGCACAAAACATCCACTCCCTTTCATTGTAAAGTATACTCGGGAGCCACAGATTAGACTAATGGGAAGCTTGAAAGGACAACGGATCATTCGTTATGCTACATCTGTTGCCAAAAATACATTGTGATGGTAAGGCACGAAGAGATAACATGGTACAACTCTTCGACACGGTAGTCACGACACGCGCCTGTTTTTCCAGCTGCCCGGCAGGATACAGAAGAGATGTAAAGAGGACAGTACAGTAAGAAATAATAGATAACATCAATTTTTAGGCTATCATTTAAAGGTAGGTGCGAAAGTACGTTCCACCGATCAGTATACTTTTAGTTGTTTGTTTTTTTTTATCGCTGGACATGGTTCCCATTACTGGTAAGCTAAAGGTAGGAGAAGGAGAGTAATGTAGAAACGTAAAACTTAAAAAAAAGACGGTAGCAGACAAAGAAGCTATAGCCGCTCCAGCCGCAAAGTATTATTTAGTATTTCCCATTCATAATGGCAGGTCCTTGCTTTTAAATTGCTGGTAGGGCTCTCTTCCTTGTGATAAAGGTATTATTTAAATGTGTATCTTAATTAGCTCAAAACACTATCGCAAATGGGGCCCGCGAGAGAAGAGTCGCTGCACTGCGCTGCTAAATACTAATGGCTCCGGCTCATCATAATGGCACATAATCGTACAACAACGTCGACATTCACGCGCTTCAGTTTCGATGCATCATTTGAAGTATTTATTTTAGACGTAACGGTCCCACCAACAATGGGTAGAAATTAAATTTGAAGGAAATTTTTTTTCCACGCGGTCCAACCCGAATCGAATGTGCCAAAATTTTACGCGACATCTCTGCTACTACCTTGCTGTAACTAGTGCGCCATACTAGCCCCATCAAAATTCAAGTGCCAAAATTGTTGTTCTTCCACAGCCATGGTATCAACACGACGAGTCTTTCACTTTGCGCTCTCTTTGCCAATCTCCTTATCTTGCGGCCACACAACAGGGAGCATCGAGAAGTGCCATCGCTGCCATGTGTCGGTCTTGTCCGGGTGATCAATACGGAATTTATGTTTTGAATATCTTTCCCAACAAATCGACCATGTTTTTGCCATACGAGATTCGATGAGCACGAGAAGAAATCGTTTTAAAAATGCATGATATTTACCGAATCACCAACGAAATGCTCAACCTTCCACTGTGACGACCGATTCCCGCTGTACATTTTGTCGCGAGAGATTTATAAACTCAATGTTAGGTCTGCAGAGTATTCCTTTTCCGTTCTATCACACTCGTAACACTGGTCGATAGGTATAAATAGACCTCAAAGCAGACCGAATGAAGAATCTTGGATGGTTTAATTGTATATGTACAAAATCAAATTAAAATAATTATAAACAGCTCTAGCTAAAAACTCCCGGCCGCAAAACAGCAGTAGCAGAAGGCAAAACAATTAGTAGAAAACCAAGGCGCCCTACAATTTGAAAACGGATTCACAAAACCCGGGGCTCTCGGCAGCTTGAAGTAAAAAAAAACGCATATACATTTGTAAGATTAATGAAAACCGGTGAGGTGCACAAAAATAAATTTGAATCAGTTGTTTCAAATTTCATATCATTCCTTATATGGCATACCCTTCATCGCGCCATCACACAACGTAAGCGAACGAAAGATATACGCGTAAACTTCATCCAACGTGTTGGTGGCTTTGGTGGCACAGCGTGCAAACGGTAATTTATCGGTAAACGAGCAAATAACATGTGAAAAAGTGCACTAAGAAACGAAACATTTGTTTCACAAAAAGCTACAAATCGGTGTTGCACTGCACGATCCACGTGGTCTTAAGTCCCATTCAATCCGACCCCAAACGGTTTTGCATTAGCAGCGACCCCATAGCCCTGAAGGGAATGTAAAAAAAAGAAAGGAACTTATAGAACAAGTAAACGATGATACATTCTACACGGAGCTACGAGAAATAAAAATGTTTATGAAGTACATTTCTGAACTATTAAAAAATTTAAATTAAATAAAACATATATTTTAAACTCACACTTGGTGGTGTTTTCCTTTCCATGCCGAAATAAAAATACACTACAAAAGAAATATTAAAATTTAGATGTAGGGGTGGACGGGGTAATACGCACCCCTGAGGCATAACGCACCCTTTCCAATTTCTTATGAAAAACACGTTCTAGTCGCAAAAAAAAGTCATTTCTCTGCAAGAATGAACTAAAATATGGTCACCTAGTGAGTTTGATAGCTCTACATCAACAGAAACGCGAAATAAAAGCAAAATAACCAAAATTACCGGTTCGAACCGGTAATTCGTAATTTTGCCGACGACGGTTCTGACGAAATTTTTAAACTGTTATTTGGTCCAAAATTGGTTATTTGATGAGTGCATTGTACCTCTATTCTGTTTGTGTATCTTGACCCTCACTTTTATTGTGTATTTTTTCTTTTCGTTTTGGTGCGTATTACCCCTTTTGGAGCATTTTACCTCAAGACAGGTGCGTTTTGCCCCCATAAAGAAATAGTCGATCAAAAATCGCACTTTTTTTAAATTGAAAATTTCTGATTTTGGAAGTAAAAACAGCAAAAACTCCCTAATAGGTTACTAGTTAGAACCTTTATGAACCAAATGAGTTAATAAAATCAACAATCCCCAGCCCATTTAATTGAAAATTCAAGAGTTTTCCTTAAGGGGTGCGTATTACCCCGTCCACCCCTAGTTATTGAACGCTAAAATGTTTAGCGAACGAAGTACACGTGGTTTAATAATTTTTAAATTTACACGTGTCTTTCGTTAATTACACTCAACTTAACGAAAAACGTCGTGGCAAACGTCAATGAGGAGCTACATTAACCTTGGTGAGGTATATACAACAAAGCAAGGTTCGAAATTGTTTACATTCAACTGTCAAACCGAAGCAAAACTGCTTCAATATCAAGAATGTATTAGTAAAATCCCAACTTATAATCACTTTTGGAGATAATTTATGAGATTCGCATAAAACGTGAATTTGAAAATCCTCCATGGGAGATCAGAAAAATGTTTTTGAACGAACAAAAACGGAAAATATTATGCTTAGCGATGGGTATTGAAACTCCTGGATGAATCGAATCTTAGATCCGCTCTGATAAAGGAGCGATCCCACGAGAAGCAAATTATTTCTGTAACAATAACAATAATTATGTTACATAAATTTTCACCGTGAATTTGTTAACTTGCGAATAAAAAGTGCCAACTCAGATAAAACAAGTTAGTTTATTGATATTTTGCTTAGTTTATATCAACTGCAATATTCACATCCCATCGTCCTCCCCCTACCATTGGAAAGCAGAAAATTGTCAATCATACATTGGCAGCATAATTTGATATCTGGGTTTAAATCCGTTTCCGGCTAAAACATTCATGCTTTATTCTTATTTTATTCCTTCTCGGATCGAATGAATATCGAAATTACATCGCTCTAATCATTTAAAACATGAATATTCCTCACACTTGGTACATGTTTCTACCTCTTGTATTCGATGGAACCCCACTCATATGCAGCATCCGAATGAGGAGCTCATTTAATCACACTCGGAATTGGAATGGAAGATTCATTCAGAGTCGGATTCGATTAAATCTCTATGATTCAGCTCGCATCTCCCAACACCAGCACCGTTTGCGGCATTCGCGACAGCATTCACTTTCGACCGACCGAAAAACCATTCCTCAAGCCCGCAAGTGTGTCCCACTGTGGAAAAGGATTAACCCGTCAGCTGCCGCCAGCATTTGCACCATGCAGTCCAACATTCGATATTTGGTTAACGTTGCCGTCAAGGTTAGTAGCAGCAAAAGGCGTACCGTGTGCGAAGATTCGCGGATGGACACGGGAGGGGTGTCTTTTTGTCAGAACCACCGTCTCACCCGCTAAATGGCAGAAGAAAAGAAATCGATTATGCAATCTCCGCCAATCCTCGTAACCACCGCTAACACGGTGCCCATTGTCTAGTGGCACTATCGATGAATATTGGCGCGGGGTCATTCGTGGAGCGTGTGTGGTGACGTTGTCGGTGGATGATAAAAAAATATGTTGGCAATGTTTTGACCATCATCCCACCACCAGCGGCAATTATGGACGGGGTTTCCCCGCAACAACAACCGGCACTCTACATCGTTTCGTTCGTTCGCAGGGCAATGCAAGCCTCCGAAACCATGGCGCAGTCCTGGGTGCTATGTACGGACGGTTCTACTCGACGACACATGATGCCGATCTGGTGGTGATCGGCTCGGGCCCGGGCGGATATGTCGCATCGATCAAAGCAGCCCAGCTGGGAATGAAGGTAAGAGCTTACGTTGGAGAATATGTATTTTTTCCGAATCTATTTAAGCCCCAACGGACAACAACGCCTTGAGAGGACGACAGCTGATAAGGATTAGCAGATCGTGAGATAAGTGGTGAGGAGGCATGACCGCTGCGACGACGTCAGAAGTCCGCGTGTTTATGACGCGCGTACCTTTACGCTCCAAGGTCATACACAGTTTGAGTAGCAAGGGTTGAATTGGTGGTCAAATTCAAGTGAAAGTGAAGTGATCAAACCTCGTGTAATATTCCAGAGATTACTAGATTGTGATCTTTGCCCAATGCCTACTACAAAGCGTGCATAAACAACCGTTTATAAAGATCTCGTCTGTGATGACTTAATGGTGGTCCGCAGTGCGTCTTCGATGCTATAATTAAACGTACCTTGACTTCGTCAGCTGTGTGTGAAAAGCGACCCCTCTGCCACCCTGTCAACGTGTTGCCATTTTCTTCGCTTTTTCTGGAAAATATTCTCCCACATAAATAAACCGACGCCGGCACACGGCATTTCCTTTACGTAATTGCGTATCGATTAGTAACGTGTGTGTTCGTGTTGTTTTCCCTCCGCTTTGCTTCCTTTCAGACCGTGTGTATCGAAAAGAATGACACGCTCGGCGGAACCTGCCTGAACGTGGGCTGCATTCCATCGAAAGCGTTGCTGAACAACTCACACTACTACCATATGGCCCACTCGGGCGATCTGGCCTCCCGAGGCATTCTGGTGGAGAACGTGCGCCTGGACCTGGAAGCGCTGATGGGCCAGAAGTCGAAGGCGGTCAAAGCACTCACCGGCGGCATCGCGCAGCTGTTCAAGAAGAACAAGGTGACACACATCAACGGATTCGGTACGATCACCGGACCGAACACGGTCGTCGCGAAGAAGGCGGACGGCAGCGAGGAGACGGTCAACACGAAGAACATTCTCATCGCCACCGGCTCGGAGGTGACGCCGTTCCCGGGCATCGAGGTCGACGAGGAAACGATCGTGTCGTCCACCGGTGCGTTGAAGCTGAAGGAAGTGCCTCGCCGGCTCGGTTTGATCGGTGCCGGCGTGATCGGACTGGAGCTCGGTTCGGTCTGGGGCCGGCTCGGTGCCGAAGTGACAGCCATCGAATTCCTCAGCACGATCGGTGGTGTCGGTATCGATCAGGAAGTTTCCAAGAACTTCCAGAAGATTCTCACCAAGCAGGGTATGAAGTTTATGCTCGGCACGAAGGTAATGAGCGCGTCTAAGACCGGCAGCGGCGTGACCGTGACCGTGGAGAGCGTAAAGGATGGTTCGCAGCAAAACCTGGAGTTTGATGTGCTGCTCGTCTGCGTCGGACGTCGTCCATACACGGAGGGACTCGGGCTGGAGAACGTTGGCATCGTGAAGGACGATCGGGGTCGCATTCCGGTGAACGGCCAGTTCCAGACGATCGTACCGAGCGTGCACGCCATCGGCGATTGCATCCATGGACCGATGTTGGCACACAAGGCGGAAGATGAGGGCATTGTGTGCGTCGAGGGTATGCTCGGTGGACACGTGCACATCGATTACAACTGCGTGCCGAGCGTGGTTTACACGCATCCCGAGGTGGCCTGGGTTGGCAAGAACGAGGAGGAACTGAAGGCGGAAGGTGTTGCGTACAATGTAGGCAAGTTCCCGTTCGCGGCAAACTCGCGTGCCAAGACCAACAATGAAACCGATGGGTTCGTGAAGGTGCTGGCGGACAAGCAGACCGACCGCGTGCTCGGCGTACATATCATTGGACCGGTAAGACAGTTCGCTTCGGCAGACCTTTTGCAATAATGTACATTGTAACGTCATGTTTTATTTTATTCTCACAGGCCGCCGGTGAACTGATAAACGAATCTGTCCTCGCCATGGAGTACGGCGCGTCGGCGGAGGATGTTGCCCGCGTTTGCCACGCCCATCCAACCTGCGCGGAGGCTCTTCGGGAGGCGCATACGGCCGCCAGCTTTGGCAAGCCGATTAACTTTTAATTTGTAAAAAAATTATACAACCCTTAAATCAAAACTCCCTGCCCCAACGGATGAAGTAAAAAACAATGTGTAATGGCAACACACACTAAAGCTAAAAATCTACTCCTCCTGGTCACTCCGTGCGTCACTGATCTAGTAGATGATGGGCCGGCTAAAAGCCAGCGTGAACGACGAACCCGTCGGGGAAGTTTATTTTCCCACGACGTTAGATGTGAGTCTACGAATCCCCGGGCGCATGCAGCAAAATGAAACATAAATGTATCTTATCGATCCCCCTACAACAGATCGTTGGGAAGAGTGATGTGAATCTTTGTAACAGGACTAGTTTTCTATTGGAACGATGAGAGCCTAAAAGCGAATAAAATGAAACCCGAAAGCAACATTATTTATTAGTCATAAAGCATGCTGTTCTGCTATTAATTCATGCCGATACGAAATCATGCAGATTCTACTATGAGTCACGAAAGTTCTACTAATTGGAACGGATGTTACAACATGTTAAGAAATCGAATGTAACCATCACATTTTTTTAAACAAACCATCGCATATAACGTTTTGCAGATAATTTTCTGAATGTAATAAAATTTCTCAAAAATATGTATCAGTTCGCCAAATCGTTCATTTTGTTTGTTTAGTTAAATTGAATGTTTGAACAACTGCAAACATTTGGTGAAAGACATACAGCCCGCCTACCTTAAAAATTCTTTCCGTGGAGGTTAGAAAGGTGGTTCGTTGAAAGTCATCGTGTGTAGTATGACATTTCTCAGCACAGCTATACTGAGCTGCTGTGCCGTTGCTTACTATTTGGGAGTAGCAGAGACACTCGCAACGATTAATGGAGCCCTTCAACCAGCTGTTATATACCGCAGCACGAAGCCCGCCGATGTTGTTCAGAGAGCTGTCAACAGCGGTCAGGCGAAAAAAGAAACGTAAAAAAAGAATAATCGAACACGAGTCAAATTGAAAATAACACCGTTCCGTCGTGCGGGACGTAGTACCTGCGTGCAGTAAATGCGTTTCGGCGTCATAGCGTGAAAAAAGTCGGATTGTGCAATTCAGAACACGCATCGTGCGGGGTAGTGCGAGCGAAACCGTGCCACAAGAAAAAGTCGTAACCTTTCGATGAAAGTGCGGACTCCGAAGGGTGTTACATCCACGCGGAACTTGTGAAGCTTTTTTTTCCCTTTTCCTAGATCACTCTAAAATAAATAACACGTTCTCTCGCATACACTCGCGTGCGCGCACATACTCACACACGCCGATAAAAAAAGTCGTCCAGAGCAAAGTGTGCGGAAAGTCCTTCGTTCCTCTTCCATCCTTCCGGCCATTGACGAACATCCTGCCCGCGGAGCGTAGCGCGAGTGAAAATCGGTGGTGAACATTACACCAATCCAATTCTTCCCCCAACAGAGGTCCGCTTGCTCTCCGCCCCGGAAAACCCCCGGGGGGTTGGTTTGCACACACTACTCGAAAAGTGAACCGAATTGGAGGCTTTGCGCTGCCACGAAAACGGCAAACGCAACCGACCAGCATCGCACATTGCCATTTGCAGTTCCGAATCAGGAATCTAAGGTTAAGAATCCTCATCGGGCCGCTCGAAAAGTTCCATACCCTGCCGAGATCCATAGTACAAAGAAGCGAATCAAAAGTCTTTCGTCGTGCGGAGCTGAAAACACCAGAAGAACAACATTGGAACCTGTTTTCGGTGCCTCGGTAGCATCGCATCGTGTAGGATAAGAAAAGAAAAAGCCAAGACACTTCTTGAACGCAGGTCTACGAGCATCCATCGGTCGTGCAATTCGGAGCATGGAGCAACATAGCAATGCCGGGGGCTGGCGTCCGCAATCCGGGAACTTCGAGCCGGTTCGAACGCCAAAGTGTAAGTACCAAAGGTTCCTTGTGGCCTGCCAGGCAAATCCACCGGAGGTGTGCAGTGTCATAAATGTACGGTGAATGACCGTGTTAAAAAAAAAGTGGGATAAGAAGACACGCTGGAAATATGTAGCCTCAGCGTAGAAGAAAAAAAAGATGGTCGTCATAAAATGGAGTTAAAATGCCACTTCGGGTTGACAGTGCGTGTACACAAAGGGAAATATGAAAACCCAACGCTGCAACACTGCCACACTGCAGCTTTCATCCAACCTTTTTTTTGCTTTTTTGCTTTTATGTAGCATTCAAAGCCAACTAAAACAAGAAGAAATCTCCTCCGGGAGTAGTGCATCAATAAAATTCCGAACCGAATAAGACGTCGAACATGCAGAAAACAAATAATGAAATGGTTGCAGGCTGAACGCCTGTGCACAAGTGTGCTTTGGAATGCCAGTGGCAGTGTGTATCTAGTTTTTAGCCAAATTACCATGACAGCGGAAAATGTAGACGACGACAACACGACGCCTGTGGTGGGGAGAGGAACGCAAAAATGCAAAATGAAGTCGTATTGAGTATTTGTGTGTAAAGCATTTAAATGCACGCGTCTTTCATCGTTTGACTCAATTCTTTGAAATTTTGTATTTCATTCACTGCTGCACCAGCCGGTGTTTCCCTTGTCGTGACCTTCTTTTCTTCGGAACAACAGTCCCACCAGTTTGGAACGAAATGACAACACAGCAGTCCGAATGTTTCTTTACCTCTCTGCACAGGCGTAAACCAATGAATCAGCTGATACCGGTTGGAGAAAGTAATGCGCAAGGCGTTGCGCACAACCTGCGGTTGCACCCAAATCCGCATCGAATTTTACGGAGTCCAATGAGCAAAACAACCCGTTCTGTTAATAGACTCTCGACGATCGTGATCTATATTGGAACTAAGGTCGTTGAGGCCTGTTGCCCTCGGTGAGATATGGCGCAAGACACGAAGCACAGCGTGGTTGCTGGATGACTTACGTAAAGTTCCGTTTGGGGGAAATTTCTCCAGCATGGATCTACAGCCGTATTCAGAAAAAAGCCTACTGATATTTTAACATTTGTTTTTTGGTCTCTTTTCAAAACATAATTTTAACTTCAAGCTTTTATCTTCAAGCAAAATGTATCTCGCAACCAACGAATGATAAAATTCACGTTGCATTTACTTACGGAATTAATGAATTTTCTTCCAATCAATTTAGAATTAAAATCATATCTTCAACATTCTTATATGTACTGCCACCTGTTTCCTATATTTTCATAAGAATAAACTTATGAGCCTACCTGAGGGAATACTGTTTAATTAAGCGTGTTTATGTTTCTTATTGAATGTCTACTTTGAAAAAAGTATTTTTCGATCAATCGATCGAACCAATCTTTGCACGCTCTTGATCTTAGCAGCTCACGTAAAAAAAAAAAAACAAACGCTATCCAATATAACTGCAATCCCCTCTTCTATTTCCTTGCACGAAATGGGGCCGCGGCCGCACGTTGAAATTGCACTGCAATCTTACTCCTTTCTCTCAATCATCCTTCCGCACACAAAATGCGCGTTTTTCGGTCTCGACAATCTCACCGAACCGATCGACCGAATGAACCGACCGTATACTTACAACCTGGGTACGCGTCGAGCTCTGGCTAGAGAGAAAGGTGAGAAGAAAGCAGCAACTGCAGCAAATCGCGAACGCGGAAGAAGCGCCGCCTGCACGATAGCCGCCCCTTCCCGTATGGGGAAGCATGGTGGTGACGGTCATTGCCATGTGTCCCACCACGTCCCCCACCAGCGCACGCGTATCCCTCAAGCGCCACGGCGTACGGTCGGCACATTACGGCTGGTCGCTGAACTGGCACATTTCCCGCTGGTGTCCGAGACCGCGAGCACGCGAAGGTTTTTTTTGTTGTTTTCGCGCTTGTGTTAAAGCAGTAGTGTTTTGTTGCCGTCCGCTTTCCGTGCGAAGAAAGAAGGTATGGCGAAAAAAGGTCATCTCACGAAAACCAAAGTTTGACGGTAGTGCAGAGAGTCGAATAACATATTTTAAAAAGATCAACTACAAGGTTTAAATGTCACTTCATTGGGTGTTGAATTCATGTGAGAAGAAAGTTTTACCCAACCAAGAGTGGAAAGGGGAAAATAATGCGTTGGGGTCACGTTTCAACGGCCGGCGTGTCTCAGTTTATGTCGCGTGCCGTCCGCTGCTTTCACATCCCCATAGAAGTCGAAGGTTTCGGCGGATTGTTACTAATCTATTGTCTTCCAATTACAGTGTTCAATCTGTCCCCGACCGCGCAAGAATTCGTGCCCAAGTCTGGTAGTCGGCAGCAGCAGCAGCAGCCCAACGCGTACCAGGACTACCAGCAGCAGATGGACATGCACCAGCCACAATCGTCCCTGGTGAACCATCGTTTTGCCGCCGCCCAGGGCAGTGTAGAGCCGGGTGGCGGCGGTGGTGGTGGATTCGACTATCAGCAGCAGATGGGGCACCATCTCGGCGGCAACAACGGGGCCATGGCGAACGGTGGTAACGATCCGTGTAAAATATCGACGCTCCAGAACCGGCTGAGCAACGTGCGAATCAGTGGTGCCGGCGGGGGCAACAATGGCAAGGATGTAAGTACGGGGACCGTGGCTTGGTTTAACGTACGTGCGTTTTGTCTTTATTTTGTAGGTAACGAGGAATATTTAAAAGGCAAAAAATATTAATGTGAATAAGAGACCACAACTTAAGCCACTAGAAAAGAGAAGGATTCTATCAACAACTTTTTTTTAATGAAGCGTGACCGTCAAGAAAAGCTTATGCCCCCAAAAAGAGCTTCGTCCGATTTCTTTCTCTATCCCTCTATAATCTATCTTTCTTTTTCTTGTTTATCTTTCCATTTTCTATCCGGGCTGACCTGCTCCTGTTGGAATGCTTCTTTACATCTAATATTGTTGGGGATTTTTTCTTCTTCTTCTGAATATTTGCATTGAAATTATTATATTACAAACGTGTACCACCTTCACTAATGTGTGCAACATAATAACTGCACTCCCGTTTGGTACCGTCTTGAGTCCAATCTTTTACGCAATCCTACCCTCAAACTAACGCTCCAAAATATATGGCTCGATGTGCAATCGATCGATGTACAATGCATAATCATTTGCACGCCCGTTTTTCTGTACATGTGTATATAAAAATCCGCACAACGGCTACTCTTTATACGCACACACACAGTTCAACCACCATCAGCACCATCAGCAACCAATGCAACCGCATCCCCTGCAGCAGCACCGTGTCCAGCAGCAGCAGCAGCCGTACCAGCAGCACCAGGGTCACCATGGGCACAACCATCACCAGCCGCCCCATGCGCAGCATCTGCATCAACCGTACCCGTATAGCGTTGGCTACTCGAACGCTATCAACAACCAGCTGAACCACCCGATCCTCGGCGCCACTAACCATCATCTGGGAGGTGGAGGTGGGGGTGGCGCTGGCATGGGCGACAATCGGAAGCACAACAACGGCGGTGGAGGTGGACAGCAGCATCATCATCGTTCTCGGCAACAGCAGCATCAGCATCAACATCACCACCAGCAGCATCATCAGGGTTCGCACCACCATCAGGGTGGTGGTGGTGGTGGTGGCGGGGGTGGCCACGGAATGATGGGCGGTGGTAGTATGGGGCCGATGGCGGGCGGTGGCGTTGCGAACGTTGCTGCCGGTGGGGACTACAACGACGATGAGCAGGTAGGACATGCCGGACAGACCCACTCCTCCCAAACAACCTCGACGTACCGAAAACCTAAAACACACAAAACAAGCACCTCCAGCACACCGAAAAAAAAGGGCATCCAAGTGGCCTTTGAAACCCCATCCCGATCGAGCATAATCCTAAACATCTTCACCGCATCATTCCTCGCGATGAAAAACAAAAACTCATACTCTGCAATCACATAATCGTCGCCTACTGCTGTGATTGCGCCTACTCACCCGATCTACTTTGTTCTGTATTATATTTCTTTCGTTGGGTTTAATGTTGGGTTGGCTGTTGGTGGAATTGTTTCTTTTTTTCCGTTGCTTTGCTGTTTTTTAACTCCCTTCTATATCCTATTGCTTTTCAATGGCTTTCTTTCTTAATAACCGCTTTTATCTGTTTTTTTGAATGGATTTGTATACCCAGCAACTCACTTCTTCTAGATATTTTGTCTGAACTAGCTTGATGTACTTGTAGTCTAGAAATCGAAATTCACATTTTAAGAAACATCAAGCTTTTTTGGAGAAAATAAAACCTTAGTTGCGCTTTAATAATCCAAGGATTATGCAGAGTAAGGAAGAACACATCCATAGAATTCTTTAAGAGAGAAAGAATAACAATTGAACGCGAATAACAATGTTTTCGTTTTTGATGTGCTTTCCACGCTGGCTTATTTCTATTATATTTATTTTAGTTCATCTTAGTTCATCTACGTAGTTTCTCAGTTCTTTTCCAACGCACATGATCCATCCAGTGCTTCGTCTCGTGTTGTTGTGTTTCACAGTTTCATTTGTTTTCACGCTGTTTTTTGTTTTTGTTCAAACCGTCATCTGAACTGGTGTCCTGCGTCTTAAACACATGGACTGCAGGTTGTTTTTTCCTCTCCCGCCTCACTTTAAAACACATTTCCAACATGCGCCACCCGAATCCAAGACAATTCCCGTGTTATGAAGATTATTACTAATCAGCTCTCGTTGTACATTCCTCCCGTTTGATTCCTTTTGCTACCGTAGTCGTTCGATGTCCAGTCGTTCGCCCTGGACTATCTGACCGAGGTGATTGCCGAGCTGTACGACAATCCCGGCATGTTCGAAGAGGTCAAGCAGAAGCTCTCGACCATGTTCGCGGACTTTCGCGACGACAACTACGTGCTAAGCATGGCTGTCGAAATGATCTTCGAGCAGGTAAGAAAATATCATACACGCGGGAAAGCGCCTTTTTTCATTTACAATAATTGTTTCTTTCTGTCGCGCACAACACGCTTAATCAACAGTCAATCAAGGAATCGAACTTCCGCTACATGGGTGCACGCTTGTGTCAACTGCTGGACAGTTTAGACGATAGGCTGGAAAGCCTGATGCGGCAGCTGCTGCGGCTCAAGATGGAGGACCAGCAGAACGAGCTGCCGAACTATATGAAGCAGGAGCAGGTCAAGGTGCGCGGCACCACGCTCTTCCTGGCCGAGTTGTACATGCAGCTCAGGAGTCCGCATGTAAGAGACCACTCCCTCCTCCCTCAGCGGAAGCCCACCTCCTGTGTCCTGCAGGACTGATCGAGATTCTCTTCCTTTATATTCTACCACTAGCACAAGCTGGGTGAGGATATTGCAAGGCACATCATCAACGCGATTGACATCCTGATATGTAAGGAAGGACCCGAAAACATTAAGTGCGTCTGCCAATGTCTGAAGGTAGGTGTTTGCCCCGTCAATATCATCGCCCCGTTTTCATACATGCCCCACTGTTTGCCCACACGTAGCTGTGCGGTTTCGAACTGGAACAAGACTGTTCGGCGGATGTGAACAGAATTCTGGAGAAGCTGGAAGCTATCAGCCGATCCATCCAATCTTCGGTGAGCAATCTCATCAAGTCGGTGCTGGATCTGCACAAAAAGTCCTGGGGCCGCAGCGACGAACTAGGTAAGTCTGGAAGCGCGAAAATGCCTGATCTACAAAAGAGGTTTTTACTAATGGGTCGGTTTGCAAGATGCAATAAAGCGATCGCTGGTAGCTGACTCATATTTCTCCGTTAAATATTATACTGAGCGTAACATAAGTAGCATCACAATCGTTTTTGGCAATATTTTCAAAATGTGTATAATGTACTAGCTATATTTGTTTGTTGTCAGATTTTTTGCAATGGTCACAAACACTGACGATCATGAATTGGCCAAAGGTTTGAAGAAGCATACGAACCCCTTAAGAATTGTTGGCTAGAAAATTTGCTAATAATCAATTTTATTTTGTGAATTCGTACATTATCCAACTACTTTCGTTTAACGAAAATGGAAAGTTTCACAAACTATAACTGTATTACCACCACCAAAGCTTCGGCTCATCTTTAAATTAGGTTATTTTCGCAGATCGGTCAAACAGAAATGTCCGAAAAGAGTAAATTTATCTATTCGTCACAACAGGCAACTTAATACAGAATTGATACAGTTTATGTCGCTCTGGCAAGTTAAAATTACGTAGTCTTTTCGGTCTCATGTAGTTTTCGATGCCTGGCATAATATGTTGTGGACGTATTTTTTATTTGCCCCCGTTTTTAAGAATTATTCGAGTTAACTTTAAATGGTCCGGAGTAAACCGAATGCTTTGCAACAGGAAAAGCATAACACAGCTGTGAAAATATTATACAAAAACATAGTGTATTACTGTTAACCTCACCTTCACGACTTTCGAGATTATAAATTTCCAGCGTTTTTTTTGTCACATCTTTTTGTTCTTTGAACTGGATCATTTTAGAATTTGGAAAATGTGCGTATTAATTAAAGAGAATGCAAATTTTAACGTATAGTAACTGTTTTCCTAAGATAAAGTCTGTATAGATTGTGGTTAAAAATAAAAAAACATAATGCTTTAAATTGCTCATAGTTGGCCAATAACTATTAAAACACATGCATGTTTTCACCATCTGCATCTTCATACATTCGCAGCAATGCCCGTAGCGCCCGTGCCAGCCATGCAGAATCCGATGGGAGTGTCCGCAGTGCTAGCGATGGGCGGTGTCGGTGGCCTCGAGTACAACGACAGTCCCGTGTTCTATGGGCCCGACGGCGAGGTCCTAACCGAGGAGGAAAACTCGTTCCTGGAAACCAACATGGGCAACAAGCAGAATCCCGCCTACAACGGTTACGAGTAAGTCGATTTCGCACGCCCCGTTGGCAAGCAGGTTGTTTTTAACCCGCGTGTTGTGCTTGTCGCGTTCCTTTACAGCGATGACGACGATGTGTTCGCGCTGATTGACGAAACCGACCCGGAGGTGCGTTTGGCCTTCAAGGACTTCGTTCAGAGCAGCAATGCCTCGAACCGACCGCCTCATCAGCATTAGCTGTGTCCCATGCGTAGGGCTCTGCTGTCCGGCTGCTGGGACATTCCCTCCCCGACACGCCTGCATCGCTTCCTCCCTCCCCGACACGCCTGATCGTCCCCCAACCAGAAGCATGGAGCTCACCGGTTGTCCGCTCCAACACCAGCTCAAGCCGTACATCACCAGCAACCGCCAGGGGGCCGGGAAAGAAAGATGCAATGAGCAAAACGAATGCAGTAGCAGCAGCAGCAGCAGTAGCTGGAACATGAAAGATACAGATCTTACCGAAAACAATATCCAACTACAACTCTACACTTAAACATTCAAATTGTCGATAGAATAGAGTGAAACGAAAAAGAAAAAAACAGAACCTAGCAAACAATGAGAACGAAACACACAACACAAAAAAAAGCTCCAGAGGACGTTAGCAGTAGAGACAACAAAAAAAAGTATAAAAAATACAACCGAAGCCGATAACGATTACGAGCGACAAATGAGAAAAACTTAAACAAAAAATGGCACAGGTATGGCAACGTATGAAGTGTGACCGAAGGAATGCATTTTAAAGTGGCTCAAACTCAAGTGATTGTAACATTTGATTTGCTCTGTATGTTTTGTTTTCTTCCATTTCAAAGTGTATGATTTTAAACAGTGTATAGATTAAATTATAGCGTTATGAAAAAAAACAACAACAAATAAACAATAAAAAGAGTAGAAACAGCGTGCAGTAAGTATAATGGTTGGGGGTGGGAATGTAACGAAACAACACATTTGCACGCACTTCGCACTTCCACCGCCAGCGAGCACAGAGGAAAGACAGCGCAGCGCAAAAAAAAACATAGAAATGGTTGAGCCTAGCTTCCTTGCAGATCACGAACAGGAAAACAAACTGCCACTTACGAAGCAATCAGTCAGTTCCAGCGGATCTCATACTCTCTCCCCGAGGCAATAGCAATCGTTAGGATATTTTTGTGATTTTGTTTTTCACTTTCACTTCTCGTTTAGGGCCCTAAAAAAAAGAGTTTCGCTAGTTTGAAGGATATTTGATAGGTTTTTTTTTCTGTGTTTTCAAACCCGTTCTACATCAATCCGTGCGTAACGATCCATCCTGCAACCCCAATAATATGCAATACGATTATATATTCCTTTCTTAGCCCTTTGGATGAAGAAAATGCTTTTTAGATGCACAAAGTGTTCTCTGGAAAAAAAATGAAAACAAAAAAATCAATAAATGAGAAATTATGAAAATGAAACGCCTCGACTTCGCGATTCTTTTACTCGAGCGGATGTGTTTTCGGATCCAACTTTGCGATAAAAGGCCATCCGACGGACGTTGTCTTTGTTTGTTTTTTTGTGTTCGTTTTCCATCATCGTGTTTATTATTGCTAAAATATAGGAAATAATAAAAGTTAAATAATTCCACGTTATTATGATTATAAATACAAAGGGCGTGTTCTTTTTTGTGTGTTTTGTTTTCCTCTTCGTTTCACTACTAATAAGTTTCCCTACTTCTTAACATTGGTTTTGTGGTACTTTTTTCTCTTTTTGTTTTGTTGATTTGTTATCAATTGATCGTTCGTCGTAATTTACCCTCTATACACACTCGGAATATTGCCCGCCGGAATCGTTGATTTATGCGACCCTTCGGTACTGAAACAAAAACGGCCCCACCAGCTCCCGCTTCTCCGCGTTCACGTCCCCGCTCTAAAATAAGCGCCCGTCGGCCGGGCACCCTTTCTCGTACAGCATCATTTTTACATACATTTTATCGTCCAGGCACCTGATATTGCAAACCACCATGGATGGACACTCTGCCTGCAGCACTGCAGTTCTCCGCTTGTTTGTCCTTTCCATCTTCCGAATAGCCTCACAAGAAGCCCTTACCGTTACACATCCTTCCTTCTCGATTCCTTCCTACGCCCGCGTTCCTTCCCATCTTCCTAAACTTTCCCCATTCTTACGGACTATGGTATTCTTACAACATAATATACAACCGTACAAACGAAATCGTGTGTCGAAAAGTGAATGGAAAAGGAGGTGTGTGTTTATGTGGCACAGAGTACGTAGGGCAACAACGTGATTTATTTTTTTAATTTACGAGGCACAAATAAAAGGGGCGACGATTTGCATTTGGCGGCCCTTTGCTAGCCTCCCAAGTATGGGTGAGGTGGGGATAGTGAACATTCCATTTGCAATTAATGTTAATGTACAAATTTTAACAAAACGAAGTATAATTATCCTTTGCAAGTAGCGGAAGAGATTTTCGGCATAAAAAAAACAATCTTGCTATTCCCGTCGTTAAACGATAAACCAAGTGGGATACAACCCGAACTCAAACCCATCTGTCGCAATAGTCCCGTTCACTTTTCACTTGCGCATGTGGACCAGCAACAACCTTTTGGCCCCGAGTTGGTAGTGGCACTAAGTATAATCAACCTGCTAGGATGACCTGCAAGTAACCATTCGTTCGATGCCTTCGCTATACGGTTCCGTCGATATGAGGATCATCGTTCGATCAACGCCAAGAGTTATCGAATGCGTCTTATAGAGAGATGGAGAGAATATGATATACAAAACTAAAAACATACCAGCAAACAAGGCTTTCACCGGAAGTTGCTTGTTTAGCAGGCTTTTTACCGACCGCTAGAGTCGCAGCTGGAAGGTCTGACAGGAGCGTTTCGCGTAGGTTGAGGCAATTTATGTTTGTTTTTGGTTACAGCCTGTCCTTTCGACTATTTCCGAAAAAAAGTAATCCCTACGTACGGTGAAAGTGACACCAAGGGTGTAGGATGAGGTTAACGTACGACGTTTCCCGATGGTAGTAGGCGATCGGAGTAGTCGATGATGTGGTTGTTGCTCCCGTTTCCAGCGTGACGATCGATTCAGAGTTAATTTGCTTCTTTTTTTTAGTTAATAG
Organism: Anopheles sinensis; assembly: GCA_000441895.2. Lineage (NCBI taxonomy): Eukaryota > Metazoa > Arthropoda > Insecta > Diptera > Culicidae > Anopheles > Anopheles sinensis. The sequence goes on along the minus strand of KE524784.1, from coordinate 17,241 downwards.
ACTTGCGTTTGCGGTGGCACGGAGGTGGCCCCACCGCCCGGATGCTCCGGACTGTGGCGCTGCTTTTTACGCTTTTTCTCCTTTTTCCGCTTCTTGCGCTCCTTGTCGTCTTCGTGTCTTTTCTGCTTTTTGTGCTTCTTCTCGTGCGTATCGAGCCCGGCTGCTTCCAGTGCGGACTGTTCCGGCGGTGCGACACCGTCCTTGTGTTTGTGTTTCTTATGCTTATTCTTATGCTTTCTAGTTGGTGCGGTTTTCAGATGTTTGTACTGCTCCGGAAGCTATAATAAAAGCAAAAAGGAATGTGTAATATTCAGTGTAATGTGGTCACAGCGCGCATGAAGAACTGGTGATTGTCTTACCGGTCCAGGATGCAGGCGGAATCCGGCCAGCTGAACGCTGGTGAGAGGAAGCAGTTCTTTGCCCACGATCGGTGGTTTTTCGATCACACTTCGAAGTGAACTATTATCCTACGAACGAAAGGAACGGTTGTCAGTGGTCGCTGTTTGACGCATCACCGTCCGATGCACTTACGAGATGTCCTGGTCCATCGATGACGCCAGGTAAATTCGGGAGAAATGATGATAGCTGTTCCTTAACCTTCTTACCACTAAATTTACTATACGAATGCTCTAAGCCATAATGTGCCATCAGGTTTGTGGCCCCCGTGAGTTCACCTTCTCCTGCAGAAACAAACAGCACACAAAGCACAGGGTTAGACAACGCAGTTCGGGGGGCAAACAAGTGAAATCTCGTCGACGGTGGGCTTCTCCTGCATACCTGGTGGTTCCTTCATTAAGTAAAATGGTCCGCTGTGCAGTATCGAAGGGTTTTTGCCGAGCTGAATGGTGGTCTTGAGCGTGCCGGAGGAATCCTGGCGGGCGACGACGGGTGATCGGCCACCGGCCCCTCCAGCACGGGGGGACGATTTTGGCGAGTATTGTTCTACCTTTCGGAACTGGTCCGTCGTCATCGCGTTGCCGTAATTGTTGTACATTGCTGCGCTGGTGATACACGGTCCACAAATCACGTAAACTAGATATCACCGTCACTGAGCCAGTGAGCCAAGTAGAGGTGGGCCATCGGAGCTGGAGCGAACTGTTCAGCCCGAATCCCTATGGGGAGCGATTCAGTGCAATCCCAAATTGAGAGTGATTATAATCGATGGTAAAAGAGTAAATGAGGCCCCTGCCGCCATTTTACCGGTTCTGGCTACACCTCTTGTGTGATATCATACTGGAATGTATGCAATGGGCGAAACATGTATTCGTTAATTTCAATATACGAATGCTTTAACCATTGTGTGGTCCGTTAATATTCGGCTACGCAATCAACCTAGTGGTGCGGTATGAGGGGGGCCCATGGGCCCCCCTTATCTCACAAAATTATAACAAACTCTCTTTTTCGGTAGACCTAGCGCAGTCCGCTCGCTGCGCTCGCTGCGGGCGCGCCGCCGTTTCAAAATCATTTTTTCGACTATTGGTTAACCTGTGTAATATAATTTTCAAGGTAACTCAATATGTTAAAGTATATTAAGTTGCATTCAACCTCCACTACACGATTATTTTAAACCGTTATGATCTTTTAACCGAACCGGTAGCGTTCAAAAATTTGAAATTACCGCATGTTTTGCATTTTGCATAGCTTCAGGTTTGAATCGGTAGAAAATCTGAATCGGTAGGAGGACGAGAATCTAGGCAGGGGCCTCATTTACTCTTTTACCTAATCGATAATTATAATCAATAGCTTCTATTGCTGCATGAATGTATTGCAGTGCAGAAAAATAATTTCCACTTGATCAGGGACTGGATGTGACTTTGCTGTTCAATCGATACGGGATTGCATAGGATTGGATGTTTATTCTACTTTGTCGTTTATCAGAAAGCGAAAAAGATAATGGCCCTCAGCGCGGACTTCGATCGAATAAATCCGTTCCCGGAGCTGCCATTGCCATCCCTAGAACCAACGTCCATTGGTTTGACAGCTTTTCTGTTTTGCACACGGGTTTATAATTTGCGATCAGTTTCTGTACGTCGACATACAGGGTTTCTCAGATGAGATCATAACCGTCGAAGCATTTCTTCTAACCGCAGCACATGAAATTCCACCAGCAGCAGTTGAATTCATAACGGGGTCATGCTAATCATAATCGTGTCAGTAGAAATTCAACTCGTAGCAGTTGAAATCATAGTGCTCATGCAACTGCTTGAGCGAAGTACGTAACTAGCGCGTATAAACGTATGTCGCATTAACCGTCACCCGTTCAACCCACGATTTGTTGAAGACGGTTAGCTCATAGAGGATTTGCTGTCCTCCATGTTGAAATTAGCCAACTGTCAAATGTTGTTTACAAAAACGGTTAAAACGGCCGTTGGCAACACGAAACAAATGTACCTCAATGATACATAAGGGAAAGAAATAGCTCAATGAGATCTTTTCACCAATGCAAGCAACAAGACACAGACCTGCTTCAGATAGACATGTATTTCATTCATTTTTTCATTTCCCAGCAACAAGACGCCTGACCCAAAGCGATATGCAACGCGGGATCTTTGATCTTCTTGTGTAGCTAGACAGCACCTTCCGGGCGTAGTGCTCCCGATCGCTGACCACTTTTTCAATAAAATTCTTATTGTTTTTACGTAAAACCGCTTCAATTTGTTCACACCAATTTGTTTAAGCACTACCTCAATAGCACTGCACGACCGTTCAAAAAGTAAACAAGAGCTACTGGACTGTCAAAAGTTTCTTGTATTTTTCTTTTGACGATTTGTCAAAATGCTCTATACGATCCAACCAGGGTAGCAGATTCATCCATGCGTTCAACCAAAATTACATACGTAACCGTTCAACCAGCTACCCGGGTAGCTAGTACATTTTGTATGGGAGATTCCGTTTTCCTGCACTTCAGACCAAATATCTTTTTATTGAGAAGTCGGATCGATTTGAAATTTTCAGTGAAGATACTTGAGGATGTTTTCTAAAATATCATATGATTTTCATAATTTTAAAAATTCATTAGGTATATAAATTTGAGGTTACAAAAAATTTCACCCTTCACTTCTACAACCATCTGTCTGTGTATTCCATATATTTTACATAGAAGTTTGCATTTTCTGTATTGCAGTGCGCATATCTTTGGTCTTTGAATCAGAATTACATGAAATTTTCAGAAAGTTAGGCAATTTTTTTTTCAAAAATGTTGATAAATGTTAAAAGTTCAACGAGGATAGTTTCATTCAGAAACACGAATCCTTTAATTAAGGTAATTATGCCGTTCATTTAGGTTTAAATTTTTTTTAGAACCTCAAATTTATATACCTAATGAATTTTTAAAATTATGAAAATTATATAAAATATGAAAATTATATAAATTATATAATATTTGGAAAACATCCTCTAGTATCTTCACTGAAAATTTCAAATCGATCCGACTTCTCAATAAAAAGATATTTGATCTGAAGTGCAGGAAAACGGAATCTCCCATACAAAATGTACTAGCTACCCGGGTAGCTGGTTGAACGGATGAGGGGTATCAACCGAAAAATGCACTTAAAAATTATTTAAATTCATTTATAAAAAATCATTTCTTCGGCAAAACGATAGGAAATTCGTTTTTCTAGGCATTCTAAAAGTTTCATGCCGATACGATAACCCAATCAAAAGTTATTTAAAAATAAAACTCCAAAAGCTACCCGGGTTGCTGGTTGAGCGGGTGACGGTTAATAGGCCCATAAAGGTGCAGCTGTGGATGAACATGTCGATAATGCAACCAGGAGGCTAATTTGGGATTTTACCCTACTCTGCCCTGCCCTGGGATTTTATCTTACTTACCTGTTTTCATAAAATATAAATGTATTTCTCTGAAATGCTGTTAGAATATACCATTGAAGACCAATATTCTTTCTATTTGTGTTTTTTGTACAACGCTTGACGCGAAGTTTTTATTTATGATACTATGTAACTTTCCAATGGTCTATTTCTATACTTAACAATATAATTCTAAAGTTCTTGTGCATACACCCTTAGTTTTGCAAATTTAACATTGGTTTATGTTACAAAAGAATATGTTGTAGATAAAAGTTGTTTTCACGCCTAGTATCGATTAATGTAGAACGAAAATTCATGTTTCTATATCTGATCAACTATGTCGGTAGCGCCGGTTAGAAACTCGGCCCATGACCTCGACGGCGTGGGTTCGAATCCCAACCGAGACCGGGCCCTCCCCTGTACGAGAGGAGTGACTATCCACGTACACAAGGGAAAAAGTCTTGTAAGCCCTTCATAGGGCAGGCATGACCAAGAGGTCGTTACGCCAAGAAGAAGAAGATGTCTGATCAACACTAAGTAAATATTTTTAATGTTGCCGGATTAAAACGTTTTAATGTTCAATTTTTTACTCATGTAGATATTTCCATACAAGAATACACCAGTTCAGTTTATCTTATCGTGATCGTTTTAAACGGGAACACTTTTATACAAATTCCTTCAAAACATTTAAGCATCCCATTCCAATGTGTTTACCAAAACAAGAATTTTTGAAGATTATGTTTAGCACATACAAAAGTAGAGAAAATTCCCTACCCAACCCTACCATTTCCGTAAATTATGCATATGTCAACCAAATGTGGCTATCAAGAAAAACGAACTATTGGAACAATAAAATACTTCAAAAGCTTTCTACAAAACTCACAAAAACAAATATAACCACTGTATGCTTTCAAATAAGTTTGCCAAGTTTATCTTAACTTTTTGGGTAGTTGAAGCGTCCTCTCGATTCACAGAACAGACCTTAAAAAAAACTGCTGTTATGAACACAAAACAATTGTTCCTCTTCATAACGTTTCAAAAGTACTTTGTAAGCAATTTTGCACACGTTATACTCAGACGATTGGTTTGAATGCAAAGCATCATTTCAACTAACTCTATATGAAAGCGAAGAGTAAATGACTAATTCATTAAATTGAATTTAAACTTTCAACTTTTCTGTGACAAGCTTGCTCGAAAGAGTAAAATTTATAAAATTGCTTCAACTGGCATTTGATCGTTTGCAAATTTTGTCAGCAATTTGTTTGTTGAAACTTTTCGCATAGCTGTCCACGCTTTTCCCCTCCGAATCCAGTTGATTGAAACAATCCATTTGATATTTTTCCATCAAATAAGTGAATATATTCAGCTTTTCTGTTGGTTTGTTTGCATTGCACACGCAATAGAAGAACGCATTCCAGTTTTTCTGTTTTTCGTTGATTTTCATTACGTCGAACCCATAATGTTCAATCAAACATTTCGTCACTATTAACCAACCCTCCCAGATAGCGATATGTAATAGATTTCGACCGTATGTGCCGCCTCTCCAGTCCAGATCTCCAGTCGTTCTCATATAATCGCAAATGCTCTTAACCGAACTTTCATCAATCACATTATTTTTCTCTAAATAATCCAACTTTCCATATGCACTTTGGGCTGAATTTTCTAACTTTCCCATCAAATCACGGATTCGCTCTTCGATCGGTAGATTTACCGTCAATTCACATTGTCGTTTGAAAATCTTTATGCTGATTCCTTCGTTGTTACTCGTCGCATACCAAAAGACGCTCTTTCCATCCGAATCCAGTTGATTGAAACAATCCATTTGGTATTTCTCCATCAAATAAGTGAATATATTCAGCTTTTCTGTTGGTTTGTTTGCATTGCTCACGCAATAGAAGAACGCATTCCAGTTTTTCTCTTTTTCGTTGATTTCCATTACGTCGAACCCATAGTGTTCAATCAAACATTTCGTCAATAATAACCAACCCTCCTAGATAGCGATTTGTAAAAGATTTTCACCGTGTTTCTGCATTTGTAGCTCAGATCTCCTATTGTTTTCATATAATCGCAAATGCTCTTAACCGACCTTTCATCAATCACATTATTTTCCTCTAAATAGCATAACTTTCCATATGCATTTGGGTATGTATTTTGTAACTTTCCCATCAAATCACGGATTCGCTCTTCGATCGGTAGATTTACCGTCAATTCACATTGTCGTTTGAAAATCTTCATGCCAATTCCTTCGTTGTTACTCGTCGCATACCAAAAGACGCTCTTTCCCTCCGAATCCAGTTGATTGAAACAATCCATTTGGTATTTCTCCATCAAATAAGTGAATATATTCAGCTTTTCTGTTGGTTTGTTTGCATTGCTCACGCAATAGAAGAACGCATTCCAGTTTTTCTCTTTTTCGTTGATTTCCATTACGTCGAACCCATAATGTTCAATCAAACATTTAGTCAAGATAAACCAACCCTCCCTGACAGCGAAATTTAAAAGATTTCGTCCCGTTAGTTCGGATTTGAAGTTCAGATCTCCAGTTGTTTTCATATAATCGCAAATTATCTTGACCGATTTTTCATCAATCAAATTATGTTGCTCTAAATATTGTAACTTTCCAAATGCATTCGAGGTTGAATATTGTAACGTTGTTGTTAGAACTAATGTTTGTATCCCAACAGAAAGGCTTATGTTCCGTTTGCGTTCGCATTTCAAAATTTCTTCCGCGATATCTCTATAGTTCATCATCGCATATATGAAAACGCTTTTTCGCTTTGTATCCAGTTGATCGAAACAATTCATTTGTTTGTTTTTCATCAGATATGTGAAGATTTTTTTTCTTATCTCCATCGAACCTGACGTTTTCTCTGCCACGCAATAGAAGAAAGCGTTCCAGTTATTTTCCTCTTCGTTGGATTCTGTGACATCAAAATCAAAATGATCTACGAGGCACTTTACCAACAAAAACCAGTTATTTCTTATTGCAATTTGCAAAAGATTACGTTGCATTCGATCCTTGTATGTTAGCATTTTGTTTATCTGCAGAGCATTCATTACATTTTTACATGACTCGGAATCTTCCAAGTATATGTCCGAAACATGCGCTAATATTTCTACTGCATTTAACCCTGATTTTTTCAGAAGTTTGACAAAACGATTTATCTGCTCAGTACTGAAATGTTTTAGTTGGGTACAAAATTCACGCTGAATTATATACTCATAAATCATTTGATTATGTTTAACCGCATAATAAAATACACTCTTTTCGTTCGCGTCACATTCACCAAAATAGTCGTACGAAGGATTTTTCTTCATCATGTAACTGAAAATATTGGCTCTCACATCTGAAACGTCGCTACTCATAGAAACGCTATAAAAAAAGCGTTCCAATTATTATCCTCTTTATTGGATTCTGAGACATTGAATCCAAAATATTCTACTAGACACTTTACCGTCGAAAACCAGTTATTTCGTATTGCAATGTGCAAAAGATTGCGATTCATTCGATCGGTGTAATATAGCTCCTCTGTTTTCTTTAAAGCATTGCATATCTTCATACATGATTCTACATCATCCATAAACATGTTCACAAGATATTCCAAGATTTCTTCTGCATTGAATCCTGATATTTTCATAAGTTTTATCAAACGATTTATCTGCGGTGTATTGAAGTTCTTAAGTTGTGTAGAAAATTCACGCAAAATAATGTAGTCCGCAATCAGTTGATTGTTTTTAACGGCATAATAAAACACACTCTTTCCCTTGGAATCACATTCGCTAAAACAGTCATACGAAGGATTCTTCCACATCATGTAAGTGTAAATACTTTTTTTCACGTGAAGCTTGTCTGAATGTTCATCAACACAATAAAAAAAGGCATTCCAGTTGAATTCCCGTGGGTTTCTGTCAGTCACGTTGAATTCATAATCGTCAATCAAACATTTGACCAAATTAAAATGAGCCTGTTCCACAGCAAAATGCAGAAGGGTTTGCCCTTTTTCATCGGCTTTCCTAAGATCAGAACTACTGCCAATAAAAAAATGGAAGGATGCATGGCAATACCACTCCATTTTACAGGTTTTTACTATACGTTTAATTAAACGATTATTCTCTGTTGTTTTTGTTTTCAGCAATAAATATTGGACAATTGATTGACGATCACACTCCAACGCTCTCGATAACAAAAACTCTGTACCTGAATCCATAATAAAATCGTAGCTCATTTCAAACTTGCTAGGGAAATAACGCCAGAGATTCCCTTGTAGTAAAACACGCTCCTCACCAATGTTAGATGTGCTAACCGCTTCGATCGGAGGTAGTTCATTTTCTTCCAAACATGAAATTTCATGCCGAGTGCAGTATTTGTGGAACATGGTTTTAAAGATGGTTTCATCTTCTTGCATGTACACGAGCAAACTCAATAACTCTTGTTCAAAAGTCATTTCTTCCGGCAACTTGAAACAACTATTTTTAGTTAAATCACAAAGAACATTAATTGAGCGAAATTCAAAAGCTAATTGAATGAGTTCTCCCTTTGATGAGAAAGCATTTTGTTCGTCACCATTTACACTTTTCAAGAGGATACCTAGCACGGTTGAATCAGCTATTGTGCACAACTTCAGAAGAGGTAACGTACCTTGATGAATGTTTTCAGTTTCGTATCTCTTCGCTAGATCGGGATTATAAAACTGTACAATGTCATACATTTTTTTTGTTGGTATCTCCATATTGAAATCAAGTTTGTTTTGCAGAAGCAATTTTTTGGACAAATTCTCAATAATGTTCCTTGTTTTATGTTTTCCTAGGCTTGGAACTAATTCATGAGATAAGTGGAAAATTAATGGTAATAGTTCTGTAAACAATTCAACAGGATGTTTTGAATGAAATCTAGTGAAGGTTTCATCAGCGTTGATAAACGCTCTCCTTTTCAGCAATTTCGAAACAAAATATAACCCAAAATAAACACCGTGGCCATTAAGTTTGTCACTTTGTCGTTTGTGTGCATAATCGAGTGCAGACCACTCAAAATAGGTATCTTTTAACTGCATGGTAGTTTCATTAGCCCACTTCAATAATAAATAAACTATATCATCATTTTCTTTAGAGTCATAAGTTAATGCCAAATGTAGAGCAGATCTACCCCAATCATCTTTTGTGTTTATCAAACTTTGATCGTTTCTGAGAAGACTTTCAACCTTCGATATAGAGTGATCCAGAATTGCCATGTGTAGCTGGCTTCCCTTGCAAATCATTCTATCTAAAAACTTTCTAATCTGTTCTCGATTGCTAGTTTCATACACATGTTGTTTGAGAAATGTTTTCACTTTCTCTCGTCTGTGATTGTAAAAGAACCAACGAGCAGCAAAGTAATTGATAAACAGGGGATGCATCAAGAAAGACACATGGTTCATACTTCCTTGCAAAATTAAATATTTGCCTAAATCCTTTTTTACATCTTCCAGGTAAACCAATGCGTTGGTTTGTTCGTCATCCAACAATAAATGCATTGCATCACTTTCATTGGTCACGTTTATTAAAGCTATTCGGGAAAGAGTTTGTCGGGTCCATTCGGATTTTTTTTTGTTTCTTCTTTTGCGGCATCGGTTTGAGTGCTGCCAAGAGCGGTTTCTCCAATAATGGCGACGTTAAGTTTCTTTTCGATAACTGATTCTATCATATTCAAAAGTGCGAATTGCTTTTCACAATCTTTCATTATGTTTGGTGAAATGGTGTGGTTTTCCAAGTCGATGTGTTCATGAACTATAGGCAGCAGCAGCTCTAATCCCATATGAAGAAATAACGGAATCTCCATTAAGTTGTCAAGAAAAGTTGTTAATAATCTTGATGTCATTTGAAATGTTTGTTCTTGGTTTTGTCTGTTGCACGATTCGTATCCGTGTTGATTTGCAAGCAAAAATCGATGTATATAAATACTTTGATCATCACCGTTCATATCAAACAGGCGATAAAACGAACAATTCTTTAATGTTTCCTGTATAACATTTTGAAAATTGTTAGGACGACTGGTCAAATACATTTTCTGTATTCCTTCAATTTGAACAAGAATTGCTAACATGTTAACTATCAACGTTTTGTTATAAGCCGTGACGTCGTCGAACCCGTCCATCAAAATTACAAGTTCCTTCCTGTTGAATTTATTTACAAATAATTTGAGCAAAACGAACTGCTCAATAGTTGAAAATTGTATGTTTTTTTCGTCCAGTTCAACAAATCCGTTTGATATTGAAAGTAATTGTGCAGATTCCTGTGCTTTTTTCCACTTCTCATTCATTTTGTGGTCGAATTTATTTGATCCATCAAAATGTACATAAATAAACTGAAAAAGTTGTCTGATGGAGCTGGTGCCGGTATTTGCATCGTGTTCACCTTTGTCGAAATGATTTAAATCCGTGGAATATTCATTCAAGTTAATCTTAATAATCCACCACGAAGGATACAGTTTTTGAAGTTCTCTAGCTAACCAAATCATGTAGAACGACTTTCCGGCCCCAGCTTCGTTTAAAATCACGTGAACCTTAGTTTGACTTTGAATATTAACACTTTCACTCGGATTACTACTGTTTTTTCTCAATAGATTATAAATTTCACTCCTATCCGAACACACCTCGTAAGTCGTGTTCGTTTCAACTCCCGGAGGCTCCATGTATTCCTGGTTTACATTGTTATCAATACTCTTATACTCTAAAGAATTAGATTTCATATGTTTAAGGAAATCTTTTATGCTTATTTTATAATTAGAAGCATCAAAAAGAGGATTAGAAAAATCATTCCATCTGCGAACCCACAATCCATCGCCTGATATTACTTGGACATATTCTTCGCCACATATCTTCCACCTTCGCGGAATGTACATTTTTTTTATTTTCTCAAACTCTTCCTCACATATGTTTCGCTTCAATCCTGTCCCATCAGGAATCCGTTCAACCTTCAAAATGATATTTAAGCTATCTCTATCATTGAAAAGTTCTTGGTTGGAAATGTAAATTCCACATAACATCATGTTTTGTTCAACCTTATTTGTTCTACTCTCTTCTGTCAAGTCTCCGATCTGAATGTCCTTATCCGGATGGAGCGATGTGTTGGTCTGATCCATCAGCAATATCATTTTATGATTTTCTAAAGATTTGTCAAGTGCCCAGCCTTCCAAAACATGAATCAAATTATTATCCTGTTTGCAATCAATCACCATGACAAAAGAAGATTTCATGTTGCGGAAAACGTCCAAAATTTCTCGTAAATTGTGTTTTTGTTTCAACCATTCATGTTCTATAACAATATAATCAAGTTCATATTTGAAGCATTCTATAACCGCAAAGATTAACGGCAGGTTATCACATTGTTTAATAGTCACTGTATACCCGTTTTCTTCGTTTTTCTTTTCTGATAGCCACGATTTCAGCTCTTTGAAAAATGTCTTTCGCTCCATTTTCTCGGGTTTGCATTGGAGACTTGAGATTTGCATTTTATTACAGTACGAGTTTGATATGCCTTTCCAGTGCGAGAATAGCAACGATGTACTAATATATTTGAACAGTTCATCAATATCTCGTCTATTTAAAGGTTTACTACCTTTCTCTTTCATCCAATCTAAAATCCACTTCGTAAGTTGTGCATAATTAAGCGCGGAAGAATTAAGTCCTTGTATTCGTACTGGTAACACATCATTCTTACGAATACTGTCAATAACTTTATCTTCTTCGTGATTTGTGTTGCTAAGTATCATGAATGATCCGAAAAATTTCTCTATTTGTCTATCTTCTACTTGCGTTGGTAAACCGCATTGTCCAGCTGGTTTCCCTTTATCCAAACGTATACCTTTGTTTTTAATATCTTCCCAGATGTTTTGAAGGTTTCCGTTAAGTAGTCTTAGATACTCTTTTTCAAACACTGTATTGAATTCTTTTGACTCCGTTTCGTTGAAAAAACTCTGATTTACTTCATAACATTCGTTTGCTATTGATTTTTTGGTAGCAACTTTGTTCTCTATGATAAAACGGTATTTTTTAACCAAAGGATTGCGAAAATCAACGGGTGACTGGTGGTAAATATGCTGAGCTACCTGTTTTGCAAGAATAGTTGAATCCGAGTTTTCTCTTAAATGGTTAAATAGTTTGCTTTTGATAACTTGCTCTAAATTGTTTGAAACAATTCTATAAACATCGTTAGAGATGGACTTGAGAATGGAATCAACTGTATTTCCAGTAAATGCATATTTCACCAATGATGTTTTTACTTCTTCTGCCAGTCCAATGTTTGTACAAAGAACCAATACGGGTGGCTCATTCGTGATATCCCACTGTTCATCTAGAAAAGATTTGAAGTACTTACTAATCGCAAACGAAGCTCTTTTATCCGTCGATGTAAGATCGTCCCATGTGATGGCTTTGCGCTTATCTTCCTTGTGCTTAGCTTGGAAGAAAAGGTCTTTCCAGCGATCGCCTTGTTTGAAGCGAACTCCGATGTCGTCAAATTTTCCGCCTCTTGTATCCTCGCTGGTAATTTCAAAATCGAACTTCCCGTCCTCTCGTATAAGCTTAGCTACATGACACAGTATCACGAAAAGAAGCTTTTGTTGATAAGTTGCGCCAACAAGAGAGTCGACCATCCCTTGATCCCTTTGGTTGTCAGGAGTTCCGTCTTGTGATCCCTTATTGTTTCCTGCACTTGGTTTGTTTCGATTGCATTTAGCGACCGTTTCAGAATTGAGGTCAACGTCAATCTTTTTCGATGCATTCGCCTCCGGGATTGGATGATCCGGACGATGAGGAACTTGCTTCAACATGTCACCTTCGTCCATACCAGCTTGATTTGGATTACCGAGCTGTGGTTCTCGTTCTTCGCTTTGAACAAAATCACCAGATTTCATCAACCTGTTGGTTTTCGACGACGATGCATCTTGGTCGGAGGCTGGTCGACGGACATCGTTGTGAAGATTATTTTCAAGGTTTTCCATTTCCACTATCGTAACGTAGAATAGCTTAAACTCGTTTTCATGCGGCTGTAATAAGCTGCTAAAAATAAATACGATAATTTTAGGATTTATGTTTTGAGAAAATTCTGAACGAACTACTTTTTGCGACCTGATTCCGGACCATTACCTGATTGTTTGTGTTTCGCGAGTTGATTCGGCTCTGCTAAATGATTGCTTTCGGTTGCTTGGAGATAACCTAGATTATGAATCTTGTTAAAAAAGAAAGTAACCACGCATTTTAAATGTTTTGCTTGTCTTACAATTTGGAAAACAATATCTCTTGTAGTGTGGATGATGCTGTATTAAAATGTCGGTAAAATCCCAAATGAAGCCCCCTCCTCGTTGCATCGTCGCCATATTTTTCCACAGTTGCGCCTTGAAAGTATGCAACGGGTGGTACATGAATTCAGTTTGAATTTTTGAACCGTTGAATTATCGTTAGATGTAGAAACGTTGAGATTTAAAGGATTTAACTATTCAAGATAGACAGTATAATCCAATGAGTTTGACTGAAAAATGAGGTTGAAACAGCGGCGCGCCCGCAGCGATCGCAGCGAGCGGACTGCTCTAGGTCTACCGGAAAAGGGAGTTTGTTATAAATTTGTGAAATAAGGTGGTCCCCTTCATACCGCACTCCTAGGTTGATTGCGTAGCCAAATTTTCATAAACTCATGCAAATAATGCATCAGGGAGTTCATGTTGTCCATTCTGTGAAGTGTAACCAAAATCTTTTATTGAACAGCATCAAATTACAACGGCGGTGTTTAAACGATACCGGTACCGGTAAATTCATTTATATCACCTATTGCATACTTTTAGGTACATCTGCTTACAAATGGTGTAGCCACGACAGTGATTTTGGCCGGGGGGGCTTCATTTGGGATTTTACCAAAATGTCATAACTACTCTCATCTAGCGTCTTATGTAGTGTCTCAATCTGATTCAGATTCATTAATCTGTGTAAATCTTTGAAAAGATTCAATGCATCTGAATCTACATGTTAGAGATTCATGAATCTCCAAGATTTATGAATCTCCAAGGTTATTAAATTTCCAGGTAAAAGAGTAAATGAGGCCCCTGCCGCCATTTTACCGGTTCTGGCTACACCTCTTGTGTGATATCATACTGGAACGTATGCAATGGGTGATACATGTGTTCGTTAATTTCAACATACGAATGTTTTAACCATTGTGTGGTCCGTTAATATTCGGCTACGCAATCAACCTAGTGGTGCGGTATGCACCACTCATCTCACAAAATTATAACAAACTCCCTTTTTCGGTAGACCTAGCGCAGTCCGCTCGCTGCGCTCGCTGCGGGCGCGCCGCCGTTTCAAATTCATTTTTTCGGCTATTGGTTTATGTTGTCCTACCTGTGTAATATAATTTTCAAGTTAACTCAATATGTAAAAGTATATTAAGCTGCATTCAATCTCCACTGCATGAATATTTTAAACCGTTATGTTCTTTTAACCGAACCGGTAGCGTTCAAAAATGTTAAATTACCGCATGTATTGCATTTTGCATAGCTTCAGATTTGAACCGGTAGGAAATCTGAATCGATAGGAGGACGAGAATCTAGGCAGGGGCCTCATTTACTCTTTTACCAATTTCCAAGATTCATGAATCTCCAAGACTCATGAATTTCCAAGATGTATTATTCTAAAAAATGGTAAAAGAGTAAATGAGGCCCCTGCCTAGATTCTCGTCCTCCTACCGATTCAGATTTCCTACCAGTTCAAAACTGGAGCTATGCAAAGTGTAATACATGCGGTAATTTCAAATCTTTGAACGCTACCGGTTCGGTCAAAAGAACATAACGGTCTAAAATAATCGTGCAGTGGAGGTTGAATGCCCATGGCCCATTTGGAGGTGCCCATGGCGCAGCGGTAGCGCTAGAAAACACCTCGCCATAAGTGTGGGTTCGAATCCCGAGTCTGGCACCCCCCGGTATTACGAACGGCTGACCACCGATCTATAATTTACCGTCCTTCGGTCACAGTAACTCTCTACGGAGAGAGGCCTAGTCCCACTTGGGGATGTTGAGCCACATAAGAGGAGGTTGAATGCAGGCTAATATACTTTTACATATTGAGTTACCTTGAAAATTATACTACACAGGTAAGACAGCATGAACCAATGAGTTTAGCCGAAGAACTGAATTTGTAACGACGGCACGCCCGCAGCGACCGGACAACCAATTTTGAGTGTTTGAGATGGCCTCACGTGAGACCCGGCGGGCGCGACCGCGCAAGCAACACTGAATCGCGAATTCGGTATCTTCTGTCTCTTTCGCGACACGAGAGTTAAGCACCCCGCGATACAAAGTCGCTCATAATGAGTGAAATCTCTCAAATCCTCCATGCCTTTCACGTTGTCTCGCCCCTTGGGCCCTAGGTTGGGCACTTAGTCATTTCTGTCAACGCCAAAATATTTCTTCGCGCTGTTTTCTTCCATCGCTGTGGGTACCTTGATGTTCTTCTATGTTCGAAGGAGTTCTAACTGTGATGTCATTTGAGTTGATACATGATATAAAAGTACTAGTATGTTTAGCTTTCACACCGAACTGTCACCATTGCCTCACACTGTCACAAAATATAAGATGAAATTGCTATGTTTGTCTCTGTTCTTCTTGTGTTCGTTGTATCTCGAAATGTTTGGAATACATCGGTTGGGTAAGTAGGATTTTAATAGTGGCCCCCAATAGTACGTCCATTTTACAACATTTTGTGGTTCAGCATCGAGTGAGCACCACCGTATGGTTCAGCGTCGGGGGTAAGTTTAGCGAAAACATTTGTTTTCTATATCATAAACTATTTATTGACTACTTTTCCTCCCTAAGCAGTGCAACCAATAAAACCAAAGGCAGCATGCAAGAAAGATATTACATCTCTCGTCCAGGAAAACAAAACTTCAGTGCCGGTCAGGGTATAACAATGATTCATCATTTGGTTCAGCATCGTGGCAAGTGTAGCATACACTACAGTGTGTCCAGTGATAGTTATGCAGATGAATAAACGTGTGAAGTGAAGTGAAAACGTTTTTAATAATAAAATTAATAATCTGCCTTATTATTAATTGATGACATTTTGCATGAGGGATAATGAAGGGATAGGGAAAGGGAGAGCACGAGACGCAGGAAAGTCACTCAAAAAACCACTCAAAATGAGCGGCAGCACTCAAAAATGCGCCCCACCCAGGAAAACGGAATCTCCCATACAAAATGCATTAGCTACCCGGGTAGCTGTTTGAACGGATACGTATGTAGCTTTGGTTGAACGGGTGAAGGTTAATCAAAAAACACATTAAAAACATGAACAAATACACCAGTAAATACATTTACTCTACCAAGTTCCTTCTCGCTGAACAAACCCCGACAATTACCATTTTTACAAACGAGTAACGGTCTTTTTGTACACGAGTTCCACACTGAAAGATCGCGTAACGCGACAAAAGTAGCTCAATTTCTACAGAACAATCGCGCCAGAGCCAGCGCGATACGGGTAGGAGAATAGGGGCAATATGTACTCCATTGGGGCTCAAATTCGCCTAATAGATTTTGTTGAATTTTGACATAGTAATGCATGAAATTAGTTCAGTTACGTATTTTATGCACCCTAAGTTAATTTGGCGCATCTACATTATAAATTCACTGAGAAAACACGCTAAAACAGACGACGACAAAATGGTGTGATGTCGAAGGGTACATTATGCCCCTCGCATATTGCTTATAT
Organism: Anopheles sinensis; assembly: GCA_000441895.2. Taxonomy (NCBI): domain Eukaryota; kingdom Metazoa; phylum Arthropoda; class Insecta; order Diptera; family Culicidae; genus Anopheles; species Anopheles sinensis. The sequence goes on along the minus strand of KE524784.1, from coordinate 706 downwards.
TTTGCCCCGTCATCTCCTGCTTGTCAAAGTGCAGTTTGTTTACATTTTGAATCAGTTTACGTTTTGAATCAGTATCAGCGTTTACGTTGTTGGAGCAAGCAGTAGGAACCCCAGAAGTAAGGGATAGTGTTGTTCTTTAAAGATAAATATATTTTATCCACTGAGTTTCATTTCAGAAAAGTTCGGTCAAATCGTATACACCCGAGGAAACAAGAATAGCACCACCCTGTTTTTTGCCGATATAATTTAAATGTTCATAAAATTTGAGCTTTTTCCAGTTTGGAACGTTAGTTCAATCAGTTTTACAAGTTTTCAGTGGATTACGATCGTATTAATTTGGTCTATTAACGTTTACGCCAAATAATTCGTTAAAATGGCCTGGAAGTAAAAATAGCACCACGTTGGTTTTTGTTCAGTGGCAAAATAGTCAAAAATCTATATCAACTGATTTCGGTTAATAAAATCAAACCAGTCCGTTCCGCGATAATTCTGGATGTTTTTACATGTAATCAAACATAGTCGATTTGATGCTTTGGCCACGGCGGATTCAATTTTGATGATAAAAATGTCAAACTTGTTCTGAATTTAAAAGAAATGCTACTCTTTATGTTACTTTCAACAGGAAGTTGCAATCGTTTTCCGTTTTTTGCAGGAAAAATCGTTAAAATTTGTCTATGTTTTTTAATGCATACGTTATCAAAACTGT
>KE524783.1:155190-166763 GCA_000441895.2 Anopheles sinensis | reverse complement strand
CAGCTGTCAGTGGGGACCTCATGTTGTTCGTGGACTAAAGCAGGTAAGGATTTGTTTACTAATGTTCTACCTTATTTTTAGAATCCTGGCTATCCGGCACCGTCACATCTATAACCGCTAGCTTTGTGGCTGGTCGCTCCCAAATACCGATGGCCGTTCTCCCACTCCTCTCACGAATCAACAACAGAACAGAACAGAACAGAAACACAGTGAAATCCTTTGTGCTTAGTGTATGCATACATGACGGAAGGCATTTTAAGTGTTCGGCTGAAGTGACAGAAGGAATATGAATGTGATGTATATCAAAGTAAAAGGAACCCTTCCACAATCAATCAACAAATGAACTGGTTAAGCTTAAAACACAGCTTTGTAAACTATCTTTTTCGTTTAAAATGTGTACCGTCCTCTGGCGAAAGGACAAGTTTCAAACCAAAACTAAACTCCCCACTATTGCGCAGTTTCTTTCGTTAAACGGTATTAGTTACGGATAACAAAAACACCTTTTGTGCATCGGTTTACATTTTTATTAAAGAAATTTAAAACACATATATTTTTACATTGTTTGATTACAAAAAAGATATATTTATGCAATACAATTAAACAATATAAAAAATAAAGGATTTATTTAAAGCTACAAGTAAAAGATTAAAAGAAAAAAGTAATTCAAAAAGATCCCGAATAAGGCATGGCTTCTTCCTCCGCGATATCGGGTAGTTTTGGTTTCCAGCCCTGAAATAATAGAAAACATGTTAAAACATCGAATGCATAATTTTACTACACGTAAGATTTTTTTTTCCTTACCAATACTTCTTCTTTTTTTCGGGTACCACACTTCCAATACTTGGATTCTTTCCCAGTGCATGGTAACTTCGTCCATAACGCGATTTTCTCTATCCAAGAATCCGAAATTGTACGTTATATATTCGTTGTCTTCCGGCTCCTTTTGGCACCTGAAACAAAAGAAAAAATCGATTACCTTCATTGTCAATATTTTGAGCATCCGCTACGTAACACAACAAATGCTCAAATAACGAAATATGTATGCTGCGATTGATATATAGACTGTTTCGAAGGGAGCAAGTTTCATTTCATAGTTTACTAGATGAAATCAGTTTGTTTTTAGTTTTTATTTTGAACTCAGTTCACATTGAGCTTTCAGTTAGCAGCAGCGTTCGTAATGTTAAAACATCTAAGGTGTATTTTCATTACGCGTAAGTGTTTTTATAGCTTTCTACCAAAGCTTCTTCTATTTTTTTTCCTGTGGTTGATGATCTTGAAAAATTATTGGAATCAGAAACAGCATTTACGAAGACTCCAGGATATCACTCAAACTCAGAAACAACAGTGAAAACCTTTGTGCTTAGTGTATGCATACATGACGGAAGGCATTTAAAGTGTTCGGCTGAAGTGACGAAAGAAATATTAATGTACTGTGTATCATTGCGAAAGGAACCCTGCCACAATCAATCAACAAAAGAACTAGGTCAAACTTAAAACACGGCTCTGTAAACTATCTTTTTCGTTTTCTAAAATGTGTACCGTCCTCGGGCGAAAGAACAACAAAGTGTTATTAAAGCTTTCTACCGAAGCTTCTTCTGTTTTTTGTCTGTGATAGATGAACTTGAAAAGGTAATTGGAATCAGAAACAGCATTTACGAAGACTCCACAATATGAATCGAACCCAGAAACAACAGTGAAAACCATTGTGCTTAGTGTATGCATACATGACGGAAGGCATTTAAAGTGTTCGGCTGAAGTGACAGAAGGAATATGAATGTGATGTATATCAAAGCAAAAGGAACCCTTCCACAATTAATCAACAAATGAACTGGTCAAACTTAAAACACGGCTTTGTAAACTGTAAATCTTTTTCGTTTTAAAATATGTACCGTCCTCGGGCGAAAGGACAAGTTTTAAACCAAAACTAAACTCCCCACTATTGCGCAGTTTCTTTCGTTAAACGGTATTAGTTACGGATAACAAAAACACCTTTTGTGCATCGGTTTACATTTTTATTTAAAGAAAATTTAAAAACACATATATTTTTACATTGTTTGATTACAAAAAAGAATATATTTATGCAATACAATTAAACAATATAAAAATAAAAGGATAAAAGCTTAAAAAGAAAAAAAGTAAATCAAAAAGTTCCCGAATAAGGCATGGCTTCTTCCTCCGCGATATCGGGTAGTTTTGGTTTCCAGCCCTGAAATGATAGGAAACATGTTAAAACATCGAATGTATAATTTTACTACACGTAAGATTTTTTTTTCCTTACCAATACTTCTTCTTTTTTTCGGGACCACACTTCCAATACCTGGATTCTTTCCCAGTGCATGCTAACTTCGTCCATAACGCGATTTTCTCTATCCAAGAATCCGAAATTGTACGTTATATATTCGTTGTCTTCCGGCTCCTCTTGGCACCTGAAACAAAAGAAAAAATCGATTACCTTCATTGTCAATATTTTGAGCATCCGCTACGTAACACAACAAATGCTCAAATAACGAAATATGTATGCTGCGATTAATATATAGACTGTTTCGAAGGCAGCAAGTTTCATTTCATAGTTTACTAGATGAAATCAGTTTGTTTTTTAGTTTTATTTTGATCTCAGTTCACATTGAGCTTTCAGTTAGCAGCAGCGTTCGTAATGTAAAAACATCTAAGGTTCATTACGCGTAAGTGTTTTTATAGCTTTCTACCAAAGCTTCTTCTATATTTTTTTCCTGTGGTTGATGATCTTGAAAATTAATTGGAATCAGAAACAGCATTTACGAAGGCTCCAGGATATCACTCAAACTCATAAACAACAGTGAAAACCTTTGTGTAGTATGCATACATGACGGAAGGCATTTAAAGTGTTCGGCTGAAGTGACGAAAGAAATATTAATGTACTGTGTATCATTGCGAAAGGAACCCTGCCACAATCAATCAACAAAAGAACTGGTCAAACTTAAAACACGGTCTTTGTAAACTATCTTTTTCGTTTCAAAATGTGTACCGTCCTCGGGCGAAAGAACAACAAAGTGTTATTAAAGCTTTCCACCGAAGCTTCTTCTATTTTTTGTCTGTGATAGATGAACTTGAAAAGGTAATTGGAATCAGAAACAGCATTTACGAAGACTCCACAATATGAATCGAACCCAGAAACAACAGTGAAAACCATTGTGCTTAGTGTATGCATACATGACGGAAGGCATTTTAAGTGTTCGGCTGAAGTGACAGAAGGAATATGAATGTGCTGTATATCACTGCGAAAGGAACCCTTCCACAATCAATCAAAAAATGAACTGGTCAAACTTAAAACACGGCTTAATAAATTGTTCTTTCGTTTCGAAATCTATCTGTACCGTTCTCGAAGGAAAGGAAAACAAGTTGTTGTAAATACAACTTTCCGGCTTTGGCGAATAAAAACGAAGGCAAATAATCGTTTAAGACATATGCAAGTGATTAGTCAAAATAAGGTTTATTACCTCCGTTTTCAAATCCTGATTGTCAGGCCCTTTCTGGGCGTCTCTTTTATATTGGGCTCTGGTCCATGAGATGCATGTGAGTATACATCAAGTTCAAGTCAGTTAAATATACGTTCCCGCGGGATGTCCAGTCGTTCTCACCGCTCACGTCTCACTCTGTCGCTATGCAGCCCTGTCGTTTTGACATGTTTCCCCGAATAATCGATCAAAATATTGATCGACTTATTTCCCTGCCTCAGCTGTCTTGGGGACCTCATGTTGTTCGTGGACTAAAGCAGGTGAGGATTTGTTTACTAATGTTCTACCTTATTTTTAGAATCCTGGCTATCCGGCACCGTCACATCTAAAACCGCTAGCTTTGTGGCTGGTCGCTCCCAAATACCGATGGCCGTCCTCCCACTCCTCTCACGAATCAACAACAGAACAGAACAGAACAGAAACAACAGTGAAATCCTTTGTGCTGAGTGTATGCATACATGACGGAAGGCATTTTAAGTGTTCGGCTGAAGTGACAGAAGGAATATGAATGTGATGTATATCAAAGTAAAAGGAACCCTTCCACAATCAATCAAAAAATGAACTGGTCAAACTTAAAACACGGCTTAATAAATTGTTCTTTTTTTTCGAAATCTATCTGTCCCGTTCTCGAGGGAAAGGAAAACAAGTTGTTGTAAATACAACTTTCCGGCTTTGGCGAATAAAAACGAAGGCAAATAATCGTTTTAGACATATGCAAGTGATTAGTCAAAATAAGGTTTATTTCCTCCGTTTTCAAATCCTGATTGCCAGGCCCTTTCTGGGCGTCTCTTTTATATTGGGCTCTGGTCCATGAGATGCATGTGAGTATACATCAAGTTCAAGTGAGTTAAATATACGTTCCCGCGGGATGTCCAGTCGTTCTCATCGCTCACGTCTCACTCTGTCGCTATGCAGCCCTGTCGTTTTGACATCGTTTCCCCGAATAATCGATCAAAATATTGATCGACTTATTTCCCTGCCTCAGTGCCTTTGTTTACTAATGTTCTACCTTATTTTTAGAATCCTGGCTATCCGGCACCGTCACATCTAAAACCGCTAGCTTTGTGGCGGTTCGCTCCCAAATACCGATGGCCGTCCTCCCACTCGCTCGTCTCACCTGTCCATCTTTCGATCTCTTCACTCCCACCACACGTCCTCTGGGCCACGTGTTCCGGTAGAGGTTAGAGTCCACGATCAAGATAATATCTCCTTCGGCGATGGGTTTTACCGGCTGGAACCACTTGGTGCGGCGGGTCAATGTCTGATGGAGGTTATAATTTTGGACAGCCGATTTCCCTCCATAGCTTGCGGCTAATCACCGAAATGTCCGAAGTTGTGTCTAGCTGGAGCCGGATTTGAATGCCGTTGACCGCCACATTCAAATATTTCCTGCGATGATGCAGACTGTTTACATTTACTGTGACACTGCGTGTATGGGCTCGCTTCGGATAACGCTTTTCATGTCCGACTGCTCCACACTGCGTGCATGTGTGCGTCCTGAAAGTGCACTCTCGAGTCCAGTGCGGAGCTGCACACAACCAGCTTGGTTTAGATGTCCCCTTTGTTTTCGAGTGATGAGGACGATGTGCCGGATGTGCACCACGTTGAACGGATAAAACTTATTCGCCATGATCCTGTTCAATCATAGCACTATCCTGAGTCAGGATTCCTGACGAAGGTTTGTCTTTCGTTGGCACTTGGCGGATAGCTGGTGGAGCGTTACATCCTGGTTTTCTTCTATTCGGTGCAGCAAGCGCGTTCGGAACTCTATATCGGCTTCGTCTTTCAGGCCACATACGAAAACTAAGCACTGTAGCTGCTCTTCGGTAAGTCTGCTCAACTCAAAATCCACTGTGCCTTTATTGACGCGGCAGGCGAACGCTACAAAATCCTCCGTTCGCAGCTTAGTGAGCTTTAAACATCGGAATCTTCTATGAAGCAGAGATTCCTTGATTTCGAAAAAAGACGTCAGCACTGCAACAGTTTCTTTCAGGGAAAAATCGCGATGATGTTTCGGCAGGATGAAGCTTGCGAAGCGATCGTGATCAGAGGTTCCCAACTTCGGAGCATCCCGCCGTTCTCCGGTTGGCACGAGCGGCTGCGATGGCGGCGGGGTTAATGAACCAAGCCATCCTTGGGACGCGCGCCGTTCTTCTTCCTCTTGGCTCATTCTACGACGCTTCTTTGGTGGCGAAATCGTTGCGCGGCGGAGTTTTATGGCACTTTTTCTCGTCGCCAGCTGTTATGTTTTTAAATACACTTAACTTTATTAATACAAGACTCTTAGACAAGTAACAGATTAAAGCACAACTGTGCACCGCTCCGCACGTCTGCTCGCAACGGAGGTCGGGAGCCAATAGAACGAGGGCCTACGCTTCGGCCCGGTTTGACCCCAGGATCCTTATCAAACCTGATAACGGCATCACACGACGATGGCACTCATCGCCGGAGAGCCCGGTGATTTATGCCGCTTAGCCGAAAGCTTCAACCTCAACATTATGTTATTTGAGCATTGGTTGCGTTACGTAACGGATGCTCAAAATATTCACAATAGGATTAATTGATTATTTGTGTTGTTTCAGGAACCCGAAGGAGCCAAAAGACGATGAATACATCACGTACAACTTCGGATGCTTCGTTAGAGAAGATGGCGTTTTGGATGGAGTTTCAGGCGAGGATGGCGGCAGGTTCTGGGAGACTATCCAAGTCTACCATGATTGGTCCAGAAAAAAAGAAGAAGTATTGGTAAGTAATAAAAAAAACTAAAACTTTTCGTGTAGTAAAATTAAACATTCGATGTTTTTAGATGTTTTCTATCATTTTCAGGGCTGGAAACCGAAACTCCCGGATATCACAGAAGAAGAAGCCAGGCCGTATTCGGGATCTTGTTAATTTAATTTCTTTTCCATCTTTTATTCGTAGCTAGGTGTATATTTCATTCCATTATTGTATTTTTAAATTGTATTTCATTAATATAATCATTTCGTATTGTAAAAATATGAAAAAAGATCAATTTTTAATTTTTTAAAATAAAAATTAACATCGTTCCAACTAAGGTGTTTTATTATCCTTAAAAATATCGTTATACTAAAAGAACTACGTCAAAGTAGGGTGATTGGTTTGGCTTTAAAAATTCGTTTTCCTTTTCCCCGAGGATGGTACACATTTTGAAATGAGAGAACAGTTGATCATACCGTGTTTTGAGATTGAATAATTCACTTTTTGACTGATGTTGGCTGATAGATAGAGAGATACACTTCGTTTGATTGTAAAGCACATTAATATTTCTTCCGTCGCTTCAGCCAAACACTTAAAAATGCTTTCAGTCGCAGTCAAAATGACCAGTAAAAGCGTTCGGGTCTGGTCAAGTTAATTCTTGAAACTGGTCGAACAGAAATTTTTTAAATTTGTTTCTTCAACGGCGCTTGGATTAAGAAAAATCTCTGTTTTGAAATCGTCATCCGTTTTCAAGGTAATTAAACCGAAAATTGCATAGCGGTCTAAAATCTAAATAAATAAAATGTTGGAATTTTCTTTCACACAAAATATATCACAACTATTAGGCATCGTTAAGTGAAATGAAGTTGAACAAATTTTATTATACAAATAATACATTCCTCACCTTGCAGCTCCTCCTATTGTCATGTTTCTTAATCTGACACGGTCCCAAAGACCCTGGTTTTGTTGACTCCTTTCCTCATCCCGATTTCTTCAAGTTACAAAAATGATATGATCTTGTTTCCCTTCGGGAAAGTATTGTTGGGTTTTGACCATGGTTCGGTTTCATAGTATCCTGCCTGCCAATTGATAAATCGCGGCCATTCTAAACACTTACACAGCATAATAACCCCTTCCAAATCCAGGTTGAGATAAACAATGTCTCGCCATAATTTACGGAGTTCTATATCCTAACCTATCTATAACCACCTACCGTGGCCCGTGGTTTTACATTTGATTAACTATGTTATACTTTCCATTAATTAGGTATAGGTTTTCTACACAACTGCACTAAACTGAGTTGTGGTTCGCTTTTGTTTCCTAGGTAAAGGTCGGTCCGCGGCCATAAGTTTCACTGAACAGCATTGGAAATTCGACGGATTTTGACTCGTTACACAGACTTTTTCTTCATGCCAATGGTACTATTAGCTAAACAACTTTCCTATTCCGGTCTACCGGTATGTTTTGTGTTTGTTTTCTGTCTGGAAGTAATTATTATGAATGGGATCAACAATGCTCCTACCGAGTGGTCCAAGTACGAAGTTTTGTTAACACTTTCGGTGTACTATCTATTATTCCTCTATACTATGATCAGGATTTTGTGAAATACAGCACTATTTATTTGATGGTTATCTTCCGTTTGGCTTGTTTTGCAATTATTTTATCGTTTTTGCTACTTTTGATTACCGAGCTTCAGGATTCGAAATATTATTGACCCTAGAACAGTAACAAAAAGGCGTTTTAGGACGTTTAGAAAACATTCTACATGCAACATTAGCGCTAGAAATTGCTCTGTAGGCCCCTGAACGGCGCGAATCTACTGACGACATTCGTTTGTTTGATTAAATTCTTTGATTTGTCTATTATTCTCAGCACTAGTTCGGCACAATCGTCCACAACATTCGAGCCAATTGATTCACCTAAAACGCTTCTTTACTTTAAATGCGACGTACACGATCCGATTACAGTACTTTCTACGAGTGGTCTGCAGGTGTAGCGGGTGGTCTGATAATGTTTCTTTAAAGCACTCGAATTAATAAATAACATACTGTACGCTAACTAATAAGACCCGGACTATATTACTGCATTAACCCCACGAGTAGTTCGTATATTTTTTCTACAGTCAAACTAGCATAACGAGAGACTTGAAGCGACCGTTCCTGCTGTCCCTACTGTTCACGATTCGTACTAAAGCCATGAAATTTGAAGAAAACCTTAACTTATACACGGTTTTCTAACCTAACCGGGTACACATTAGCTAGGGTTCGTCAAGGAATTTTTATATCTTTTTACAGAAGAACGAGTCCTAGAAAAGAGCTCCAAACGAGATGCAAAGCGCAAGACAATTGCTACCAATTTTCAAACCGTTCCGTTTATATTTCCACCGTCCGTATTGTGCATTTCTTTAGTGTCGGCGTTCAACATATTACATATATATTACAGGTAGGTATATTCTATTGCTATTGGTTTTGTTGGAGTTTCGCTTTTCGTTTCCACTGTATTTTTATTTGTTGTTAAACTTCGAATCTCGTTTGATGTTTGTTTTTTTTGTTTCTATTATTCTCGCTCGTCGTCCTTTCGGATGGGACATGTTGCATCTGCCCCTCGCTTGCGTAAATCAAAAACAAAGTTTACAAAACGCTTACCGAACGGTACAAGCACAATTGATAATACGATATGTTTGTATGCATCTCTATGCATCTAGTTTCCGGAAGGCGTGACTTTTTGTTCACAGGCCCTACACAGGACTGTTCGATTGGTTTGTCGTTCAAACATAAAAATAAAAACGATATAAAATGGCCATCTAGCTACCGACGAGCCGGCCAATGTAAGTTCGAGAAAATTTTCCTTCATTTTGGTTCGTGGATAGTTGCACAACATTTTGCCCCTTTCGTGTTCCATTTTCCTATTTTCTTTCATATTAAGCCCATGTCAATGCCCTCTCTCTCTCTTATTGCTTTCTTGGCCTGGCCAAACCATTATTCGGTCAACTTCAATACCATTTTATTTCACCCCCTTGTTTCACTGACCAAAGCTGTAAAAAACGACGTTTTAATCTGTTTTGTTTTCCTTTTTTTATTCCTATACATAGAACGGTCTCGTCGCTAGATTTCGATTTTATATATTTTCTATACACTTAACAATAATATTTATGCTGTATATTTAATGTTTATATCACTCGTTATATTATCGATTGAAAAAAATCTCCCCCTCACCGTACGGTAGGGATTTTCGTTGATTTCTATTTCCCCTTCTGCTGTTTCACAATCACCCCCCGTAAGCTTCCTCTGTATATGCAACATTTTGGTTTGCTGGTTTAGCAACAAGTTTAGTTCGCGATGAATTACTAGCTGATTTTTAGTTAATTTTTTTTATTATCTTTTGTCAGTTCCTAGTCCACAACAAATAGATTGTGTTTTCTGCATGTGTGTTTTGTGTTTTGTATTTTTTTTTTTTTAATTAAAAACATTTTGCTCGTGAAAATAAACCCCGATCCAACGCGAAACATCCCTTCGAAAGGCAAAATTAAAAGAAATACAACTGCTGTCCAAATCGATGAAGACAGTAATGGCGAGTCCAAAAGATAGAAAATGAAAAGAGCCGCGATCGTTTGAAATCGTGGGATCAAAATAAATGATTAGAAAAAAAACAAGAAGGGTTGCATTTTTGAAAGCTTCGCTTTGCTTAGCAACATCAAATAGCAACCTTAATAAAAAAAAAACATAAGCCTCGACCAGGTGGAGGAAAGAATAGTCCAAGCAACCCAGTGGTTGTTCCCATCAGTCCAATAGCTAAGCTAGTTTAACAGATGTGGGGGGGGGGGGGGCACAACCTGCGCGGTGAATTAATTTTCCTTTCTTTTTGTACGGAACCGAGAGATATCGATTTGCTATTTTGTTCGTGTCCCCGCGCGCGCCTGCTGCCGAAAGGAAAACAATTCAATCCGTTTCGTTCGTTCCGGGATGCACCAAACCACCCACGAGCATATAGAGGATGAATTAAAGACATATAACTCTGCGGGATGCTCGTTGCGAAAGGGAAAACTTATCCCCATGTCTCCCGCAGACATTTAACGCCATGTTTATCCATCGGATTCTAACAATGGAATCAACCGCTGAATTTTACAAAGTAAACCGTTTACAAGAACTCACCCGTACCATACGAAAGCGTTGCGGCTTTTCTGCATTAATTCTCCCCAGATTACCTTTCAATAACAAAATTCATCTCTTATCGCTCCTTGCTTCGCTATAACTTCTTAGTGTTACTTTTTCCCTTAGTTCTTATTCAAAATTCTTTTTTCCGCTCTCTGCATTTGAATTCAGATACGAGGAGGTCCACTAGCATAAAACGATCGACACGTTTCGCGAAGGATGGATTCTCATGTCTCGTCATGTGGCGTAATGGAAATATACCGAAACGAAACGAAACTACCCCCCCAACACACACAAATACACACACACCGGTATTGTGACAATCTACTCTACGGCGAATCCGCACGTCTCCTCGACGGCCTGCGTCAACTTGTCGTACATCAGCTGGTAGGAGTCATACATCGGTAGGTCGAGCCGGTTGAAGCAGGTGTGCGCCTTCGGTAGGTTCTGTATCGGAACGTCCGCCGTCAGATGGATGGTGAAAAGGCGCGGTCCGACCGCCCCGGTCGAACCCTGGAGGGCGCGGAAACCCTGCAATGGCACCCGGCACGATCCGGTCACGAACTGTAGCAGCTGGGCACGCATCTCTGGCGAGTAGGACTCGACGATCTAAAGGTAGATTGAAAGTTGTATATTAATCGCACGAGCGGACACTGGCCGTTCCCCAGTATCGATACCAACCTGCCAGAACCACACGATCTGCGGTGTGTCGGCGGTACATTGCTTCAACCGCGTGTTAGCCTTCCAATCGGTCACATCGATCTGACTGATGCCACTGATCACCAGCTCCAGCTCTCGCTCGTCGAACGGACGTAGCAGATGGCTGAGGATCAATTCGCCGAAACCTGGAACGGTAAGATAAATCACAACAAAACGCATGATGTTTAGCAAATTAAACTTCAGGAAACCTCCTCTTTCTCATCCTCCACCTTTACATACCTTTCGAGAGAGCTAAAAACTGTTGTTCGATGCCGCGCATAAACCGATAATTTACGTACAGCTTCACGTACTCCCGCTTGTTATCCTCCGTCACCGCGATGGAGGCACCGTTCGGTTTCAGTTCGTGCACCTTCAGCACGCCAAAGCTGTTGTTTTCCACACTGAACGTCGAGTCGATCACTCCCGTTATGTTGTTCTCACTGTAAGATGCAGGTGAAACGATGTTTTGAGTTATTAATGTAATGTTTAATATAAAAAAAAAAAACAAAAA
>KE524783.1:121847-155170 GCA_000441895.2 Anopheles sinensis | reverse complement strand
AAAAAAAAAAACATGGATTACATTTGCTATGCTTTGAAAGCTGTTGTCATTGTTTTGAAAACTTTTACTTAATCAACAAATTTCGACTTTGTTACAAAACAATAATCCATTAATCGTATAAATTATTGAATTGGTTAGCATATCAAAAAAAGAATAATAAATAATAGAAACAACACTTTATTTTACTTATTATTTAAGCAAACCTATTTTTCTTTTTATTGTTCTGTACTTAAAATATCTTCCACTATATTTCGAGGTGGATATTGCCGTTTTAGTTTGATTGTGAATCAAGGAGCAATTTAGTCAATATTGTTAAGGTAAACTTTACATAAACATGGGATAAAATGTAATGCACAAAAACATTGATTTCATTCTATTACTCTCCATTAAATAAAATTACTTTACGAAACATTCTATTATTTTCATTTAAAAACTGACTTTAAAACCTGTAAGCTTGATAAACATTCGTCATAGTTGTTGTGTCTTGAATACTACTTACAGAATCCACGTCAAACTACGGTGCAACTCCGGATCGACATCTTCGATATCGGACAGTGTGATTGGTTTGTTGAGCAGCTGCTTGTAGAACGGCAGCGTGAAGCCACCGTCCAGCACGTGATTGTGAAACACTGCGATACCCAGGATGCGGCCAACAAAGTGAAAGTACGACAGGTGCTCCGGATTGACGCCTGCAAAAAGAAAGAAAAGAGATTATTATTCCCGTGTTGCATCGTTTCACAACCGCAATTGTACGTCGGACATACCCGAATCAGGGTTGATTTGCAAGAAGTAATGATCATCCCGGCTGTACTGGAACAGACCGTACTGTGGGTTGAGCATTTCACGCGACAACAGATGCAACCACTCACGGGCCACACCACCATAGTCCAGCCCTTCCTCGCCCTTGAACTTCACCATCAACCGTTTGCGCATATCTTTGGGACGCATCTTCATGATCAGTCTAGCGGAGGATGCAGATAAGAGGTGAGGTAGAGTGATTAGTTGGCCAGGTTTTAAAATAAACACCGTTGCACTTTTGTCGTCCTACCTATAGCTCTCTTCGAATATTTCATTTCGAGACACCTCCAACCGACAGTGGCCGGACTGGGGCTGCAGTAGCTGCAACTCTGCCCGCAAGGCCCTTATTTTACCAACCAGATCGCGCCGATACTTTGGCAGCAAATCGGCACTATCCATCAGGCCCTGCGGTAGATCGGGAATGTTGTTAACCACGGTCGTGGCGCCACCTCTCGGTGAATGAGTGACCGCGGTGGTGTCCTGCAACAAATGAAGAGAAGGAAGCGAATACGAGAGCTGTTAGTACAAGAAGAATTTCACAATCATGCAGTTGTGTACGTACTCCATTGGAAATAGCACTGAGAGCGGTGTCCGGACCGACTCCCATCACGACCTGCCGGCTCGAAACGGCCGAAGAACCGTTTGGTACTTGCGGGCCCGCCCCGGACAGGGCAGCCATCGAACAGCCCCGACCGGCGGCGTTGTTGACGGGTGTACCGTTGTTGTTGTTGGTGGCCGATGGCGGCACGCCGGCACTGTTCTGCCGCCGGAGCATCTGCAGCACGTGCATGTTTAGGCGAGGGTCCGTGAACTGGGTCGTGCGGTTGTTGTGGTCGACGAAGTACACCCGCCCGGATGCAGTTCGCCGCTGCTCCCAACCGTGGGGCAGGGGGCCGAGCGTTTCCGTCGTCAGGTTTTGCGTGTCGAAGTCGCGCGGTATCCGTGGATCGTGCCAGGTGGACTGCTTCGTTGGTATGTGATAGAAATACACCTGGCCCTGTTGGGTCGTTCGAATTTCTGTAATCAAAACGAAAGGAAGTCATTAGTATTGATCTTTGTGTGAAAGCCTTTCTAGAGGTACAGTGTTGACGTATGTTATTTCTAAATGAAAACGGTCCTGTTTTTTGTCATTACCTAACGGCCATCGGACAAAGGCACTTTAATTAATCTAACGATGTATGCGATGCTTTAATATCATCATTTTATTTTTTCAATGTTGTCAATGTGCAAAGAGCAATTTAAAAAAATACATATAGCATAGGTCGTATAGAATATACCATATATAGTGTGGGTACATCAATCTTTATCTCGAAAGCAGATGGTTTTGTTTCTAAGGTACCAAGTTTTTCAATAGCTCATCAACTTAAGTCTCTAAAGCATCTGTTTTCGAAAAGCTTCGACTCTAACGCATCTTTTTTTGCCTCGTAGTCATCTACTTTTGTGTCTAGGTGAAAACAAGAAAATTAAAACAGGTTGTTGCCAACTTCAACATGAGTGAGAAACCTTATTAAAACACGAGGAATTTCTTGAGAATTACGCACAGGGTAAATCTAAGTCCTTTATTTTTGTTTTCTTGTGGCTCCCTTTTATATCCTTTTGTCGGCTTTTAGCAATTACCATGTATTTCTAAATCGACCAGAAACGATGAATTTAAAAATATAAACATATTTAACTAGCTGCCAAACGTCACTGGTTTTACTAAACACAGTAGTTATCTTTGATTTTTTAAATAATTTAAAATAATTTCAAAGAATCGACAAAATCAGATGAACACGAGACAAAAGCAGAAAAGTACGAGCTATTTCAAAACAAAATGCCTCAAAGACAGTGCTTACTATTTCAATCATAGCTAGGCTAGAGGCAAATACAGGTGGCAACAACTGTAAGAAGTTGGATGCTGCGAAGACTAATTAAAATATTCGGACAATTCAAACATGACAAACCGAGTCCCAAATTCAACGAAAAAGTTGAACTAAGAAACATAACATAACTATGAAAAAGTGAAAGAACTACGACTTATGCTATGACAGACATGGAGAAAACCAGCACTCATTCCTTGAACAAATATTTAACGTAAAACATTAGGTAAATTCACATTTAACGTTGTAATTTGTAATTGTACATATCTTGTATGCTACAAAGAATAAAACTTTTGCTATAATAATAATTTTCCTTACCATAGCCATGGGGAAGATCGACTGCCGGACGAATGAAGGGAACACCTGGACGGATCTGGTTGTGATGCCCCGGCATACCACCTCCCATCGCTTGCCGCGGAGGCCTATCCCTGGACGGTCTCCGCCGAGACGGTTCTTCACCGTGCCTTGCAGATCGGGTCCGATTACGGGATGCTGACGATTCTCGATGGGCCCCGGCCTCACTCGCCGGCGTGCCATGATGCGACCGACTGCCACCCCCACCTCCCCCTCCTCCACCGACAGTATCCGGTGCGGCAGTGTGGTTACTTCCACCATTGTGCACGCTATTACCACCATTGACGTTGCTGTTGCCTCCACTGTTGTTGCTGCTACTGCTGTTGTTGTTATTACTCGCCGCCAGCGGCAAATACGAAGGCACTGTCGGCTTTGATTGGTGCGATTGTCCTCCGCCGGAAGCGTTATTATGTTCGCCGCTTCGTTGCTGCTGGTGGTTCGGGCTGCCATACCCGCCGGAACCATTCACCAGTCCGTTCGGTGTGTTTCCACCCGCTCCGATGCCGTTCGAGCCGGGCGGCGAGCGCACGGAGACGGGTGAGTCGATCGATAGGGATCCGATGGCATTCGTCATGCCGGAGACCGGTTGATTGGATTCCCTGCGTGATGAGAAAGAATCGAATATTAACACGTGATATGATTAATTGCTCGCCAAATCATCATCGGTTAATCAATTATCCATCAAACGAGTGCAAAAACAGGGTAAACTTCTGTCGAAATCGCGATTCGTATGTTTAATTTTCCAATTTCACTTTGTTTATTCTTAATCTGCTACTTTATTGTAATGCAAACAAATTGAACTGATTCTTATTGAAGGCTAAATTTTACTTTATGGAATCGGTAATGTCGAAATAGAAGAGTATTATTCAATCCAGGTTATTAAAATTAAATTCTAATTTTTTTAAATCGTGTTTACCAGCACGTTTATGACAACCTACTTTTAAGTAGCTTAAGGAAATCAATTTCATATTGAAAAATATATCAGTAGGATACAATTGTATTCCACGCCACGCCACATTATGGACTTATGAAATAGGGAATAAATAGGTTTTCATGAAATTTCTTTAGTTTAGCGTGTACAGCTCTCTGCTATAGTTTAAAGTTTAAAGACAGTCGTTTACTCTTCAGATGTTATCAAAATCACCATACCTTCCACCGTTTCCCGCACGGGGCGAGATGTCCTGTTGTTGCTGCTGCTTGGACGACGCTATCGGACTATTGATTTCACTCAGCGGGCTTGCATTGGACGAGCCGGGTGTGATAAGGATCGATTCGTCCTGAATTCGCACTGGGCTTTTCGCATCGTTTCGTTGCTGTTTGTGCGCGACGGCGGTCGGGGTAGCAACACCGGGAACACCACTACCTCCACTGCCATTTATCAATGGACCACCACCACCAACTCCCCCACCTACGCCTTCGATGTCCTTCGCCGGCCGCTCCTTCCCATGCTGATTCGGCTGGTGATTATTGCAATTCTCCTTGTTGTTCGAGCTGAGCAATATTTCCGTCGAGTGCCGCCGACTGCCGGAGTCGTTCGATTGCATACTGTTGATACTGTTGCTGGTGGCCGACTTGGACGGACCGGGTGGTATCGTGGTGGGACCACCTTCGCCACTCCCATTGCTCACACCGGTCGGACTACCACCGGTTACATTCACGATACCGTTGGTCTGCGCTGTAACCACTCCATTCGGTGACTGCTGTGGGCCGGCCGGTTCAGTTGGCCGTAGCCACTGGGTGGTTTTGGTGTAGTGATTCACGTAGTACGACCGACCGTTCGACGCCGACCGCTCCTCCCAACCCTGGGGTAAAGGTTGCTGTTGCTGTTGCTGTTGCGGTTGCTGTTGTTGTGGTTGATGATGGTGGTGATGCTGCTGATGATGCTGATGCTGCGGATCATCGATCAAAGCGTCGGCCGAATCGTCATCGTCCGGTACGCGAACATCTCCGGCCGGCCCGACGATGGCCAGTGGTGTACCGCCGGTAACGCTGTCGCGTGACATCAACGACACGATAATTTGACCCTTGACCGGATCCGGATCATCCTGGGAACGTTTCACCAGCTCCAACCGTTGGTCTGCGAGATGAAAAGGAACGTGAAACAACGATGCATTAATTATGAAAGGCAACGAAGCAAAAGCATCAAGCCGTACGGCACTATAAACCCGATCTTAAACTACAAAAAAACGTTACTCTGGGAGCAAAAACCCTTCGGGTCAAGAAGTACGAAGCGGAGAAAGAAAGAAACACCCTAAATCGTCGACTAGCCCCAATTAGTGAAGCTGGATGCCTGCGCTAATGAGTAGTAAACAGTGCATTGTGCGAAAACGGTCGCTTCCAGGCCGACGGCCAGATTGTCGGAGGGCAACCTGCTCTTTCGGGGTGTTTTATTTTTCCTCTTTGGCCCTACACCTCGAGAGCTGACGGAATGCTCCAAAGGGCGGATGCACAACACACACACACACACACAACACTCTTTCAAAGGTACAATTTCACCAAGCTGATGATGATGATGCCCATCATAATAATCTCGGGCTGTCAGAAAAGCGGAGCAGAATTAATTAATTTATAGCACCTAGTTTCTCCACCAGGCCAGGCGGACAAAAGAAGAAGCGCCTGGCGTCGGCGTTGGAGAGAAATTAGCCAACCAGACGACCCGGGACCCGAAACGGGTCGTCATTTTAACGAAGGTTACACTCAGCGATGCACAAGAGGCTGCTTGAACGGAAAATGAATTCGCCATTGACAAATTACTTCACAGGGTTACAACAAGAAGCTGCGCGCTCTCGAGCGCTCTAACGGCATGTCAAACAGTTTCACCCTGGGAAGTTCTCGTGGCAGGTTCCCTCAACCCGTCCCCAGCCGTCCCCCCGTCCAGACGATCGTGTAATCGTCTCGTCAACTCTTGCCATGTGCATGATGGTGCAGGACATTCGAGTGGCGTTTAACCGTGCGGGAAAATATTTAACCACCGCCAGACAAGGCATTCTCGTGCGGGGCCAGATTTGGCCCACTTTCCAACGAACGGCATCAAAATCGACACGTTGGAGGGCGCAAGATGGCGCAGTGCAATCAACGTGTGCACATGTCCCGCATTCAAGGTCGACTTGTTGGAATATTTACTGCGAAAGGGATGTGTGATTTCTGCCCTCCACCCGTAGAGCACATGCACAGTGAGACTCAAGGTGGCATACTAGTGGGCAAGAGGCAAATTCCAACTAACACAAATGGAATTTGAATGCAAAGTATTTCGAGTAAGTAATAAAATTTAACAAAAATATAGGGAGTTAAGTTTAATTTTTACTTAACTTTGTACATATTAATTGTACAACAATACATAAGATGTCCTAAATTCTTTAAAACGCAGGCCCTCCGCAGTTCATTTTTGTTGAATTGGATTTTTAGGGCAAAATCTACCAGTTGCGATAGCAAGATAATACGAATAAAGAATAACAATTTGTTTCGCTCCAGATTGTGCTCCCAATAATTTTCTTTTAGTACTTTTTCTTTGCTCGTATTTACTCGAATTATCCTCTATCGCAACTTGCAACCTCTCAGTGGAATTCCCCTTGTTGACGTTTACGATATCGATCAGGCTATCTTTTGTAAGCCGAGTAACAGGTGGCGTTAGTAACGAAAAGTGTTTCTAGCAGGATTCATTCGTCATTCGTTTACGAATAAATAACTGACTGTTAATATTACAACCAGCGATCGTTACGGATCCAGGCCAATCCCGATTATCCAGGATCAATGGAAATTTGGATGCAAAACATTTTTTTAGCAATCGTGCAAATTAATAAACGATTCCGTATGCGATTACACCGATTACCCGATTAGATATATGACTAACAGATCTAATTCCATTCGATATAGGCCATTTATTCAGTGCCAATATATTTGTTTCATTATTCTAGTGAAAAACGAACTAAGTAGTAATTGTTGGATTGTAATATGATTATCACACTAAATTGATAGAACTAGAATGTTGTGCTTAGAAAAATTTCTCATCCAAGTTTTTTTAAGATTTTGTTTTTCAACTCATTATCTTAACACCATAAATTGAAATTCCTAGTACTTTACATAGCTATCATGTACGAGTTGTTTACTTACATAAACAAAAAAGTTGAATCTACAATATCGATATTTGCCTCGTTTTCCAAACTACTTCATCAAGATTTATAAGAGCAATATCGAAACGTCCCACAGTGCATCCTTCTTGGTGCAGATGTCACCATGTGCACTTCTTGTGCTTGCTGTACCACTCCAGGAAACACTGTTTTCCCAAGTGGTAGGGGTAGAGAACATGCTTTTGCATCGCACCTTTCTTTTCACGTAAAGTATGCAGCAAGTGCTATTCGGGAAGAAACAAAAGATGATGCCCTCGAGCTCCGTTGAATGGAAAAGCGACGTTTTGAGGAATGCAACGCGTTTCAATACGTGTCCCCTTGTCTTCCTCGCCGTTTGCCACAACTACGCAGGTGTAATTAAAATAAACTGAGTTTTCACTTCTGCTTTCATCGCCAAAACAGCCCCTCCCAACCTTCCCCGAACCAGAGAGTGGAGAGGTATTGTCTTGTGCGAAACAACCTCTTCAGCGAACAATGCTTTCCCCAACCCGCTTCCCATGATCCCGCACTTACAGCCCGTGTCACGCAACAGCTGGATGCTGGAGGCTACTATCCGCACGCAACCCAGGAAGCCCTGACGCTTGTGCATCTTCCGCTGGTTGTAGATGGAGATGATGATGTTGTCGTTCTTGCCCAGGAACAGATCGTAGTGCGAGTTCCATAGTGGATCGAGCGATGCCTTGCAGATCTCGGTCGTGTACTCCTGGCGCGTTCCTTCCACGGTGATCTTCGCAAAAGGATCCGGCAGTCCTGGAAGAAAGAAAAACATTACGAAATTAGACAACAAATTTGATCAAGCTGTAATCACACAACAAGCTTATACGGTGTGGAAAATAGAAATAGAAAGAAAGACACTCAGCTATTTTTTAGTAAAAACAAGAAAAGTCTTGCATGCCATATTATCTACAAAATTATTGTCATTGAATCTGCCAAAATTATTGTCATTCAAAAACATAACATTTACAACGATGATAAACATGTCATCAAAGAAGCAAGCACACCAACAAGTGTGCTTTCGTTATCAGGAAGGAACAGACGGAAATGTTACAGATTCGAATAAAACCGTCGGTCGTCTACGATGCGTGACAATAAGCGACAATAAAATAATCAAACATCCAGACGGGTGGGCTTAAACGGAAGTAATATGTTCAACGAGACCTATGCATCCATACGTGACTCTCTTGATGAACAGAATCGACTGACCGCGACCACGGTAACGGTTCCGCCGGCTGGTGCATCGCACAACCGTGCGTTGCGTCCCCGAATTAATCGAGAAAGCCATTGAAAGGCCACCATTTATGAGCAGCACGTACGTTGAAAGCAAGACTTCCTCCTCCGGTATGCTCCGCAACTTCGGTTGATTCGATGAGTATTCTGTTTTTTCTGTCGGTTGACATAATGCGTACACCATTATGGTTAATGTCGCGTGTTACATCAGACATAGAGAGGAAGGTAGTCTCTTTTTAACTTTGTGTTACATTTATATCTTCCCAAATTTAACGCCATCTTTTTTATGGGAAAAAGATAAGCCGTAGAATCTTTGGAATAGATTCAAATTCCTAGTCTTTTCTAAACAAATATTCACCATAAATGCTTTCTGATAACACATATAACGAATATGTAAATGAAACTCAACGAAAAAATAAACAAGAAACTCTTCAAAGCAAAGTATTTAAAACAATGATGAAAACAATCCAACATATAGTACACCCAATTTGAAAAATAATATTTTCCATCTATATTTTCTACAAATTGAACTTACGGAAGGGTGAAATGACCTCTTCAATAAACAAATATAAGCGTGTAGGTTACACACAGCCAACAAAGCAATTGCAAGTATCGTTATTACTCTAACGCATACGACTTTCTGCATCAAATTGCCATTCATTTCAGACCAGAGCGTTTCATCTTGCTTGATTCGCGCATGTTTGCCTTAAATGCCTTCTAGTATGCTCGCACAAAAGAAGCATAATCAAACTTTCAAAATCTCTCATACTTTCGTGTGTCGTGTTTGCTCCATCAAATACACCACACTCCGACAAAGGGCTATTAATTTGGCGCAAGAGTTGGAGAGCAGTGCCTCTTGCCCACAGAAGCCAAGATGTTAATTTAGCTCTCAAGTTGAACCGGGCATTCCAGTGCCAGACGTCCCTGATGGCTCTCCAGAAACAACCGTACTGATGTGGAGCCCCTCAGAATGGCACAGTTTAGGTCGAGCCACAAGAGCACCAAGAAGCACGACGAACAGAAGGAATAAATGAAAAAAAAGAACCTGTGCTCGAGAAAACTATGTCGCAAGACACATCTGGAGTACACCGCAATCACCATTATTGCAGCGCGTCGAAATTGAAAAGGAATCCCGGGAAGAGCACGGGAGGACTGTCCTCTGGTGCAAACATGCATACAAACACACCATCGGGGGGTTTCAGGGCCGCCTACATAATTCCACCAGGCTCCCCGTTGTTGCGGGTTGATGTCCTCTCGTCTGAGGGTGGAGTGTTTAGTATCGTTACCAATCGGAACAATGGATGATGGAGGGGAATCCCCCGAATCCGGAGTTGATACGTTCGTCCGTCGGTCGGTGCAGAATCTGGGCCAGACGCTTTACAATTTCATCCAACCGTGCAGAATCCCTTGCACCTTACCCCACCGGAGAGTCGTGGAGTACCCGAGACGGATAAGAATAATGTCAAACGGCCACCAGTTCCCCTCTACGAGGTTTGATGTTTCTCTTTGTACAATTTATCTATGGTCCAGCACCTCCGATCCACTCTGGAGAGTGTTTGGTACGGTGCATGTGTTAGAGTCTGCTTCAGGTTCAGACATCCCGAGTAGCCAAGCTGCAGTGCGTCACGGATGTCATGTCCATATCGTGGAATCGGTCGCTCGCCAACGGTACCGAGTCGTTCTGATACGGTTCGTTAATTCTTCCCCACGACCGGCCCCAATGCCAACCAGCTCAACCCTCAACCTCACCTCGCCCTTGTTGGCGGAAAACTTTCCAATGTTCCTCACCCAAACGCCCAACACCCGCTGCCTGCATGTCTGACCTACTGCTGGTGGCAACACGCCCGGTCTGTCCGTATCGTGCATCGTGGCACTGGGTGCCGCTACCGCTGGTAGAGATTGCTGCGAAAAGCGATTCCAGGTGCAGAATAATATATACATAAACATAGCCCTCCTACCGCCTGGCCTTAGCGGGATCCCAGTGGTTGCGTTGCCTTCACAACCTCAGCTCAACCATTTTCCACCAAACTTTTCTCGTCCGATTTGATTTCCCCACACGGTCAGTTGATGAACTGAAATGAGTTTTCAACAAAGTAGCAACGAGAGTTTTAAATGTAAAATGAGCTCGGGTAGGTAGAGAGTTCGTCCGTAAAGTTTGGCCTTGTAAAAGCGCCGCCAAAAATGCTATTCAAAGGAAAGTGTCCCAAACCCATTTAACGTAATCAAATCGTTTCAAATAATACACTTACAAATGAACACAAATTGTAAAATATTAAAAAGCCACAAAAATGACCGCCAACTTTTACTCCGTCACTTTATGCAGTCTGTTTTTAAACTGATTTTTAATCTAATCCTCACCACGTGGAAAATTGTTTTCTAGAGAAAACTTTGTAAAACAGCTCTTTCGAATATTTGATCCACGATCTTCGGAAGCTGACACTGTATGTTGTATAGTTTGCTGGTTTGTGTTACAAATTCTGGGCTGGATCTGACGTACTACATATAGCATTTTAAATCTCCAAAAGTCGAGGATCTAGATAAGTGTTGTGTACAGTTTTAGGTGTTCGCCTAGCGAATACACAAGGGTCGCATGATTAAAACTAATTTTTGTTGAAATGAAAATAGCTTCATTAGTGTGTAAAATAAAAAAAAATCGTTTTAAAAATCGAAAGCATATTTCCATGCATCCAATATTTTTCTCCGTTAACAGAACCTATCAACACGTAAACTACTAACGTAAAGCACGCTTTGCATTCATAACGGTAATTTTAATCCGATTCCCATACTGCTTACGTGAGACCTTTAATCGGGAAGTAAATTAGAATGATTTTTCCTCACAAATATGCGCAACGACTGCGAAGCATCAAATCAATAGAACAAATAAACTGGTCAGCTGTAGATTTACATCTGCAATGGCAAATAAATCATTACAGTGCACAGTGTTTCGAACTATCCGGGAGAGGTTTTGGTTCCGCGAGAAAATATATAAAAAAAAACATCATCCCCCGCGAACCTAACGGAACGACGCTATATGCTTCCGGGCAGGCTTTGGTGTGTCTCAGCATGGTAATCCAAAGCACTGGACCAAAGGCAATGTTATTATAGCCGTGGCACAAACATTGGCACAGCTGGCAATGAACCCCGGGGGCAGGGGTGCCTTTAACAGCGAGCATTTGTAATATATTGGCAACAATGAGCACAATCAAACCCATCGCTGCATGCGATCCGGCACTTTGGAGTACGCCCATGTTTAACCCATTGTGTATGGTTTGAAAGATGCTTAGAATGGAAAATGGCAGATTTTTATAAGATAACAATTATTTCTTCATTGAAAAACGGCCATCGTACCAATACTAATTAAAATTTTAAATTAATTTGGTCAAAGGAGAAGTAATATTTTAAAAAAGATACAAAAATTACTTGCTCAACAATAAGATTAGATAAAAAAAACGAGGACCGTTTATAGAAGTTTCGCGCATTCATATAATATGAATAATAATATGAATATTTACCGGGTCATAAACGGTTTTCATTTTCAGGTTTTAAAACATAACTTTAAACAACAGAATCAAAACAAAACCCTTTAAAATTAAAAAAATGACCTGCTAAAATTGAACACAATTGGAACGCAAATTAGATAGCAAAAGTAACGAAAACACAGCAAAAATTGGAAGGGATAACAACATTTCCAATTTGTAACCAAGCAACTTAAAAATGATGTCATAGTTAATAACTTCAAAGCGCCTGAATTAGAGTAAAAAAAAACCTCAAATAAAGATGTTAGGTACAATTCAACATCTGTATGCAATTTGACTAACGTAGATCACTGTTTCTAGACACTTTTCAATTGCACCATGATCTTGCATGATCACCTTGGTCGGTGCGATGCCCCTACTCAACCCACTCTCGCTTCCAATCCATCCCTTCGCTGATTACCCTTGGAGTGAGAGCATTTCCAGCAAGGTGTTGCTAATGATAATTTTATTTCCATTTTGTGGTTTAACCAACCACCAGCGTTACTCTCTCACGCACCATTTTCGGCTGCGGCAGGTAATATGCGTGTGATTTCTTCTTCCTCTTCTACGCTACTTTTTCCTTCACTTTACTATTATTCCGTAGGTTTTGCGGCCCAGCATTTTGCAAAAGTGTACCAAACCAAAAACAGACAACTGTGAGTGGAAAAAAATGAAGCCTTTCGGAAAGGAAAAGCAACCGCAGCCCGAACCGGGGGTTGGCCAAGGTTGGTTTCACCAAATCCGCATTCCAAAACCAACGAATTCCGAATTGGAGCAGATAAAACGCTTGTAAGTTTTCAATTTCCTCCAGCCGCAGACAGGGGGAGTAAAAGTTCATTCAAGCACCTGGATTTGGTGTTATTTTATGCGTTTGTTGCTATCTTTTTTTATTCCCGTTTGTATAAAATTTTCACGGTTGAACTTATTGGCCGACCTAATGGACCATCAGTCGAGAAAAATCCCCTTTTGGTAGAAAACACGCTGGCACGAAAGCACAGCAATGGAAAACAGTATCAATGTCAAGTGCTTCGACACGTTCCGCCTAACGAGAGGACAAACAATTCGAAGAAAAACGGCGCGAATTTGCTCGAAGGTGAGAAAAAATAGCAATAAACAAATAAAAAAGGTATCATCATGTAACCGTACAACTGATCTTTTCAATAAAAGTAAATTGGGTTCATTTAATGAACTACCTTGATCACATTTGGTGTGAATTCTTCACCATCAATTTCGTGGAAATCTTGATAGACAACTCTGTTTATTTTCAGTTCTTTTACTTCTTAGATTTTTTTTTCATTTTCAAACATGCTATAAAAAGTCTGACATAAATCTGACAACGATCTATTTGTATTCGTTTAAAACATGGACCCATGAGTTGGCAATACTACATCTTATGTTTCCGCTTGTAATTGACTTGTTACAAGCAAAAAATGGCTTGTAATTGACTTGTTTTCTTTTCATCTAATATCTGTACACATGCTTAATCCTCGCAAAACATTCCCAAGCTACCCATTTCATTTTTTTAACAAAATCATTCTCTTCCATTTGATAGCTAGTACTCGTTGGTGTTAGATTTTTGGCAAGTATCCGATTTCCTGTCACACCTAGGGACACTTCCACAGCACCGAACAAGTAAACAGAAAATCGTCTCATAATGATGGATTACTTTTTCGATCGCGTTGTGCCTCATAGAACGAGTATGTTCTTGTCCCCATTAGATGATGTTTTGTGGGGTTGCTTTTACGGTTGTTCCCTGTTTCTTTTTTTTTTGTCTCCATTATAGTTATCCACCACTTAACCATCAAGTCCCCAACCCAGCCGCAAAATGGAACGAGGGCGCGCTTCCGAAAGAAAATAATACCGGCGCCGGCACTTCCGTCCCAAAACGACTAAACGAGTCTGGCGCCAAGCCATTCGCCGGACCACCACCAGCCGGGCGAAAACAATTCGCCATCTTCATGCCAGCCGTTTCGCATGGACTGCGAGTGCATATAACGGAAACCCAATGCCTCTGTGTGGCACTGGAAGCAAGCACCGAGTTTGTGGATTGCTTAAGGCAAGGCAACGACGACGGATCAAGTGGGATTCTAGTCACTAAAAAGTGATAGGCAGGGAACATAAATGGAGGAATGAGTTTTGTCACCAGCAGTAAACAGTCAACAACTACGCGACTGATGGAAAAACTGTTTGGTTTGCAGGTATACCTGTTTTTCTGCTTTTACTCCATGCTTGTTTCAGTCTAGCCACTCTACTTTTAGCTCCTTTTTGTTTTGCAAATAACACATTACGGATTTCATAAGCGACGTGATAAGAGTGCGCTCTACACCGGTCATCATCAACACACCTCCCACAACGGCCCATCATCCTCATCAGTGTGATCAACGTGACTGTCGGATATGAATTCCGACAAAGCTCACAACATTCCCCAGAACGCAAACATTGCTCACGGAAAGGTTTCCGAACAGGAATAATATTTGGCATAAATTTAAATACTTCTTCCAAACGGTGCTCCACAAACCCCGAATTTATTCTTCCAATCGGAAGATGTTACCGAACAATCGGCTTTGTTATCGCTTCTGCAAAGTTGATAACCACGTGCTCTTCCTTTATCTCGCATTCGACATTCTTTCACAAACAAATATGCGCTAAATAAAAAAAAATTTACCAATACAACACAAAAAAAACCATCATTAAAGCAAACGATCATCGGGCCACCCATAGTGTTGTTAACAACACCCCGAACATTGCCGGCGCCATGTGCTTACTGCTTCCCTTTCCTTAAAAAAAAAATCTCCTACAAAAATGACGCTCATCGATTTTTGCACGACACTCGATCACATTATCGCGCAAGGTCTTCCCGCGGTCGTTAATTTTTGTTTTAATCATTTTTCATCGGTCTCTTATCTGTGGTATCCCGATTGATTCATTGCTGTTCAAGTGTCTGGGGATGGCGACGGAAAGGAACCGAGAAGATGAGTCAATGGGAGTGCACAATATTTCCTCCTCCTTCAATTATAGTAGTGCACTGAAATAAAATTTAAAACCCCTTAAAAAAAGGTGCTTCATTCACCACAAGTTCCAACGAATGATGGAAAACTTATGTATAAGCACAATCTCCAATATTGGCGAAGCAATGTAATGGCTTAATCCGGATTATACCCCTATTGTTTTATTCTGCAGACAAACAACCTATCTGAGCTTCAGTAATGATACCCCACGAGGCAACGAATCAAAACAAAAGAAAAAAACGGAACGTGAAATTCAATGCATAAAAGATTGCTAATTGTACGTTTTGTAATCCCTGAAGCGCAGTTTCTGCTTTCTCGTTCGCTCTTTCTATGTTTGATTCGCTGCATTTTTCTTTTGCTTGCAAGGTTACGGGAGATGCGCTGAAGGAAGAAGAAAAACGATGTGAAATAAATACCAGCGAAAGGGAAAATCAAACACACTTACACACACAGCAGGCATGAAGATTATGAGAAGACGCTAAAGTTAAGACATCATCGCGCGACTGACGTTTTTCTTGTTTTTCGTTTCGTTGGGTTTTCAGCACACGATGTGTGTGGTCCCGGGTCGAACTGCAATATTTTACATTCGTTCGTTCTGTTCCCTTCCAAAGATCCTATGATCAATCCCCCATTTGCTGTAGACAAAATATTGGTTCGATGGAACAAGCAAAAAATAGCAGCCGTCAGGTGTCGATTGACAAAACCAAACGTGCAAACATTTCGATGGCAATAGACGCATTGCTTCTTTGTGTGTGTAAAAAAACGCATAAATTGGAACATAACTTATCATTACTAAACAAAATAATATAATAGAATATAAAGTTAAAAATACATTAAATGCAAAACATGCCAAAACATACTGATTAATCAAAAACCGAATGAACTTAAACATTAAATTCGAAATTACAAGAACAAACAAACGAATTACAAGAACATAACGAGTACAATTCAAAATTCCTTGCAATCTAGATTGCATCTCCCGTGCCACCTGATGTCCTCATGAATCCAGAGCAATAATTAAGCATCCTATGAATCATCGTCCACTGGTGATTCCGATCAAACTGATCCATCAATTCAAATTCTCGAGCAAGAAACAGATGAGGAAGGTTTGCAAAAGCAGGAAATATAACGTTTTTCCGCAAGGGTAACGCATCGCGGGAATGACTTAATGGCCTGTCCTCCGATGGCACTTCCTTCCTCCCACCGACACCTTCATGCGGCATTGGAATCGATCATATCTCATGCGGAGAGCGCGCTTTAAATGTTCCACCCATAATCGAAACTCTCATTTTATCGTTTTTTATTTCTAGCATGGCGTGTCCAGTACCTCCTGCACCTACACCTGCAGTCCATTTCCCCTTCAGACCGAGTTTTCCCATGATCGTCTGTGATTTATATCTTTTTGACTATCCATGCGATCAAACGCCGTCCAGCTTCATCTCGCCAAACATCTCTAGCCGGCTTCGGAAGCTGCTCCTGCTGGTGGTCGTAAATCGAAGGAATGGAAATTAAACCCAACGCACCCTTCCCAGAACTCCAACACATACACACACAAATACGCAAATGCCGGAAAAAATACACCAGCTCGCCAAACCCTCATGACAAGGCGCCAAGACGAACGGGGGAACCCAGTAAGTGAGAAGTGGATTTGATTCTCGATCGTCTATAGCAGGGGTCGGCAAAGTCCGGCCCGCCAACTGGTTTTATCCGGCCCGTAAGAAAATGGTAGTGTTTCATGTTTCTCAATTTTATCGGTTTTGTCCATGATATCAGGTTTGTTTTTCCTGAAAAATAAGATGAAAATTGTTTAACGAGGTGTTGATTGATTGATATGTTATTGATTGTTCTAAAATTTCCTTGTCTTGTGAGTCTCGCGCAAAATCCGGCGGCATTAACTCGCATTAAGGCGGCATTCTTCATAAAATAAGGATCGAATTTTGAAAATTTCTCGAATCTAAACTATTTAAATTACTCAGAGGTCGCCAGCCAGTAAAACCAAGATGTTTTAACATAATTTGAGTAGAGGATTAATTTCTGGTACATTCAATGAAATTAATTAACTGTACAACAAATCAAAACATATATTTTTGAATAGAGCGAAATTCAAGGAAAATAAGACTAAAAATCTTTAAAAAAAGGTTAATGGTAAATTTTTCATTTTACCACCTTTTTATGTAACTTTATAATTTAGAATGTTGATACTCCATTAAAAGGGTTAAGTACTACTTTGAAAACATTTAATCATTGTTTATGATATCCGGCCCGCGCTTTAGGTTTTATTTAATCATCTGACCCTTTTTAGGAAATGTATGCCGACCCCTGGTCTCAAGTATGCTTTTTCTTTTCGCTACGTTGGATGGTGTCTGGGATTCTTGAGATTTTTGTCGAAGTCAGTGTATATGTGTATATTTTTTTTCTTTTGCTTATTCTTTTGAACTCTTGCTCGCGAAATAGGAATTCGTAAACAGGCCACAATCGTTTGCCACGCGGGGTGAGAGATAAGACGATGATCACCGTCGCCCAAGAAACACACCCTGGGTCCTGATAGTAGACCCGACTTCCGATGCCGAATGCTGGTGGCAAGCATTTATGAGGCAGGGAGTCTTCATCACTCGTCGCAGATCGGCACCTTCGGACACGATCGTAAAATAAATCTTTTCCTTAGCGCCACCAGATCTGCGCTCTCAGGTTCTCTTTCCTTATCCTACGAGTGGCGTCGCGTTTACAACCGAAAGGCTGGTTTTGCAATTTGTTCGCCAGTTTTTTACTTAGTGGTATGCGAACATCGTGTTCAAGCGCGCACGCACAGTTGGTAGTATTTAGTTGCTCGCATCATCACTACTACTACATGATATTGGGTTGTACTACTAGTTTAGAGTTTAAAAAAAAAACAATATATAATAATATCTGACACTTGCTACCACACCTCTCAAGGAAACTCAAAAGTAAGAGTAAAAAAATGCTATTACTCCCTTCGTTCAGCCCGCGGGGGGTACGTCAAATCGTATTCCTTTCATTGGTTTGGTTGAAGTTTAAAAAGAAAAAGATAGGGAAACAGGTTTAGAGCACACGGGATGATGATGCGAGCAGCGCGTACATAATTTGGCGCTGCTTCTAAATTCCACACCGGAAAGCGAACTTTTGCGTGGAGGAAATTGAATAAAAACGAGCTAAACCCGATTCGGAGTGGCACTGGAGGGTGACCGAAGTGAACGGTAAGTATGGCAAGGAAGGGGTTGAAAGTAAGGGGAAATAGGACCAATCCTCAATCTTTGCACGAGACTTCTCGACATTCCGTTCAAATTTGGACCTATTTTATTTATATTGTTTTTTATCAAACTACTTAAAATGTTTACAAGTCGATTTAAAGTAGTAATTGCGAATGATAAATTAGAAAACACACTGCTCAAGTTAAAAACAGAACATAAATTAAAACGATTTTACAAAATGTAGAGTAAAATCTTAAGCACGCAGATTCACTAACAAAAATGAAAGTAACTTTGAAGGCAAGCTAAATATTCAACGGATTTTCATTGAAATGAATCGAAAGTCATGAGCATATATCAATTTGAGCATAAAAATGGGGATATCTTTTTGACGTAAACGTGGACATTTTCAAAAGATTATTGAGTTAGAAGAGGTGCCTATTTTTCAAGCCTTAGCCTAGATTCTGCCTTAGCAAAAATTGTTTATTTTCAATTTAAGATCAATCTTTCTAATCCGGCTTTTTTGGCGGAAAGGCCACAAATCAATGGTGGAAAATTGAAGAATTGCCAAAATTGTCAGCTGGTAGTTTTCTGCGCTCATATTTTCTCGTTTCATGTACTTTACAGATAAATTATCCTTTTTAATAGAGCAGCTGAAATTTTAGAGATTTCAGCGACAGCATATGATTCAAAATAATTTGTTATCTTATTTATCCTTCAAACACAAAACGTTACAAATATTTAAAATGACATTTATTCCCACTGTTGATTGAGATTATATATTCGTTCAATATGAAATTTTCCGGTATCTACCAACCAAAACCAAAACCAACCAATTCTTTGTTCTGAATAATGTTCGTTTAATGAGATTTTGAATCTGTGTCCATTTTTGCTAATTTAAATGGGTTTGTTCAAGCCATTACTCAAACGTGGATTCACACAAACTCATTAATAATTTAAAATTTAAATTGCCTCACATCTATCTATTCATTTTTCATAATTCAAACCAACAAAGTGAGTAATGATCAGCAAATCGGTTAGGATTCGGTAACATTTGACTAGCAACAAACAACAAAAACCGTACTTTCGTTCTTTTCCACCCACATCTCGAAATAACAAAACAAAAACAACGTTGCGGAAAAACACATAGCACCCATCGTCCCCACCACCGCGAAAAAGCTGTGTGATCACAGCGTGATGAACCGTAAAAATATTATTACCTCATCACGGCATCAATGTCCGCGAAAGACAATATATATTCTCGTTTATTGCAATGTGCAGCCGCGCCGTCGTCCTCTGGCGACTCTTCTATTTAACCCCACAAATGAGATAAAAAAACAGAGGGGGATTCTTAAGACCGATCCCTGCCTCACCCCGGCCACCCAGACCGCCTGCCTGTACGTTATCTAAGACATTTTTCGAAGAAAGCGCACAACTGTGGACTTTGCCAGTAAACCCTAAGCGCCACCCAGAGCAATAAAAAACTGATCAAGACACAAACACACGGACATATGTACATCAAAACTGAGGCAGAAAATATCCCTCGCAGCCGAGGCATGGGTGGGAAAAATCAAGCAATCGAAGTCAAAAGAAAACACGCCCGCGATCGGAGACAAGACATTCGAGAGACGGGCGGAATGCGTCGCGTCACGAGCGCAAAAGAAGCAAAACGTCTTTTGGCGACGGCGGGCACGACGACAACGACAACGAGATCTCCGGCGTCCCGGTTCACCGTGGCGCGTCGCTCGGTCGGTCGGTTCCGCGCAAGGGCGCTTGCAGTTGTGGCCACGACGTCGCGGCGACAAAACGACAGCAAGTGGCGCTTCGCTGGCACTTAGCGAAATTTATTTTCAATCCCCTTTCGGTCGCCTAGGGACCGCCCGCCCGCCCTATGCCCCGGCGGCAACGCCACCGAACCCCTACACCCGTCGAGAGGTTTGTGTTGAGATCACTCGCGAACGAGGGAGCAGAATTGCATAAAAAATAAAGCACCCGATGCCGTCTTCTGTCCCGAAGCTTACGCCCATGTGTCACGAGCGAGAAAACATTACGGTGCGATGCAAAGGTTACCGTAGCCAGTAATAGAAATAATATATTTATCACGTGTTTGATTCACTTTAAAAATAGTGTCATTACTAACATTATTGCAAATATCATCGGACATAGCTTGAAGTACCTTACAGAATTTTTTTTCCAAATGATGGGACACTTCAGTAAAATTTTACATAAAATAAAACAAACATTTTGAAGTTAAACAAGTTCCATGAAAAACTAGGAAATCATCTAAAACCATGAATCTTGATTAAATATGTATTTATAAATCAATGCAACGCACAAAAAAAACAAATAACATTACAAAATACTCCATTTTAGTTGTTTATAGTCATGTGATTAATCTGTTTTAACTTTAAGCCAATTACATACATGAAAAGATAATTTAAAACACGTTAGAACGCCATCGAACAACAGAAATAAGTATTCAATATTCAGAAACAAAATAATCTATGCAAATAAAGATAGATATGACAAACAATTATGGGTTTTTGTTCTTTTTTTATAGACTTGTTCTTATGCATACATGCATGCATTCAAATAAGGTTCACATCAATCATTAAGCATTTGAGTTCTCACGTGTATAAATTTTGATTAACTTCTCAACGACGAAACTTATCACTCACTGTTTTCGCCGGTCGCTTAAATATGATGTTTACCTCAAGCCTTACGTCAGTTTGCAAGTGCGGCAAAAATCATCCCACGAATATATCTCCTCACCCGGACCATGCCGCTCCCAAATCCCCCCCCCCCCCCCCTTCCACCGAGAATACGCATACATTTCATCAACTACCCAGTCACTCCCTCCCCCACCCACTCTCGCCACGTGGCGTCTGAAGGGCACGGGACGTACTGCTTCACCAGCTCGCACTTGGCGCCGGTACGATAATCATTTGCATTAACGTGGAGGAGGATGAATATCGGGTTCGACCTTTTTATGTCAATAGGATGGCGGTCTACTTTTGCTGCCATGAAACGCATTTATCAAAAAGGATGAATGATGTCGGCCGGGGGAGCCATTTCATTGATGAAACCCACTTGACTTGCTAGAGATCAGACAAATTCATACAATATGAAAACGATGGAGCAGGGGGAAAAAAGTTCAAAGTGTGTACAGCATGTGCGGTGTCAAAGATTCTTATTAAATATTTAAATTTAAAATGTTCTTTTTAAAGCACTCCATATTTCATGGATATTGAATGAATATTTTCCTAATAATAAATGTATTTCACCTTGCTCTTTACAATCTCGTTCAAACAATCTGTTTACTTAAGTTGTATAAATAACTATGAAACGATTACCAAAGCTAGTATAATCATTGTTATTAACATATTTATTTATATATTTAAATTTATAGATACTTTGAGCTATGATGGCTTTTTTCTTCTCTACTTGTGCAGGTGATCTCATCTCTTATAAAAAAAAATGTACTTCAGGAAAAGGTGTTACATGGATAAATAATTTATAAAGTTTATCGTAAATAAAAACAACATTTTGGATGAATTTATCTTTTGATGTCACGTCGGTTTGATGTCATCATGTCTGTTATTTTTGACGCATCAATAAACTTGTCCTTATGATATGCCTCTTGAACGTTGACAGAACACGAGCCTTCTGACACCAAACGAACCACCACTTTTTGCCTTGGCTCTACCTTTTATGATCTTTGTCCGACGCCAAATGTGTCCTCGTGTTCCTTCGGTATCAAATTTGGGCCGTAATGGGGGTAAGGATTTTTCTTTTTAGATACGCTCCAAGAACATAGGATGTTCCGACGGCATTTGATGTCCTTGCGAGCAGCGCCGACTGTGCAGTATGGGCCCGCCAGGCGACGTCCTTATTTTAACGACCTGCTGCCTCGACCCTCCTCCTACCTCTGGTCCGGGAAGGGAATGGCTCTCGGCAACACCCAGCGGACGTCCTCTGGAGATTTCGAACCCCTTTTTGGAGCCTTCCAAAATTGACAGCGAGCTCGGCCGGGACGTTTTGATGCGTGCATATGCGTACCCCCTTCATCGTATCCTCGGGAAGCCGCTTTTCGCCCTTCGATCCACCGTCTAGACTTGCCCACCACACGACGGGCCACCAGCCGCCGGTGCAATCATACACCCTTTCGTTTGTTTTTTTTTTTTGGGTCAATGCGTCACACACCACCGACACCGGCGGCAAAGTTATGCCAAACGTAATTCGTTAGCTTCGCACCGGCGAAGGGAGGGTGGTGGCTTTGACGCCCCATAGAGAATGCTCCGTGAGTCAACGATTGGGCCGGCTCCAACTGCGGATAACCATCGAAGGGACCTTGAGGCGGGCCAACACACACACACACACACACTCATACCTGCGCGCTCGAATGGCGGACTTTCATTTGGGGTTTCTCATCATGCCTTCCCAACCGGCTCCCGATTGTACCCCAACGAATTCCCCTATCACTTAACCTTGGGTGCAGAGAAGACACGTAGCGAAAACTTTACCCATACACACAAGCGCGGGCAGGCGGGCAGACAGGAAGACTTAATTCTCAGATCGCCGCGTCAGGTCGCTCGGCGATGCTGCATTGTTCCGTCCGAAAGCGAATCCCGGGTGTGTGTGTTGTTTTGCTTAGGGATGCTGAGCTCCTTCTACCGAGCCGCGAATAATGCTTCTCCTTTTCTCCACCCCCTGACAGGCGCTCGCGGGGGCAACTGAATTTATGGCAACTGGAATGGAATGCCATAACTCTAATTAATTAGACGGATGTGCTCGAGATCGGCACGGAACACCATACGGCTTCGGGTGCACGTATGGCAAGCGAAGTCCGCTCTCGAACTCTCTGTCAAATACTGAAACCGGACGATGGAGCCGGTGAGAGTTGGTGTCAGGGGAAGGCGGGCGGAACGAAAATATGCGCCAAAAACTCCAAAAGGCCTGCAGCCAACCAGACCGACCGGGCCGCCATCGGGAGCTTTGAGTTTTTTACATTTTTTGGAGCATTTGATTGGAACACGGTAAGTTATGCACGTCCCCACCCTGTCGATTGTTATTGTTCCCAGCCCGAGAGAGGCTAGAGGTGACAGACAGTGTTTTTCTTCTGCTAATTTTGTATCAACAAAGACACATGACCGAGAGAGTTTGAGGAAAATTTTATTGCACCAACGCTAATTGCATTCTACGAGTGCAAGCCGCCGTGGCGAGCAGAATGAAATAACTCGTACTCGAATGATAAACCTGAGTTCATGGTTGAAATTAAATTCATACGTGCTACCAAACGAAAATTGTACCTTTCCGGTAGCACCTGCTCACATCGGCAACAATGAGAAATAGAACTAAACCGTAATAGTATTTGTTTTCATGCCAGTTAAAGTACGGTCAAGCGGGTAAAAGCGCTGGTCATGAATAAGTAGTTCGACAGTTCAATTCCCAACTTGATTTTAATTATTGCACTTTCCAATTTGCCCATACCCTACCCTATGATCACATACTTGTAATTTTTGTAACAGGGTTGTTGACCACAAGTGTGCCAGTTTTGATATTTTAAAATGTTATCCAGATTACACTTGATCCGAATATTGATGATACAAGAGAGGCCAGCTTAATTCACGATTGCATTAGCGATTACGCTTCGTTAACCGAGCTTTACATTTAATTTTAAACTGAAAAGGTTTAATTTAAACTAAAAATTTAACCAAACGAAGCTCCAACCACACTATTAATTTATTCGACAATGAACAAAAATATAACAATCTAAGCTTCGAAAAGATACTTTAAATTTATACCCGATTTCGCATATGAAACACCGACCACAAATGTGTCCAGTTTTGAAATTTTTAAATGTTATCCAGATAACACATGCTCCGAATATGGATGATGATACACGAGAGGCCAGCTTAATTCACGATTGTCTCAGCGATTGCGCTTCGTTAACCGAGAACCCTTTACATTTAATTTGACCTAACAACTGTTTCTATTAAAATGCAAATACAAAGATATGCAAAAGATTTACTGTCGTTGATAGTAATTTGTTTCAATATGTCACAAAGAGCAAAGTTTCTTCAAAGAAAATAATATTTCTTTGACGTTAGTTTTTCTCAAAATGCTACATTAAATAATTAAATAATTGTACGCCTTGAATTCAACGATAATCGAGACCAATGTTATAACGTATAAAAATTGAAAAGTATCTCCGGCATGATCTTCATGCGTTCAGAAGATTGTAACTTTGGCCCTTGATCAACCTCCAGAACAGCGCAGAATCTAATTTGCACGCCTCATATCTTGGAAAACCCATACAACTTTCTATCGAATTAGGCGTCACCAGGCAGAAAGCACAAAATCAATCACCTTCGCTCGAGGCGTCGAATGATTGAAATCGAAAAAGTTCCACCCACACCGGCCGGCTCGTGTGGTGCGTCCTTCCCCCGGGGGTAAAACAAATTAGAAATTAGAGGCTCTCTTCGATCGAGCAACGAAAAATTACGCAAAATTGCGTATCGCACACGCACACCGAGTAGAAGTTTGGGCCGTGAAGGAGCGAACCAAGACGGCAGGGAGTGAGTGTGGAGTAGTGCAGCCATTCTGGGCCCGCGATAAGAAAATGAAATAAATTGAAATCAACCCCCGCCCGGCACCGACGTGGGAATGACTTGACCCACTCCACTCCTCGCGGGCAGCTGATAAAGAGGGATCGGTGCGGGACAGTTTCGCTTCGGATAACAAACCTGAGGATGATAGTCCCCGATAAATACACCTTTTCTCAGCCCCGGTCGGCGGCGGCCTGCGATATTGTGTGCAGCAGTAGCAGGTCGAATCGGTTGTTTGCCTTCCATTTCCAATTTTTTTTTTTTTTTTGCTTTCTAGCAAACAAGTAAGTACGTCCCCAAAGGAGGTAAAACGCGCGACGGGAAAGGAAAAACCACCGGCACAACGACACACTGGTTTCTTACACGATGACGAATGGCGGTGACAAACAATCTTCTCGCCGAAGCTTCTAAAATTAGCCGGGCGGAAAATAAACACACAGAAGCACACAAGCTAGAATCTGGCAACACTTGTGTGTTCGCCAGGCGCCAGGGGAAAGTTCAGTTCGATCGTGAGGTGCGCCATCGGTTCGCGGGACAACAGAGGCGCGCGCTATTTGAACTATTTGCGATCAAAGTCAATGATCTTTCCCCTCCGGTTGTCGTTGTCGTTGTCGTGTTCCTTTGCTTTAACGAGACGCATTCGGTATCACCACCAACGACGACGATTTGGCAGCGATACGTTTCAGCGACCTTCACAAGGGCGAATGAGTTGTCTTCCCACTAGAAGGAAACTAGAGGTAAAAAAAACTAGATACCAAAAATCAAACATCGACCGTCCAAAGGTTATCACTGTAAGGTGGTGAAAATAAGTAGCGAACTTTCATGTTTCTCCCCGTTGCCTTCACTGACTCATGCAGCCGGTAGATTTTAATGCGAAATCAAGATAACGACTGCTGCAACAAGCAACACACACATGATGCGCAGATAATTTTATCGATTGCACAACAACAGCATGCAATTTATCTGACTACTTGGGAAATGTTTACATTTACATACAAAAAATAAATGAATGGTAACCTAGAACCATACTAAACATGAGATTGTCATATAGAACATTATTATATCGTGACATTGTTATTAGTTATCTTATTGATAGTCTTGTTTTTCATATTTCCGTTTTCTTTATTGTAATTGTAGGTTACCAAATCTACATTATTTAGTATCTTTTAAAATATTATCTTTTGCCTACTTTGAAATTTATCACCTACAATTTTAATAAAAATAAATTAGTGCTTCTGTGCTAAGAAATATAAGTTAATTTAGTTTATTTCAAGCTTAACGAGTTCTTATTTTAGAGGGCACTTCAATACATATCCGTACTTCCACGGCAAGTCCAAGGCAAGTGTCAAGTTGCGCATCGTCATCAAGCAGACTGGCGACCTTCTGCAGAGCTTCAAAAAAAAAAGCTGAACTAAAACTTTGGAAGTTGTGCTGTTGGCAGGTGTTGTATCCCGTTACGCTACGCTAGCATTTAATATTTCCTAGACATAACCCGAAAAAATACAATCTCGTTGTGCGCAATGTGACTGTCAAGTAAAGCAAAAAAATATAGAAAAATATAGAAAATGCTAAAATTGACAGTTTGTAATAAAACAGTTTTGCACCAATTTAATGAAAGATTTTAATTTAAGATTAACGGATTGATTAAACATTACAATCCGCTATATTTTCTCATGATTAAATTCTTTAAGTTAGCAACAAATGCAGTTGGTGAATTTTCCCAAAAAAATCATGCGAAGTTGGACTCATCGAAATTGGTTTTAACTGAATGCTGGTAACTGTATTGAACAGTAGCATAACATTTAGTATATGCATAATGCAATGAAACCATATGCTTACGAAAAATGCTGCACGTGCAAATTATTCAAATAGCATATTTTGCTAAAACGGCGAGGTTTTTACGAGCTCAAAATAGCAGAAAGCCTTATTGCAGGAATTTTAGGTGGCCATGGAAATGCAAAAACAGTATGAGAATGAAAAATGCATCATGAGCAAAAAAGGTTCAGTGTAGGGTCCCCACGCTACAAAAAAAAAGAAAACCAGGATGCAACAAACCAGGGCCACATACAAACCCTGAAACAATTTCATATTTGGTCGACGAGAGGAGCATCGAAGGCCCCAATATCAGATCTTTAATACGAACCGCGCAAAATTCCGCACCGATGGCCGTTGATAATGCGAATTTATGCAAAAGATGCATCACGCTTCGTCTAGTTTACTTTTCATTTTTTTTTTTCATTGCAACATGCCTCTTTTAATGCCCTCAGTGGACAGATTTCCTCGGGCGGTAACGTTTCGGTAGGCAAGCAAGCGGAAGGAAAATAAATAAATAAATAATACGATTGGAGAAAAACACCGTGAGCGAGATCATGGCAAAGTACATTCGCATTTATAAAAAGTACGCGAAAAAAGGTTCAACCACCCGTGGCCAAAGTGGACCCTTGGCGAATCTGCGAATTGGGCTCTTAAAACGGTACCCAAACAACACCGAGAGGCAATATTTAGTAGGTTTCGGTTGTTTTGGTGTTTCTATTTAAAGTTTTCCTAACGAATCCATTTCATTAGTGCCGGGTCGTTGGACAAAATGTTTTAAACGGTTCGTCGAACGGTTATGAGAACGGGATTTTTGTCGATCGACCACACGGAGTTTATCGTGGACGGCGGTAAATATTAATTTTGTTATTGTTAGTGAGAAGTATTTTTTCGTGCGAACATTTTGCGAGAACCATAATTTCAGTACCTATGAGGTAACAATGATTTGTGTTATTTGTAATTTTGCATAATTGCATTCGTTAGAGATAAAAGCATGTGTTAAAGAATGTGTTTTCATAGTACATCAAATAAAATCTCAAGCGCATGAACATACAGATTGATTTTCGTTTAAAAAAGGGCACACTTGAATGAAATCAAATAAAGTACACTAACCAAGGTGGACCAGAGCTAAGAACTTACGGAATATATCTTTCCGAGCCAGGTTGCGTGCGCAGAAAACTGGAAATGGAAGATAGAAAATATGTAAGTTAGAACGGATTTCAAATATTCTATGTAAGTTTATGTTATTTTTACTCGTTTGAAACCAAAACATGGAACAATACGATAAAAGAGAATTATTCTGAAAGAACAAATAAGATCGGCTTCTATGCTAGAAATATCGTAAAGGTAATTGATTACGGTAAGGCTTATACATCATTGTTTTTCACTGTTGTGAGATAATTATTTTTTTAGAATATTTTTGATAGTAAAACTATTAAAACTTGAACGATGGATGAAGCCTCATACAAAGTTCCTACGATAAAATGTTTCCGTTTAGCGGCTGTAACTTAATCCCAAAGAGGAAGCCACTAAAGAACTACACAAAGAATGCCTGACGGGATCGGGGATCTAGAAAGGACGACAAATTCCTCTGTCTACATCCGTCCATTCATACGATAGCAGGCCACAGTTTGACGGTGTGCGTACCACCGCATAGCGTTTACCTGATCGTCAAATGATACCTGCCTCACCGGTTTGACAACAGGACCGGCAGTCTAAGGAAGAATCTTGCACCATTCTTCTGGGCACATAGAAAGACCGATACCTGCTGAATGCGAGCTGTTCAATGATCGTTCGCCGAATGTACGACAGGCAAGAACGATTCGATCGATGGTCGATACTTACTTGTGATCCGTATCTTCTGAGTGCCATTGCGACGGGAGTATTCCAGCTTATTCATGTTGGCTGCGTTGCACGCACAATTACGGGATGAAAACGCAGCCTGCTACGATCCGAATTTCAGAATCGATGGAGCAATCACCTTTCGCCTGGGCCTCTTTTACGGTATCTATGGCACACACTAGGGCTGCGTCCTAGGACACGATCGCACACCAACGACGTCGTCGACGGCGAAACATTAGTGATCACCACGGAATGGGCTATGACCACCACCGGGAAGCACTAACAGAAAGGTGCGATGTTTCGGACTCGACTGCACTCGGGTTGCACCACGCGCAATGAACAATAGGCTAACTAGCTACACTTTTTGCACCCGTTTCGCACAACAAAAGCGACTTCCGCCTCTTTATTACAATTTATGCTTCTATTTTTTCTTTTCTTCTCAACGCTACACAGCGCACACTGGAACAGTTCAGTGTAGGTAACGATGATTTCTTTCTCACTTTACTCACTCACTTTACTCATCAGCAATCTACAATCATTATTGAATGATAGAATCAGTAAGTAAAAAAACATCAACCCTCTAGCCATACATCATCTTATTATTCTTCTTCTTTCCTGCCGTACACGTACACGTACACAAACACACACACACTACACGAGAAAGGCAAATCGCACCGGAATATCAACTACGATGATCGTAGTATGCTTCTCGCGCTGGACGACCATTTTCCCCCGTTTCTGCCACTCTGCTGAAACGAATATACATAATCATAACACTGCGATCACTGCTGACTTGCGAAAAGCACTTGGCACACCCGTAGCTCCCCACCCTCGGCGTCATAACCCGCCCTGCGTACGTTTCGCTATGTTTTCGTCGCTATTTTCAACCAGACTCGCTCAGCAATACTTGCTTATACTATTGATGCTGCTGCACCGGACACAACGACGACGACTACTACTGCAAAGGCTGCTGAATTACGACTATTTTCCTATGACTGCTGCGTTTCTGCGACGGGATGTCATTTATTTTTCTGTTCTGCGAATCGAATCAAATTCGAATGAAGGATCATCATCAATGGACAGGTTGTGACATCCTTATATTCATTGATACTTCCACTCGCCTGTTGCTTTTTATACCATTCCCCCAGCTTCTTGACTTTCCCTCGGGCTCAGCCTCGCGGTCTTGCAACATCGTTGAATGATCAATTATTACGCGAACCGTTCCATTCTC
Source organism: Anopheles sinensis (assembly GCA_000441895.2). NCBI lineage: Eukaryota > Metazoa > Arthropoda > Insecta > Diptera > Culicidae > Anopheles > Anopheles sinensis. The sequence goes on along the minus strand of KE524783.1, from coordinate 125,583 downwards.
TGCCCGTTGACAATATTGGTCCGCGAGAAGCAGCGAATACTCCTTCCAACAAACACGCAAACAAACGCACAACGCAGCAGCACCGAGCGATCAAATGCCCGTGTGTTGGTGAAGGTATGATTGATCTTATTCGCGAATGAATGCACCTCGATCTTGGCTCGACGTCTTATGCTCGAACGGTGTCAAACCCCCAAACAACAGCGGGATCGCCAAAGGTGTGCGATGATGGATGGCAACACTGGCTGTCAAGCGATCAGAACACAGAAGAAACGATCGCAAATCGTGATACGATCGTGCTTGTTTAATAAAGAATTTACATCAACAGCAATGTGGTAGCTAAGCTGGTAGCTTAAGCATTTACGTCAAATAAAACCTGAAGCATGATGATCGAATACAACGTATTGCGACAAGGCAGATTTGAAGAACGGGGAGTTCAATTTCGTTGCACGTAGCAGAAATATTGCAAGAATTTTTCGGCCACTGGACCGAATGCAAAAGGCGCTGATCGAGGCAAATTATCGAAAGCCTTGATCAGCACCGTCGCCCCTTGTGCATTCTTCCTACATTTCGAACTTCCCGTCTCGCCATCATCGTCGTCGTCGTCGTTGTCTTCGCCGACGTGTTGTTTACGTGTAGGCGTGACTGTGCGAGAGAACTGGTCTCCGCGTACGCACACTTTGTCGATGCTACGCTTTTCAGCGTTTCTTGTTATTCTTGTCTGTTGCTTCGCACCCTTCAAGACGAAGACGAAGACGGTGAAGACGACGGCGGCAACGGCGGTCGAGGTGATGCAGACTACGTCAACGGCGAGGTTCACGATCAAGCAGAGCTTAAAGTCATCAAAACGAGCTAGCCGTACAATTGCAGCACGGTAAGCTGTAAAGGCTTGTAGTGCAAGTAGATCTGCTTATTCCCTGTCCGCTTTGATAAGCATTGCCACACCAGGGCTGATACAAAACAATTTACTGGCCCAACACAGGCGACGTACACGAACACCTTTTCTTTTAGCCAGCAAAACCACGTATCGCCCATTCTCCCTTTGCTTTGGTTGGGAAAGGGAGTTCGGAGAATCTGAACGAGTAGTCTGTTCACTATCGACGATTACACTTGATTCGACAGGGGAGTGAAACGGGAAATGAAACCGCACTTTATTACTTCAGAATGGACGGGATTGCAAATTGACCCGAATTATACTACACACTGCACTCACTTTGAAGCGTTCGCAATACGCTGCACCACGAATGACCGTCGGCACCAGGGGAACAAACTACTCTACGCTGTAGTGTTGCCAGTTTTGTGAAGCACCCACCTTCCGGGAACGATCCGTTCCTAGAAGAGAGATGATGCACCCAGCTCTGCGAAATAGCGGACTCCTGGTTCTTTGGGACGGATATGAAAAGCTGACAGAATCGTCATGCTTTCTCGTTTTGTTGATAACAATTATCGATTAGACAGAACGAGAAGACATGACGATTTTCTCAACCGGGTCGTTATTCAACTTTCCATTTAGAATCTTCTTTCTTCTTTACAAATAAAAATCATTATGCCTGATTTTCAAAGCCGGATCGGATTGTTTCGATACGTTAGTTGTTTTCCATGGTCAAGAGAACTACTTACTACGGCGATCCTAGCATCTGAATTATTTGGCATGTTTTTATAATGAAAATAGCAAGATATCAGTATTGTAGTAGCAATCAGACCAGCATTGATTGGTTTACATCGTCTCACAACAGTTAGATGGATTGAATTGGGATTCGGATTTGGAGATTCGAGTCCCTAGTAGGGATTTTATTTTCCCACCACTAAATTGTATACGTCATTACGTTTGACAGATCCATCCGCTTAAACCCTTCCCAACAAGAAAAAATCCTGCTAATCGAGGAGTCTGTGATCTCTAAGTCGAATTCGAATTAATGCTCACAACTCACTCGAGCAGCAGCGCTTACTCGAACTGCCAGCTGTCTTCTGTCAAAATTTTTGTCGCTGGCAGCACTGCATGGAAAATAAAAAAAACGAAATGACAGCCTCCCGCTGCCACCCCTTTTTGCATCGCCTATTCCTCAGAAGTGTTTCTTAATTTCTATATTGTAGGTTATATGCATATTTTTACTTACATGGATTGCATTACCAGGATTCGAACCCATTACTGCTGCGTTGTGAACCATCTTGTTTTCCAAATGAGCTAAGCCGACTTCGGTGAATGGTTGGGTAAAAACCAAGATCATTCAATAGACAGGTCGGTGCAAAGCCTTTTTTTGTTCCGCCATTTTTGTGACAGTTTGTTTGAAAAGTGTTTAAAATCTACTTAACGAAATATGAAATCGAAAATTTTGAATCGCAGTGACCCAGTAGTAGTGGAAAGTGGTTTTCGATGCGAAGACATGAAATTTTGATCCTGTTGGTCGCCTTGAAATGGCCGAAATCAAGCTACCGAGCGCCTCAACTTCCTAACTTGATGAAACATACCAATTTTGCAGTTTTACTCCAGTTTTCCTGCTGCTCGTAAGAAGTAAACAAAATTCAAACCACCTGTCAAAAAAGTTCCCACGGTTTTTGGCTCTTTGTATGGGATGATTCGACCTGTCTATTGAATGATCTTGGTAAAAACCGTGTTTTTTGTTTCAAACTATGGCATGGTTCAATTGCCTAGCAAAAGTTTTTCATTCGAAGTAAACGTTAGCAATTTGGATCGCAACGAATTTTATTTTTGTATTCGTCAACAGCAGGTGGTTTTTGGATCATTTAAATCAATATTTGAGAAGAATTTTTGTAAGTGATTATAATTAGTTTTTATTCGTCAATATCAACAACAATGAAGTTTCGGCTCAGATAACTCCCAAGACAGGCAATAATTTTCCGAAGAAAGCAGCGACACATTACAGAACAGAGGCATGAAATGTGCATATTCTGGCGTGCTCATTCTTCCTAGTAGTACCACTGCACCTACATAATGGAGAAATGAACTAAACTCTGAGCCTTTCTAGACTGATAGATAGTTTACTAGCCGTAGTTTTCGGTGCCGCAATTTCACTGGGCAGGTTAACCATTTTCAGGGCAACGGAAAATCTTCACATTCAGCTTTGGACCATTTCGTGCCTGTTCCGAGTGTTGTTTCATGAATCCCAAATCTATTAGTGGTAAGCGACCTGCAACTATCACATCTTCGATTATGTTGAAATGCGTAGATCCATTTCAACATAATCGAAATAGATGCGAAATCCTAACTGGTGTGTAGGATTTAATCCTATCATTTGCGGCCCTTCTTCTATAGGAACTGTTTCAGTTTCAGCACACCTTAACATTTTCATCTTAATAACATCTAAACACTTAACACTTTGACGGGACACGATCTTCGTGGCATTTTCACTGTTCATTCGGCGGCGCCCAGACGGACATATTCGTGGCGCACCAATGCACGCAAATGGTGCCACGGGGGACCTCGGCAACAGCAGTAGCTTTTGGGGAACAAGCGCCCATTAAAAAAGTGTAAATTGCCTTTCATGTCGATTTACTTACCGGTACAATGCATAGATTTGTTTCAAACCACGAAAATATTACGCCATTATTGCTTTATTTCATTCAGTAAACAAAAAGAAAACTTCGAGACGTCGAAAAAAAGCAAAGCACTTGTTACAACGGCCTACTATTCAGTTTCCACTAGCCCGGAAAGTTGTTGAGCTAGCCCATAATAGTGGAGTCGAGAATAAGAAATAGAAAGAGATGATTGCCTATGCTC
>KE524783.1:78755-120496 GCA_000441895.2 Anopheles sinensis | reverse complement strand
ATTTCAAACTGACGGCTTCCATTAGATTGCATGTAAATTGAACTCGATGCATGCAATGTAAACGCATTTGACGCCTCGATTAGCAGGATTTTTTCTTGTTGGGTTATTACACGATGGAATTTACTGTCATTTGATTTTTGGATTTTCTGTCAATTGTCCCTGTTTGACACAAAACTACCACCGGCTCGTGTAATAACGCAAGTTCGGCAGAACGGTTGTTTGCTCTCATTTGATCTATTTCATGTTTAAAATCATCTTCGAACTCCATACGGTCACAATATTTATAACACTCCCCGATGAAAACGAACCGAAAATTTAGAAAACCTCGCTTTGACATAAAAATGCCAGTCGAAATCAAATCGGAAACGGTCGTGTCCGATTCCGATTTTCTGCCCACCATAGTTCTGTCAGATGCGATTTGACAGTAATCGGAAGGGCAATGATGACAGAAAAATTCCTCGTGTAATAACCCTATTATGCGGTTATCACACTGGTCGCCAATGGCGACATGGCCAAAGGCGACGGACTGTCAGAGTTGATGATGACACCTAGTTTGACATAATGGACCCCCTCGGTAGTGTGATAAGACAGGCCACCTGGCAGTGAGCGTTTATGTCATGCACTTTCGGTTCAAATGGTTTTCTGCAGTTTAGAACAAAATACTGAAAGATTATGAATTAACTATGCCTGTAAAAAAAATTAGAAGCATAAATCACTTTAAAGTCAAGTAAAACACGACAAAGATATGGTATTCCACACAATGACAGTACAGCGATATGGCCTGCTCATTTCGCCAACGAACTCCATTATGTCAAACTAGGTGTCATCGTCGACTCTGACATTCCGTCGCCTTTGGCCATGTCGCCATTGGCGACCAGTGTGATAACCGCATAATAGGGTTATTAGACGAGGAATTTATCTGTCATCATTGCCTTCCGATTACTGTCAAATCGCATCTGACAGAACTATGCTGGGCAGAAAATCGGAATCGGACACGACCGTTTCCGATTTGGTTTCGACTGGCATTTTTATGTCAAAGCGAGGTTTTTTTAAATTTTAGGTTGGTTTTCATCGGGGAGTGTTATGAATATTTTGACCATATTGATTTCGAATATGATTTTAAACATGGAATAGATCAAATGAGAGAAACAACCGTTCTGCCGAACTTGCGTTATTACACGAGCCGGTGGTAGTTTTGTGTCAAACAGCGACATTTGACAGAAAATCCAAAAATCAAATGGCAGTAAATTCCATCGTGTAATAAGGGTTTTAATGGCAGACATTCGCGCGGGGAAACACATTTTCGGCGTTGTTTTGTGGTCAATAGTTGTCTTTTTAGATTGTGCTTCGTTTTCGTCATGTCAATAAACTTAAAGTTGACCGCTAAAGATGTAAAAACCAGTATCGAAGATCCGATGCAACTGCAGTATATTCCGGCAACGATCGATGGAGATGGACCGGCCAATTTGGAAAAGTTTTTTACGCCATATACCGACACTCTACCGGATGGAAGTATGCAATTACAATCCATTGAAATGGTTACGGCTGTGATAATCAAACGGTGTTTTTGTTTACAGCTTTGCAGAACGCACTTCGCGGATATCCACTGCTCGGCAAACGTAAAACCCTGCCGGAAGGATACACTGGAGTGATTTTGCAGGAAACGAAAAAACCTCTTTCAAGTGATGAAGACCGAACTCTTACGTTTGGCGGGGCTTTCCGGGAGTTTACATACTGGAACTACGATCGCAATCCGTCTAGAAACGACCCATTCGAGAAGGCCCTGAATTGGTTGCAACTGGCCGAAGTACTACATAACGACGGACAAGATGAGCTGCAAGAGAAGCAGGAATCCAACACCAGGGTCGCCGAGAAATCAAATCAAGAAAACAATGGCTTGTAGGATTTTACTGTAATAAAGGTTTATTTGTTTTTATGTTTGTCTCATTGGTTGTATCCAATTGAAGGCTAAAATTAAAAGACACTATTACACAAAACATTTCTCTGTTCTCTTATGTATTAATGTTACATAGTATTTAAAGGGGTTGGATGCCACCAGCGCTACTTTTGAAATGTAGAGGAAAAAAATTAAACTTATACCCTAGGTGAAAACACCACCGAGATGTGGGAGTTACGCTGCAGCTTTCGGTAATGCGCGGTATGTACCCACTACAACGGCGTGGTCTCTTTCGTACGGTTCCAGGGTAATCTGCTCTTGTGGTTTCAGTTTTTCCGATTGCAACTTCTTTACCTCCGCAGCAAACACGGCTTCCGGTGCGGCAGTCGAATCGATACAGGAAGCCTTAATCGAAATGACAAAGTGGCCTCCATTCTTGAGGAAGTTGTGTGCATTAAGGGCGACGATACGGGCCTGATCCGGCTGTGCGACGTCGGCAAATATCGTATCGACCAGTCCGACCAGCATCCGGTACTTGTGGGGATGACGAGCGTCTTCAATGATTGGAATAATGTTGGTACGTTTCTTGGCAACGTTTAGCAAGTCACGACCGGAGCGATGCGAAAACTCCACCGCATACACGAGTCCCTCGGGGCCGACGACGTCTGACACGTGTGACACAGTCGTACCGGAAGCAGCACCAAGATACAGAACCTTGGAACCTGGTGGCATGTGAATTTTATCGACACCTCCCAGAACGGCGGCCGCTAGCTTGGACCGGAACGGATTCCACACACGGTACTCCTTCTTGTCTCCATCAGTCTGGAAAAGAAAGCACAAAGCAGACGAAGAGAATTTTGTTTATCATTTTGTGTTGATTAATTTTTCCTTTTCAAAAATAAAGGTATGAAAATATGATCAGTAAGCAGTTTCTAGAGAAGACGTACAAGCGGAAAGGTATGCCTCGGGCTCCACTTTCCACAACAAGTACGCTCTCATTGGCCACATTCTCGCCAATTCGATACCCCTGTGCGCTTCATCATAAATGTCTCGAATGTGTTGAAACTGACTAGTGTAAACAAACATCTTACTCACCTCAACGGAGATGCGCTTCTCGCCGTAGACTTCGGAGCCCGGGACCAGATTTAGCGTAACCAGCGCGTCTTCCTTTCCGCGGGCAATGAAAATACCAGTGTGACGATGAGGCTCAATGATCACGGATTTGCCACCCTTGAAACCTCCGGGTTTTCCTCCACGACTAGCTCCACGGCCACCACGTCCACGCGGTCCTCCACGACTACCACCGCGACCACCGAATCCTCCGCGAGAACCACCACCGCCGCGGCCTCGGCCACCACCATCACCAAAGCCTCCGCGTCCTCGGCCACCTCTGTCACCGAAGCCTCCGCGTCCTCGGCCACCACCGTCACCGGAACCACCGCGTCCTCGGGGACCGCCACCACCGCGGGGAGAGAAACCTTGAACGCGAAAGATAGGTTATGGTACCAGAAATTAACCAAACAACTAAAGAATGGTACAACGGCAGGTGCCAAATAAAAAGATTCAAATGGCAGATGGTTTAAAAGCCACGATGAGCTAGAAACATCTGATTTATTTATACAGGACAAATGCGATGCCATCAACCGGCTGTGGAAAACGCATGTTGTACTCGAAAGCAGCATGGAGTATATTATTACCTGGTCTACCCATTATGCGTGTTGAATGTCGTTACAATTACTACGCGCAACACTTGTAAGGCGATTGTTTCTATCTATGGTAGTAGATATACTCCAATCGGGAACTAATTTACTCCAAAATTTCAAAATTATTCACTTTAATGCTGCAAACTTCGCACCGCACTAAAAACACGTGCGTTCCGTTTAGCCGAAAGAATGCTGTCCGTCAAACATTGCTGTAGCGTGGTTTTGGCTTTGACATTTGAACAATCAAAACGATCAATCGCATTAAATTAACGTCAAATTATGCGTTAATCGCATGGATGACAACAGAAAAACGCTCATGGGCATACGTCTTTAATACATTCATGATGTTTAAAACAATATTCACTAAAATTTTGGTGTATTTAAAACTAGTATTTAATATAGAATACGATTCATACTACCTATTCATACAAAATACAAGGTAAAATTTGTTAAACTTATCGATATAAATAAGTTTGACAAGAATGACAGTCGAACATAATTATTGGAGGACCACCCTGTGTACCCACTCCGTTTGATGTTCTGTTTTGAAAATTGAAAGACCGACCATTGTTGTGATAGCTTTTTAGTGGATCCACTTACCAAGTTTTCATTTTGGTGCATTTATCATCGCCATTATTCATTTGACCAGTTGCAATTGCAAAAGAAACAACATGGTCACGATAGGAAATGCGTTTACGCCGGTCGATGGGATAGTATATTCGGCCACGGATATAAAACTGAAGATAGGCACCGATGTTATTCCTTCCTTGGGGACACTGCATCTAACTGAAAGGCACGTTAAAACAACATCATTCGTCGATTCATTGGCATGGTAACACTTACTGAAATCTTTACCACCATGTAGTTCGTGCATTTGGAGCTGCGAAGAGCGGAACAGTAGCATTTCCATCCCGTGGCCGCGGGTGGGAGTGCAAGCCATTTCATCCACACCCGGCGAAGGTATCTTCGTGATGCTGGACATAGATCTCGTTTGGCCGGGATTCTATCAGGGGCGGCCGGAACACAACGGCAACGCACACCCGGAAGACGACGAGGGTCTCGAAAACGAAGACGACGAGGGTCACGAATCGGACGCATCGGAAGCGGCAATGACAGAAATGTGGTTCCAACCGAGCAGTTCACAGATCGTTGACGAGATTTTCAGTGCCATGCGGGAATGCCAGAGCCTGAACCCCGGATCGGAAGTCAGTGAGGACGAAGATTACATGGAGGCGGAGGAAGATGATTTGCAGGAAGTCGGAGAAATGCAAAATCTGCAGCTCGATGGTAAGGAACCTTAAACAGAAATTTCGTTTTCTTACATTAGTTTTGCTGCCTAACGTACTTATGCATGTTCGTTGTTCTACTTACAGATGAAGACAAATTCGCTGACGCTGAAGAGTAAGCAAACGCGTGATCTCATGTATAACTAAACCATGCTGAATCTAAAGGCTTAAAGTCCGAAAAATTAAGAAGATGATGATGCTACTGAAAATGATGGTTTACTAGATTCGAATTTGAGATAAAAATATTGTGGGCAAAAATCTTCCGTAGAAAGAAAACAGAAAGCATATTTTCAATTGCATTTGCCATTTGGGTCACCGGAAGTTGTTTAAACATACATTCTCATTCAGAGATGCTCTGAACTCATTAGAATACGGATTTGCGAAAAATTGTTGGAACTAAGTAAAACAAAATAAAGCGAAATAAAATCGTATCCTTGTTGGGTCAATAATGTGCAAGTGTGCAAGAGTTTTATTGTACTATTAAGCTGATGTTACGCTGGTGTTTGGAACACCAGATGTAGAAAATGTCTTATCCCCTCTGGCCTTCTTTGTTGTAGGAAATCCGGCGAAGGGATTTCACATGCCAGCGAGTTGTGCTAAAATAATGCTCTCCTTAGGAAAGGGTCAGTCGATTCAAGGATCGCGGAATTGCGTTTCCCCAAGCATGTAGGTTAACAACCTCAATTCCATGATGCAAATGATTCCGCTTGTTAGCAAAAATGATGTCGTTAAACATGCGGTGGGACGGGTTTTTATTGTAGAGATGCCAATCCCTACTGTTTATCATAAATATGACCATCTAGAGGTACTTTTCGCTTCATGTCGTCCTCAAAACAAACCTTCATCCGTCAACATGGCATCCTTTACGCGTAACTGACGTTCGAATTCGCGCCAAACTCGCGATCATATTATTGATGGCAAACAACGCCGTCGAGAAGAATCAAACATTCCGCAGAAACAGATCGTCCACACTGAACTGGTGAAAAAACATGGCAGCCAGCAATAACAAATTACTACAGCAGCTAATTCAGAAACTGGGACTAGCGAGCCATGAATCCGTCTTACCGTAAGTAAAATTCATCGGTTGCTAAGACGGAACTAAAAAAACACTTGCTCGCTCCATAGGAAATCCACCGAGCTACAACGCCTGCTGGACATTCGTTCGTCGAACGGCATGATGACTAATCTAGGAGACTACGCAAAAGCAACTATTTGCATCGATCTTGCGTCCAGCCTGCTGGGGTTGCCGTTCGACGGCGAGATGGCTCTAAAGCTGTCCGGGCTGAGAAAAACGGCCTACAACAATGGGCGCCGGACATTGGAGAAGATCCTCGACGTTAACAAAACGATCGGCATCAACGAAATTTGCGTTCAGCTGGGATTGAGTCAGGTGCAGAAGGATGCGTGCGGTCTGCTGGAAGCGTACAAGCGGTACGCCGGTGGCAACAGTGACATCGACTTCGCACATCCACAGTACGCTGCGATGGCCGTATTTCAGGCCTGCAAGCGCCAGAAAGTTAAGCCACCCAAGACGAAGCTGGTCCCTTTCAGCCATCTCAAACCGGCGCAATGGGCGTTGCTGGAGAAAAACTGGGAGCAGTTTTTGACCAATTCCGAGCAAACATCGAAGAACCCAGCGGCGCAAGAAAAACGTGCATCCGAGAAGGAAGCAACGACTGAGCCGAAGGCAACTTCCTCTGGGAAACATGCAAGTCCGGAAAAGATTGAGCCGTATAGTAACTGGAAGAAACGAATGCTGGAAAAGGCGTACCGTGAACTAGAAATGCTTCGTGGAAGCGGATAATGGCAATTATAGGATTGATTACGAAAGACGTTGGTTTCAGTGATGATAGGTTTATGTTAATCAGGCGCTTACTATTTTTTTTTAATGTAAATGTTATTATTCTTACTATAATAAAGTGCCAAAACAATTAGGGCTAAAAGAAAACAAAGGTTTTATTTCGTTAAAAGATAAAGGAAAGATGACAAGCGTTTTGGTTGTATTTCTAAAAATTACCCGGATTTTTTATTCCAATAAATTGTCTCAAATTTCGCAGGAATTTCGGAATTAGATGTCTGCAAATAAAACAAAAACTAATTTAACGAATATTGGCAATTGCTTCCTAGAAAAATGTATTCGCAGTTTCAAAAAATGAAAATCGTGCCTACAGGGAATGGGTTCTACAGCAAGGCAATGAAAGGTAAAATAAAGCGAAGTTAAAGTCCAACCACCCAACCAGGGCAGCATCTGAAGGACGAAATTCCATTTCTTCCGGAGATATTGAGAAAGATGTTTCGAGGGATAAACGAAAACATGTTCCTTGCTTTGCTTTTTCCGCAACGGGAAACAGGAGTTGTGATTATATAGCTTTTCTAAAGTCTAATCTTTCATTCTTTTAACTATCCATCGTGTAATATCTCCGGCATCAAGGAGTAATATTTTTATCATTTCTGTTTCCATTCACTATTTACAAATCTCCACCATATCCGTTGCTCTCTGTAGTGCGTCAAACGAAATGAAACGAAAACCCTCGGATCCGCCATTTGGTTCGGTTCGTACTTGGTCTTTCTATTTTATTCATATGCCTCCTGGTGGCAAAACAAAGAAAAATATTAAAGTGGGGTCACCAGATATCGATCATCATTCACAATAATATAGTTCAAAAACTTAAAACAAAAAACACGAATGAAAGAGTCCCCAGAGAAAGAATCTGACCTGCTGCCTGATGTTATTTACGCTGACTTTCGCATTTATTTATACTTTCTCTGTACGGTCTACAAGATATCGTCCCTGCCATCGTGCAACCATCGGGCGCAGGAGAAAAGAGCATCAAATTGTGTGAACTAATCTTTCATGCAGCAATACAGTGGTAGTGTTCATTTGGAATAAATGGTAATTATGTGGTGTACTTTGAATAATAACACTTAACTCATTCTTTCGCCTCCCGGTCCAATGCCGTTCAGTGTGGCTGCTTGGGAAAGGAGACCTACAAACGGCGATGATGGAAGGAAGGCAGAGATGGAGGACAACAACATGCTCTCACATCCACCCATCGAGTAACTTTTCGTCACTAATCTTTGCTAATCATCGCGCGCGTCTCTTCGAACATCGGCGATATTCGCTGTTGAATTGGTTATTATTATTTTTGTAAAATTGTTGTTGCTGTTCTACGCTTTCTGACTGAAAAGCATGTGTCTTTTAGCTTAAGTTGTAACTCAAATTTAATACCTATCAGATACGCAGAATCCCGACGTGGCAGCGGAAATTCTACACCGTTGCAAACGATCCTCTCCATGCTATTAATGATCGTTACTTTCCTATTTCCTTCTTCCATCCCGTTTGGTAAGAATCTTAATACATCACCGTTTTGCCTTCTTCGCCATATATGCTAGGGGAAAAATCATGTCCTTCAACATGATCCAGTGTTTTCGACGCCGGCCTTCACGATGCTGCCATCATCATATAACGCTATCCAACTGCGTCTCCTAAACGTAGAAATTGCTGTTGATAATTGATATTTCTAATCATTGCTAACATTCGCAACCTTTACAAACGTTCACGCCCTGTTCAAAGCGAACCCTCATACAACCTCAACCGATTTGCTACCCCTCAACTAATTAATTGCCTTCCGTTAATAACCAACACATTCGGTAAAAATCGTCCCTCTGCGACTGTTGTCCTCCGCTCCTGTGCAGCCTCCTCTTTTGCGCACTTGTTGTCTATCGCCCCGTTCCTCTCGCAACATTGCGCTGACACAGGGAGAATAAAAGAACACATTGCCACTTAACACGTTGCGTGATCTAAACTAATCTCCCTATGACCGTGTTGTTTACATGTACGTACGGACCGGACCTACCTATGCTGCTCTGTTCCTCCGTTCACTTGCTTTCTTTTTCAATCGTTTTTGTTTTTCTTCACTAATAATAGCTATGTGTTACTGTAGGTGTATATATATAATCTGTATATATAAAAGATTTCTTTTTCAATTAAAAAGGGGAAGAGACAAAATAGGTGCAACCGATGCGCGCACGGCCACCAGATCAACCTTCCCGTTTGATATTTGACGGCGTTTCCGCCAGGCCCTTCACTTTCAGTCGGTCAGCCGTTTTCAAGAATGTCGGTAGCTGTTCCTGGGACACGTTCACCTCGCCGGCGTACATAAACTCGAGGATGGACTGCAGATGGGTGTAGGACACATCTTTCAGTATAATAATCGGATGTTTAGATGGGTTTTCCTGTAACGTGCAAGGCGGACTATTAGTTTGTTTTGCAAATGGATGGAAAACGGTCGCTGAATGCTTACCTCGAGCAGAGACTTGAAGTAGGGACTACAGGCCGACAGGACCATTTTATGGGCTTTGCACGTTTGCCCTTCGCACGCGAGCGTTACCTAAAACAAAACACACAAAAACCCAAAATTAGTACTACTAGTAAACTAGCAAAGCCCAACATTTCTAATGTCATCTCACATCTGTGAAGCTCTTCTCATTTCGCAGGTGACGGAATGAGGTAACCATGTTCGTCTGGAAGTCATTCCACTTCAGGAAGTATTGCTGTTGGTCACCCATTTTTAAAAGCTTTGGTCGGTGGCTTGGTAAATGCCTCTCGTGGGGGTTAACAAAAAGTTAGAAACAAGAAACGAACTGAAAATAACAGTGCGCGGGAAAATCTGAAAGAAGAAAGAAACAAACGGAGATGATTAGAATTCACGAAATTTAATAATGTGATAATTGTTTGGTACAATGATCAGCTGCATACGAATGCAATGCAATCAATGCAATTTGATCTTTTGAAAGAGAACACTTTTCGCAACGCGAGCTTTTCTTTCATCAACCTTTTCTCGCTGGCTATGGAAATGCTTCGAACTATTCCCATCCGAACTAGCGAATATGGTACACGCCAATCACTCCTGGGGGGTTTGACCTCGTTTACCATAAGCGGAAAAGGGTAGAGAGAGGAGAGGAATTATGCTATTTCAAGTTATTCCGCGGTCTCTGTTTGTATACGTGTGTTTTAGGATTATGCCTTCCGTCAAGCCTTCGAGGTGAAATTGAAATACAAAGCTTGAAAACAACGTGGAAAACGACCGACTGTGAACTGGCCTAACAAACTCCATGATGATGTTACAAAGCAGGAGGCATTTGAAGATAAATCTAATATTCATCGGTTGTGCGGAGGAGGTGCCTTTTTGTTTTCTTCTACATAAGGAAAATCGACTGCAAAATTGGTTGAATATTAAAAAAAAACGTCATCCAACGATGCATACACCAGCGCATTCGGTATGATCGTGGAAGAATTAGAAAGGCTAGATTTTTCATTCATCCTCCCTCTGCTTCCTTCCACTAGCAAACAACAACCGCTAAGATAGCGGAAAGGGCAAAGCTCATGAAAGTTTCTTCTCCTGCGCTTTGTTTCATCGGCTTCGCGGTATGTTTTTGTTTTGCTTCATTCTCGTTTTTCGAGGGCTGTTTCGCACTGTTCGCAGTACCGTTTTGGAAAACCCATTTTATCTCGCCGAGCGACCCCCATGGCTATTTTTAACATGCCGCTGGAATAAAGGAGGTTCTGACGGAATCAGTTGAAGTGTTGAAAGTTTTATCGTAGAAGTCCGTTTCGTTTGAAACAAGAAGTAAGCCAACGTTATTTTTTGGGAAATCGAACAAGATGTCATATGCGGATGGATTTTTATGAAACAAACCGGTAGAAGAATCTAATCATTAAAAAAAAAATCGAAAATTTCCAAACCACACAAAAATCACATTGCCTGGCAACACTGATTGTGCGAAGGACAGAGCGAGAAAGCGAAAAACCATTGTACGTGCGTATTGCTAGACGTTTGTGCATCATCTCGCCGCCGTCGGATGCACCATCGATCCGGCACACATGTTGGTGTACATGGAGCCGAGGAAGGGGATGGCATTGTGTAATTTCTTTGCATTTGTTTCGTTTCAAAAGAGAAGCAAAACGGAAAAATAACAACAACATGACGTGCGCAAAAAGGCAAAACGCACCGCCGGGCTGACGGAGTGGTGAATCAAAATCAGCCGTTCAAGGTCCTTTGGCTTACATTTCTCATTTTCGTACATGCAGAAGGTTTTTTTTATGTTTTGAACACCAACCAAAACGACAATTAGGTTTCGTGTCTACGCATGTAATGGTGTAGGTTTGGGACCTTCGGAAGCGTGCAGAAAAAAAACTCGCAACCGGATGGAGGGGTTAGAAAGTCAGGCTACGAGAAAAAGGCAGACCGACTGACAAGGCACCCCAAGGGTATCGAGGGGTTTAAACAAACGAACGTGACCACCTTGCGATAAGTGTCTTGATTTCTTTAATTAGCACATTTTCACAATATTTTTCAATTAAGCCGTTTTCACCGTCCACAATTTTTGCAGGACGGTAAACGAACGTTTAATTTTTGGAAACACGATGAAATTCAGCAGACTGTCAAAGCAGGCGATGATGACTTCCGTTGCACAAATAAAATGTAAACATCCTCTTTCCCTTCGCATCAAAATCTTCCCCTTTGCACTGTCCTATCCTCATGTCGCCGGGGACACACAACGCCATACCATTCCTGGGAAACATGGCAAAAAGGACGAACCGAACATTGAAAAGGAAAGAAAAAGAAAACCATCCAAGGCAGAGGGGAAGAAAATGGGTCCTCCGCGTTGCTAATGGATCTTGCGACACAAGGAGACAGCGGAGTGACGCCGTGCGATTAGAATGTACGCGTCGTACCGATGTTGATCACACGCCTTTCCCGTCTGCCTGTAGGAGCGTTTCGATTTTTTGTTCGATCGAAATCGCTTACACAATAGGCGCGATAGCAGGAGAAAATGCACCAGGCTGAAGGGTTTCTTATTGCCCGATTTTTCCAACCACTTCACTTCACACGGTCGCTGCTACACATTTCTATACCCACGGTTCTATTTCAGCCCGCCGCTTTCTTTCTCTTCCTTAGCCTCTTTCTCTTGCCAATGCTGCTTTTCCACTGGACACCGCGGGTTCGCAACGAAAAACTGCTACCACGTCGAGACGTTCGCTTCGACTCGAATTTCACTGGAATTGGTTTTTTTCGTGCCTCCGCTTTGCTGCCTTTTCGTGCGAGCGCAATACACTGAACACCAACACCGTGCACAAAACATTCGCGAGAATCGCGGGACAGGGGGATGAATTTATGGCACCGAAAAGCGGCAAAGGCTTCTTCTCAGCGCGATGCGCTCTCGTCGATGCCGTCGCGGGGGAACTAATTCGGGAAAGCGAAAAGTACTGCGGCACATGGGATGGAAGGTATGCAGCTTAGTTCGTAGAGAAGAGACACCTAGACCTTCCACAACTGCTGCAGCCGTGTACAGGCGAGGCTACGCGGCGGGGGTGGATCGCGGTGGCTTTTACCTTTTCGCTGCGTCTAATCCTTCCGTCTTGCGATGAAAGCAATGGCTCATCACACTTCAATCACAGCAAGTACCCCGCATTCGAGGGCGTGCAATCGCGCTGCATTTTTCAACAAATATTCAAACGGCTACACCAACCTTTGGATGACACGGCCTCGGGGAACAATTTGCGACGATTTGTTTTGGATACGACGCACGGGGAATCGAACGAATGCAAAATGGAGTACGACTGTCGGTCGGACAGCGCTTCAAGACGCTCTTTTTGTCTCTCTCTTCCTCTCGTCTCTCTTTCTTTCTCACACAACCGTTTTAAACATAAAGCGGCTGATGTAACCAACTCGCAAGTGGTTTTGTATTTTTCTGACTGATTGTTGCCAAAGATCATTCAAATGAAAGGTCATTCATTATAACCATTTTTACAAGAAAACGTTTTACAATCGTTTTAAGTTTTTTTTAAAAAATAACTGTGTGTGATAGAAAGAGATCGCTATAGTTCTCGCTTCGTAGCTGACTCAACTTTTGACAGTCCGACATTGTCGTAGACGTCAGTTCAAAAAGGTAGTTACCTAGATGAAACGTCGTCCATGAACGCGTATTTTCCCATTTTCATTGTTTTTAGTGCAATTTAGTTGTTCCTATCCTTTGGAGGTAGATAGTAGTTTTTAAGAATTTTTAAATTCAAGGCTTTTACTGAATTGCTGAATACATAAAAGATTTCGTCTAAACTCACCGGGTTCATCCTTATGGGTTCAGTGTACTTCAGTTAAGGATCGGATCGAACTCGAAGGTTGTGGTGCGAAATTCCCAACACTACTCGGTGGTGGTAGCA
This sequence comes from Anopheles sinensis, assembly GCA_000441895.2. Lineage (NCBI taxonomy): Eukaryota > Metazoa > Arthropoda > Insecta > Diptera > Culicidae > Anopheles > Anopheles sinensis. The sequence goes on along the minus strand of KE524783.1, from coordinate 107,386 downwards.
AAATAAGACGAGTTCTTGTTGCCGCTACGAAAAATTGTTTCTACAAGCTTTAAAACCCCATCCACAAGTTGAAAAACCATTGCAATCGTAGCACACGAGTGTCGTCATTCTGTTCCTTATATTTTCCAGCAAAGTTTCGCATTATTAGCTCGTTCGAAGGTGATTTTGGCGTAAGCCGGCTAGCAAGCTCTCTACCTACCAGTGTCATGGAGGCAGGCGAAGCTCAACTATTATTCGAGTTACGAAATATTGGGTGAGACATTGGAATGAAGGTGTGCATTTTGTTGCATGAAACATTAATGCAAGCTGTCCCATTCCTTTCCTAGGTACGAAGGTCCATTCCTGGATCAAAACTATGCATCGACAGCAATCCTAGCCGGGCCACAGAGTGGCGAATTTCAGGATGTCGTCATTTGGTTGACGGAAGAAATACGTGTGCTAGGTAAGCTGGACGAACGTGTCGGCAAAAGTGACGACTGTAGTTCGTTCATTCTCGAGCTGTCCGCGTTTTTGAAGGAGTTGACGTGTCCCTACGCTAACCTTACCTCGGGCCATGTGTCGGACCGTTTGCAAACGCTCGAGTCGAAGCTGCTCCTGTTGGACTACCTTATAAACGAGCTCATGGCATTCAAAATGCTCGAGTCGTTGAAACCGAAGGAAAAGTCGAACGTCATCACGCTGCACGAGTCACCGACCGCAGCGGCGCTGAAGGACATTTGCATTACGCTGGGAATGGGCAAACCGCCCAATAACGTCCCACCGAAGGCACTGTTTGAGCGGATAAACACCAGCCTGGACGAGGTAATCCGGAAGGCGGGTGAGAATCGTCTCAGCAAACCCCTGTTCAACCCGAAACAACGGTTGACTGCCGAGCAGTGGGCAAAGCTGGAGCGCCTGCAGAAAGAGCTCGACGATGAGTATGACCTGCGTCGGAAGATGCTTCTGACGCGACTCGACGTGACGATCCAGAGTTTCAAATGGTCGACACGCATCAAGGGCAAGGAGAATCTTATTTCCGAGCGGTACGCGGAAAAACGAAAAATTCTCGACACGCTCGAGGTGGGCGGCCGCGATACCGATGTGGCCGCACTGCTAGCGGCTAGAGAGACACTTGCCATCATCGAGAAAACGAGTAGCGCCTCGGTGCGAAAGAACACCAAAAGTAAAATACAGCGTCATATTATCGGGCGTGTCCCGGATCGCGGTGGACGTGCGTACGAACACAAAGCACCACCGCTGGAAATGCCCTCCTGGCAAAAGGAACGCAGCACTGGGGGTGGTGGAGGCGGCGGTGGTGGTGGTGGTCGTGGTGGATTTGGCGGTGGCAGGGTAGGTAAAAAGAAATCGAAACACCGATAAGTATCGTGGCATAATTTTTTAATTCTGTTTTTGATTTTAACTAAAACATACATTTGCCAACACTCGATTGGTGGATGGAATTTAGTAGATGTTGTAGTTTTTTTTCTCGTTTATTGTTTGAACAATTAACCTTTGTATGTAAGTTCTTTGAGAAAACCAAAGTAATGAGTATTTTAGAAAATATTCTGGTTGGTATTGTTTATTTAATTTCAATTTAATTATAATGTAAGCATGCAACTCTTTTCTTCTTTTTTCTTCACAAATGAGTTGTTTACAATGAGGCAAAATTGCTTGTGTATTTTCTTATTCATTCGCTTGTTATAGTTACACCTTTTACGGCATGGCTTTTAAAATATAGTACTGTCTTTTGCGACAAAATACTAGTATCCGTCAGCTATTCTTCTAAATGACAATTTTGATATCGCTTATCTATCCCTTTATCCGCTGCTTTCAAGTTGACAAATGAAAATGATAAGCGTTGACAACGCCAATGCTGTGAAAATCTATGCGTTTACGAGTTTTATTTGAAATGCACAATCCATTTTTAAAATGAATCCGTTAACACATTTTGCATTGATTTTATCATCATACATCATGTAACTTTTCACAAACTATCTGATTACAAATACTCTCTCTTCCTTGTGTTTTGCAATTCTTATGTCTCATGTCGGAGGTTCGATATCCGAATACTTTTCTAATGATTTAAATGTTCTATGTGCTTTCCTCAGGATGTTGGTGTATGTAAAAATGATAGAAAGACTAAAATATTGTACGATATGATAACCATCCAACGATAATGTTCCTTATGGTCTTGCATCATCGCAGGGAGGTCGTGGCGGAGGCGGTAACGCTGGTGGTGGCGGGGGATACCAGCAGCAGCATCAGCCACAGCACCAGCAGCAGACGAACTACTCTAACAAAGGCTACAATCAAGGAGGTGGTCAGAGCTACCACCAAGGCGGTCGGGGCGGATACAATCAAGGAGGAGTCGGTGGAAATGGCGTTGGTGGGTTCCATGGGGGCGGCGGTGGTCATAATCAAAACCGAGGAAGCCGTGTTCAAGGAGGATGGTCACAACCGCAGCAAGGTAATAGTCATTGGGAGGAGTTTGAAAAATATTTCTGTTGATTTCACATCCCGTTTGTTCTGGCCATTTTTAGATTACAATCACAGCGGCTACGGGTCGAGCTCGAGCCGCAGCAGCTATAGTGGAAGCGACCAGTATAGCAACAGTTCCGGAGGAAACCGAAGCAACTACGGTGATCACCACCGTGGTGGTGGTGGTGGTTATAGTGACCGCGGAGGAAACTACGGTGGTGGTGGAGACCGTGGAGGATACGGTGATCGTGGGGGAGGTTCTGCTTATGGTGACAATCGCAACAACTACGATAACGAGTACAACAACCGAGGCGGGGGCCGTGGCGGTGGTGGACGCTCCAACTACAATCGGGGTGGCGGTGGCCGACGTTAAAATACCAACTAGGATGTCTTCAAACAACGATTCTCATCTACGTTCCCCGTGCATTTTCATTTTCCTTTGTAGAGTACGTTAAGTCACGTGCGTAATTTAAAAGTTCCTTTTGAACTGAAACCGTTCACTAATTGAGTAGAGATCAGTGGTGTCACCTTTGCTGCAAGTTCAAGCTGCAGTTTAAAGAAAAACATCACGCTCCTGATCGCAACTTTAGCATTAAATAAAAATGTTACGGTCCTGTAATGAATACTTATTTGCTTTTTATTTTGTTTCCATTTGTTTTATCAAACAACGGCTATTACAAAATACCATTTCAAAATGACACTCCAACCGTTCCTAAAGGGATTAAACGTCAAACAGAAACAAACGTAAACAACGCGACGCTGTATGGTTTTAGTCGTAACTGGTGATAAACACAGAAGTTCTTGCAGAAAAGCGGTAGAATAACTGGAAATGGCCAATAAAATCGACCAAAAGGAGTACTTGAAGAAATATCTTTCTAACGACAAAGATAAAAAGAAAAAGAAGAAAAAGGAGAAGAAATCAGTGGCGAAGGCAAAGTAAGTGAGGATGCTCATTGTAGGATGTTTTGCGTTGCATTTGTTTAACTCATTTCGTTGGTACAGCGTACGGATCATCGACGATGATTTGGATTTATCGAAACTCCAGAGCTTCCAAGAGGATGAGGTGGATACGTTCGGCCTTGGGGAAGAGGCACCGCAGGTGGTTGGCATCATAGACGAGCGGCCGCCAGAGATGCGTGCCAAGGAGGACTTTGGCAGCAACAAGTGGAAAGTGGTAGCATCAACTGATGGGTTCGATACAACGCTAGAGGTGAAAGATGTTAGCAGACGTCAGGTTGGTTCGGAGATGAGTTTCAATATCGGTGATTCGAAGAACGCGACTAACTCCACCGGCTCTGGTAGGAGAAAGCGGAAAGATTCTGATGAAAGTCCTCCTCGCAGAAAGCCGCACGAGACCGGACAATCTAAAAGAGGCGCACGGCCCGATGATTCGGATGAAAGTCCTCCCAGAAAATCAAAGCATTCTGCGATGGATAGCAAAACGAATCGACGCAGCAATCGAGACGATTCGGATAACAGTCCACCGAGAAAATCTCGAACGCAAGATTCGGATACAAGCCCTCCCAGGAAGCATCGAGCTCAAGAAAAGAAATCAGAACGAGGGAGACAACGTCTAGATTCAGACGAAAGTCCTCCAAGAAGGCATCGAGCTGAAGAAAAGAAATCAGAACGAGGGAGACAACGTCAGGATTTAGACGAAAGTCCGCCAAGAAGGTCACGAAATGAGGAAAAGAAAGCAGAACGAGGAAGACAACGGCAGGATTCAGATGAAAGTCCTCCAAGAAGGCATCGGGCAGAAGAAAAGAAGTCTGAAGGAAGTAGACTTCGTCAGGATTCAGACGAAAGTCCTCCAAGAAGGCATCGAGCTGAAGAAAAGAAATCGGAACGAGGGAGACAGCGCCAGGATTTAGACGGAAGTCCGCCAAGAAGGTCACGAAATGAGGAAAAGAAAGCAGAACAAGGAAGACAACGTCAGGATTCAGACGAAAGTCCTCCAAGAAGGCATCGAGCAAAAGAAAAGAAGTCTGAAGGAAGTAGACTTCGTCAGGATTCAGACGAAAGTCCTCCAAGAAGGCATCGAACTGAAGGAAAGACATCAGAACGAGGGAGACAACGTCAGGATTCGGACGAAAGTCTTCCCAGAAGGTCACGAAATGAGGAAAAGAAATCGGAACGAGGGAGACAACGCCAGGATTCAGACGAAAGTCTTCCAAAAAGGCATCGTGCAGAGGGACAACAGTCGAACCGAAGCAGAAATCGTCAAGATTCAGATGAAAGTCCACCCAGAAAACAGCGCACGGAAGAAAAGAAATCGGACCGAAGCAGGCATCGTCAGGATTCAGATGAAAGCCCTCCAAGGCGTCACTCCGAGAAAGATTCGGACAAAAGGCGATCCAGGAACCCGGATGGTGATAATAAACGAAGTTCATCTCCTGGTCGCAAACGGCGAAGCGTTAGCGATGAAAATTTTAGACAGAGAAATAGAGCCGACAAACCTCCTTCTAGAGGTCCAAGAAATCGGCAAGATTCCGACGAAAGCCCACCCCGACGGGGAGAGTCCAAGCAGATGCAAAGCTATTCACGCCGTGAAACCGAAAGAAACGATCAACGCGGTCGTGGTGGACGTCGTGATTCGGATGAAAGTCCTCCTAGGCGTAAGCGGCGCGCGTCACCGGAAGCTCCGTCCCGCAGGAGTCCTCAAAAATCAGTCCGAGGGAATTCACCCGGTTCATCGGTGCGCGTGAAACGGGAAAATAATCGATCTGATTCGGATGTCTCTCCACCGAGGCTCCCGGCAAGATCTGGTCGCCGCGATTCAGACGAAAGTCCACCAAGACGAAGCCGTGATACGTCCCGTGTCCATCCACCGGTGCGAATAAAAGAGGAACGGTTGTCGTCGAGTGATGATGAATCGGTTACGCGGGATGGTGCCAACGGAAGGATGACTAAGACGCTCGACGGGAAACAAGCCGGACTGCAGGACGCGAGGGCGTTGCGCGAGGAAAACGAAAAGCACAAACGCCGTGAGGCGGAAGCGTTCGAAAAGATGGCGGTGGAACACAGCGGACGTTTCGCGGAGACGGTGGTGCGGCAAAAGTCGGGTCGTCGAAAGGACATCGAGAAGGAGCTGCGTGAAGAGTTTGAAAAGCGTAAACACGAGGAAAAAAAGAAGGAAATCTACACCCGCTGGGGCAAAGGGTAAGTTTTGTTTCCGTTTTCCGTTTCGATTACGAGAATCGTTAGTACAACTTATCCTTTCCCGGTTTCAGAGTGAAGCAGGTGGAAGAATACAATGCACGGCTTCAGGAGGCCGCCCAGGAGATGGATAAACCGCTGGCCCGCTACGCCGACGATAAGGATCTGGATGAGCACCTGAAGCAACAGGAGCGCGACGGTGATCCGATGCTGGAGTACTTGCGTAGCAAGCGGAAGGAGGAAAACAGGAGGGCAGGCATCCCGGAAAAGCCTACGTATCAGGGTGCCTTTCCCGATAACCGTTTCGGCATACGACCGGGCTACCGGTGGGACGGTGTGGATCGATCGAACGGATTCGAGAAGCGCTGGTTCGAGACGACGAGCAAGAAGAAGGCCACCGAGGAAGAGGCGTACAAGTACAGCGTGGAAGATATGTGAACGGGTTGGCTGGAGGATGTTTGTTTTAACCATGGGACATCGAATAAATGGAGCCATTTTTCTTTCAATTTGTTCTTATAAACTAAAAGGTGTGTCTTCTTATGGACGTCATGGAGTGGTTTAAGAAAAATTATACACACATCCACATCAATTGGGATTTAAAGCTCAATGTAGTAATGCATTTATTTTGCCTATTGACAGTATTACATTCATGGCGGTGACGGTGACAATCGTCCTCCACGTCCGCGCACCATCTTACGATCGGATCTGCTCGCAGTTGATTGGGATACGGTAGTGTGAGATAAGAAAGGTCATTCCGATATTTGCCTACATTACTTCTTATTTACTTTTCGGACAGATAGCGGCACGTGAGTAAAAAGATGGAGAGAAATCCATTGCCTTTCCGGCATGCTTCAAACCAGGCTGTCTTGCAACCATGGCAACCTAACCGACGATTACTTCCTTTCCTCGGAACGGTTCGTCATGAACTTTTGAACAAGTTGTTGCGTAAAGGATTTTAATTGTTTTAAAATGGTAAGAAATGTGCGACCCTCTTACGAAAAATGTCAGAACATCCTTTTTTGTGTCCGTGATGGAATAATGCTTTCATTCAAACAACAACCGAGAGAAGCGCGTTCCATCGGAAAGGTTTCGCTCGCAGATCTGGAGCAAAATGAAAATGATGACACGGACAATGATCGGAGGTGCCGTAACGAGGTGCGGTCACGTTGCTGTACGGAGTAATCGGTTTGATTTTTGAGACTTGGTTTGTTTACGATTATTATTGAATAGAAATGAGTTCACCGCAGGCGCGATGGCCGTACGGTTGTTTAAATTTTCTTGTTTCAAAGTGTTGCAATATTATTAGCTTAAAGATTATTCTATGGGTTCTTTTACTGGGTTTTGGTTTTCGTTTTATCTTTTTATTTCTGTCTCGATTGAACCATCTCTTTAACCTGCCGCTACACGATCGCTCCCTTGCCCGTTCCAGTTTGTTTCCAATCTTTCAACCTTTTTCTTCCGTTGTTCTTTGGAGCAGCCGGCAGGATACTCTAACATGGTCACGCAGTAATTCTCAGCACTCTTGCGCGGTTTCGCACACAAGCATGTGCCACGCGGAAGGAGGAGCTAGTGTTCTATCCATTAGGTTTGATTCTCTAGTTTATTATATGTACTCGATTCGATAAAATCGATAAAATTTATAAAATCATAACAAGTGCAGTATCCGCTCGTTCGGGTGGTTGCCGTTTGTTTGCTTTCTGCTAGTTTGCTATCATCGTCAAACGTTTCACCATAGTATGCGATACTCGGCGTGGCTGCAGCACGTGCCAAAGGGTGTATTTCCGGGCACCAGACGGCCGGCACTGCAGCAGTTTGTGGCGGCATCAGCAGCAGGCAGGAGCAAAAGTAGCAACGTCGAATAGGAATGTCGTGGGTGAGGGTGGGGACCTCCAAAAACCAAAGCTCCCGGCCGGTCGCCGGCGAAGGGCAACGGCGCCCATCCAGCTCGCTCCCCGGCGGCGCTTAGTTTTCGTTCTCCTTCGGAATGTCCTTGCGCACCTTGTGCCCGCGGAACGAGGCCTGAATTTTGCTGGCCGCCTTGTGCAGCTCCGGATCGTCCATGTCGATGTCGAGCTCTTCGGCCACCTGGAAGCATGGGGTGCAAGAGAATACCATGTTAAAGCTCGTCGTTTCTTTTTCGTGACGCCGTCGCTTACCTTTTTGGTGATCTCATCAATGTCGACTTCCTTCTTCTCGTCTTCGCCCTTGGCTCCACCGGTCTTCCTGGACATGTGGCCACGGAAGCTGGCCTGAATGCGGGTTGCCGCGTGAGTCAGTTCTGCAAGGAAACATCAATCATCGTCGCAAAAAGAGAAAGAGAGATGATCAGAAAAAAAACATGCAAAATTCGATTTAGCCTCATTTCAAATGGAACAGAATTGATTGCAAGGCAGTCGACAACGGACCAACGAACGATGGTTAGGGAAATGTTTGCACCCCGTCCAGCCCGTCTGGCCATGCCGGTTTCCCCGTTTAGTGGCCTGTTTTGGGACGCCCACAAAAAAGGAAATTCACCGAATGAAATATCGTTAAATCAATTTCCATTTCCATTTGATGGATCTCCCGATGGAAATTTCATTACGATCGAACATTACATCGTGTCGACCACGTGCTACTGCTTCGAGCTATTTTGAGGCCTTCCTGCACTCGTCGGGCGGTGCATTGTTCGATGAACTGCAATGTCGGAACCCGAGAGTAATATGATTTTATAAAAAAAAAAAAAAATACCGAAATTCATCATCTGAGCTCGAAGGCTATTTTTGCGTACCATTTCTGATGCATCCAGTAATTAAATTCCAGCTTCTGGAAACGTCGATTTTTTTTACAAAGAGCAATAAACTAGGTCACGATATTAAATTGTTGAATAAAACTTTGCGAAAAAAATTACATCCAATAAAGCTTGCATTACTTATACATGGTTAAACAGATTTAAATCTCAAAGTTTGCATCGTTCTCATTAATTCATTGTTAATAGGTAAATTGAGGTCAGTGGGAAAATTTTTAAACTTGTTTTTTGTACAAAACATGTTTTTCTAGATTTATATTGAATCAAAAACAAAAGACGATAAATAAATGCACCTACAATAAACATTGATAATAATAAAGTTATCTGAAAAACACATATTTAAGAATGCAGTTCTATTATCAAATTTTTTTTATGAATGAAACATTATTGCAACAAGACGCTTTCTATGAAATCTCTTCAACAAAAGCATCTGCTTCAAGGAACGGTTAAACACGACATTGAGCCAAGTTTTCCTTTTAAAAACCATGTTCAATGAAAACATTGTCTGGAATACCGTACGTACATGTGCGATGTGCGATGGTACATACCACCACCACACAATGGAAGCTGCGACCGAACACTTGTTACGCCACGCGAGCCGGGTAACGATGGCTCGTTAAGCGTTTCCAATCGCTTCTCCAATTTCCACTTATTGATCACACAAACGACAACATCAAGAACGTCAACTGAAAAGCACACTTACGTACAGACGGGTGCGCCATTGCGAACCTTCCCCACCAGACGATCGAAACGGAGCAACCGAAAGCACTGGCCACCGTGTGCGTCAGCTCGTCTTTATGCGTACAATAAGGGGCTGGGATTATTTGAAAAGCGCTTTTAACGGTCGGTCACCGCGCGAAGACGGTTCCAATTTGAGGGGTTCGGTAAGAAATCGAACCGACTGAAGGGAACATATTTTGCACGACATCAAAACCAACGGTTTCCTCAGTGTAGCTATGGGTTAAGAATGTCGTTAAAATCCGAATGCAGCAGTGTTGGCTTCTTTTGAGTTTATTAAATTTATTGTAAATCAATAGTTTTCCACTTTTCAGCCCCTTTTTATTGCGTAGTAAAATTGTTTTATAAAAACGTAATTTTATTGAAAGTTATACCACTCCAAAGCAATATAAATTCTAGAGCAAAACCATTATTGTTTTCAGGGTAGTCATCCATCAATTCCATTAAGTCATTTTACAGTCGTATTTGAAGACACGTTCGTGCTCTTCTTGTGCATATATTTAAATAAAGACTTGATTCACACCCTGCTTTCTTTCTAGTGCAAGAAACAGTACTTGAGCGAAAAAAGCCATTATTCAAGTTTATCAACATTAAACGAAACATTTATTATTCTAAATGCTCTTTGTTTTCCTCAGAACTCTACCAAGATTCAGCAGCACTCTATCCATTGCCCTGAGGCACATTAAAAGAGTGAAAGGAGGAAAATAAGGACCAGAACGTACGATGCAACCCTAGAAAATGGTTTGTGTCTTAAAAACTGTTAAATATACGACCGGTGGACAATTTATTCGGTTGGTCAAAAACGAGAGACGAGACGATCGCTTTTTATAACAAAAAAAATCAAGAAGAATGCTTTCAACCAAACCAGAGTGGCATTGTGTTTTATCATCCACAACCGTGTTTCAAAAGAAACTGTCCTTCTGGCTCGAAGAAGAAAAGCCTTCTTCAAGTCTTCGGTTTGTTTCCTTCCAGAGAACTTCTTCGGTGTGTAAAGGTTGTATCGGTGGGTTTGATTTTTTGTTCGCGTTGACATCGGTCGAATGCTGGACGGGTCGGCATGGAAATTAGATTTTCCACCCAAACCATTGAAAAAACGCTTCTTCAGCCCCCTTTCACAACAGCGTTCGGTGTCGTTTCTTTTTAAGTGCGCTTTGTCCGGTTGGTGGTTCGTTTCCTTGTCCACTTGCGGCCGATGTGTGTGAGTCATCCGGTGTGTTGAGAAGATGAGAAATTTTGGGCTCTAAAATTTCGCACTTGGGCACGCAAAATCTCCCCTCAAAATGTTCACCGCTGAAGTTTCTTGGAAGAAGAACTGAGAACAATGTTGGTGCGAGAACCGAATAAAATGTCCCCAGGCCTGAACGTGTAACAAATGTTCGCTTCTAATGGCCCACTTTTTCTACGTCGAAATATTGCATCGGGGTAAGTGTGTGTTTGTGTGTGCGTAAGGAATGCGGTAAAAGTCGCCAGCGAACTAACCGAAACCGATTCCCGCAAAACTGGCAACTCAATTGCGGGCTTTACATAAATTTCACTTTGGCGAGAAAGTTTGCTTCTACCGGCGGTTGATTAAAACTTTCAAATACATTAAATGGCATGCAGATCGGCATGGTTGGGTTTTATTCGCCACTGCTGCTGAACGGTTCTCCCTCTTTTCTGTTTAAATAAAGCGGAAGCCGAATGAGGATTCTAAGAGTGAAGTTAACATTCCTAATTGGGTAGAAAAAATTAACGCCATGAGAGACTTACTAACGAAGAACTTAAATCGATGTATTGAATAAAAGATTCGTTTTATTTAACGAAAATAGTATCATATGAAATGTCGAATTAGTATCATATATTATTATGTTACATTATATACGAAAATAGTATCATAAAATAATATATAGTATCACATAAAATCGATGTTATTCATCAAAACTGTTCACAAAGTTTTGCCTTAGTAAATGTTTTATACGTGAATCATTGATCTAAATTCATCCAACTACAATAAAAAATATGTTTGTACAAGTAACTGAAGTTCTATTTATATTTTTTTATTTTTTTTTGCTTTTTATGTCATCTAAAAGCTTTCTTACAATAAAATAATAAAATATATACAAACCACCAGGCGCCTCCATTAATCGTGACCAGGGAGATGGTAATTAAATTTAACGACGAATTATCCGGTAAAAAGGAATAAATTATTGATTGAAAAGCTGCACATTGTCTGTTGGAGCAATTATGTCAAATTGTTTTGCATCCTCATGAGAATTCTCTCGCAGGAATAACCTGATCCTTGAACCTGATTAATGGACGTACGTGATATACCATTCCGTCAGTGCCGTGAACTTTTATCGCACGCAACTTTGGACAGAAATTTGGTAGCAAACTCATAGTTTAATATTATATTGTTGTGAGTTGCATCAGTTCTGTGCGATTGATAAATAAAATCCCGAATTTCGATCGAAAAAACATGGCAATACCCATCCCGAGCTTCCCATCGTTTACGAGGGACTTGAAAAACTAATGATGCCGTACACACTAAAGCCCCAAATTCGATGAAAATTGGTACTGTTAGCTCAAATGATTGGCTCGTAACGTATCGATTGGGGTGCGATAAAAGGCGATGCCGGTGAAACATGAAAAAAACGCCGAGTAAAGGAGAGAAAAATGAACACCTGAAAGTAGCTGCGAAGTTTATCGGCAATGGCGGGATTGCACGTCATTTCCGAATCTTTGCTTGGTTTATGAGGATTAAATTTCCTCGTTGCCGAACGGCATGGTATACTATTTCCTTTCGAAATCCTTGTCATTGCTTTCCTTTTTTACCGTTCATCCTCTGCTGACAGTTTCGCTTTTTTTTTAGTGGGCAAAGCTGGAGGCAAAGGCGTTTGGAAACCGCGCGTGGCATTGGCTGGTGAAAGCTTTACCATCCAGTAGCACGAACGAGCTCTTCTGGTGCGAAAGGCGAGTGAGTGAATCGAAATTAAATATTTACAATCGAGTGTAGGCACGTTCTGGTTTCCGACTGGCGGAAAGCCTATCCCGGACCGAGCCGAACCGGGATGAATGTTTTATTTACGGATTCGAATGCGCTCCGATTCATCGTTACTTTGGACAGGACTAGGCGGGGCAGTGTGAGAATGAGGAGAAGAGACCATCGTGATCAAGAATATGGGCAATAGTTTGTTGTGAAAGGATTGTTGGAAATCTGGACGGTACCGATGAAGCTATCGGGAAAGAACAGTTTTGCCGGAAAATGGTCTGATGTGTGCGCATGTTATCACAAAGATTGTATTTGGTTTGTGATGAGGATATAAAGAATTATGTTTGTGTAGAATGAGTTGGAAGATCATGTATATAAAGTTAGTTTCATTATTTTCTTGCGAAACGAGATTCATTCTTTATTTTGTTATTGAATTATCACTTCAATTTTTCATTGTGCTGCAATTTCTATACAATGTTTAATGACTTGGTAATAATAAGCATTGGTAGGTTACGAGCGCAAATATAAATAGTTATCTTGTAGTACATATCACAATAAATCAAGCTCCAATGCTCTATGCACCTCTTCCAAAAGGGTGGAAATAATTTGTCGAAAATATTAGCCTTCCAATTCATTGCCCACGAATAGCACAATCTATTCATGGCGGCCCTTAGGGACTCATGTTTATGCAACCATCGTGTTTTTTTCTGCTGCATCATAATAACGATGCAATGGATGCGGACATTTCATAAACAACCCTAAAGGCTCCAGAGCGAAGAAAGTACCCAACCAACCGGAATGCGTTGATAATAAGGCCTACAATTGAATTGCGCTACCAACGGCGTGGCAAACTGTTTCTTTTGCACACTTAAAAACCGGCTACTGGAGGTCGTTACGGTGCGCCACGTTGCCACGTCGGTAGGCGGCTAGTTTTCGGCATCTCTCGACCTGGAACACTATCGTCCCCGGCATGAAATTCAAGCATTGTTTGGCTGCCATTTCTGTTCGGTCGGTGGAGGATTTTCAATTAACTTCGTCCCAAGACATCGCCAATCTGTGGGCGATACCGGGGTAGGGCGAGAAAGATCGGGGAAAAGTTTTTTAATCTTGTCTGCTCTTGTCGAGATAAACTTGAAAGTTCACAAGTGCCAAAGCGAAGTTTACTCAGATGGTTGTCGTCTGTTGCGGAAGATGTTGGATGAGAAGTGGAGGAGGATGCAAGTGGCTATCATTTGCCTATATTCTGATGCTACGAAATGTTTGCTATGCAATCTAAGGCCAATCTGTATTGATCGTGTTGAACAAATGAGTTTGATGTGCACTAAGATGATGGGGATTGTAAGAATTATATGTGTTTTCATTTCAAATGATCATTCCTGTCAACTAAAAGTATTATATTTCGGGGTAATAGTTATAAAATTTATCCCAGAAAAATACTTTTAACCGGAATGTTTGTTAAATCGATTAATTATAAGAAATGTACAAACCACCAGGCGCCTCCATCAACCTAAGTAGACAGTTTTTCAGTCGAAAAATGCTGCTAAAACGCAATATTTTATCAATTACACCAAAGATAGTCATATCATGTTACAAAAACTCCAACAGTGAATCGAATTAACTGACCAAAAATGAAATAAATCAGGTTAATAAATCTATCGCTCGCTACTGAAGCAAAATCGGTCGGCCCTTCAGCAAGTCCGACTGGAGAAGAAAACCAAAACCAGTGCTAAGTTCATCGATTTTGTGCGTGAATGTGAAAATTTACCACCGAAAAAGGAAACACCGAACGGTTCCAAACCTGAAACTCTAAGCTACGCAAGCTGCCGGGCAATCGCTAGCAGACAGCACATCACAACCGAAACCGGGGTGGGGAAGAACAATAAACAACTAAAAACAATCGGAAAAATAACACACAGCACCGGAACAATGCGGCCGCTTTGGCCTGGCCGGAAGGCTGGCCGTAATTCCTTTAAGCCCCAAACTTCGGAAATGCGTAGCGCGGATTTATTTATTTATCGGTGTGTTATTCGGTTAGTCGGTTCAGCATTCCAATCCGACGTTGCTCTCGTGCGATCGGAAGGGCGGATTTGCCGGAAGCTTTACGAAGAAACGATGCGAAGTGAGGGAAAAAATAAAATCATTCCTGCAGCCATATAAACTGGAACGCCATCCGCACGGAACGCACTCGGCCCGGGAAGCGCAGTACATGTTACCACCGGTAGGTAGCAGGGTAAATAAATAATTCTAAAATCCAAAATTTAATGATACCGACCCGCGTTGGCGTCGGAGGAATGGCCAGCGGAGGGCATGGTTGGAGCCGATGCGGAAGGCTACCAAAATTCGGGCTTCGGATCGGATCGTAAAGTTTGATTAGTACAATGGTACATTTTACGGTTGGGTTGATAAAGTTCTTGTCTTATCGCTTCATTATTGTTCCTTTTTCTTGGTGAGCTTAAACCCGAACACAGCACGGATGAGCCGACCATCCAATTAACGGCATCAGCATCCGATTCGCCCGTACGCGCTGGAAAATTGATTTTCACTTCGTGCCTTCATCGAGATCGGTATCGTTTTCTTTCGATTTTCATAAAATAGCTTATTAATCCGCTGAGGCAAAACCGTGAACAACTCACGACGCATTCCTTCCACTAGAAGCCGGGAGGTGAACAAGCACTCCTCTTTTGCGCCCTGGTAACTTTCATCGCGAGTGTTAATTAGAGTGGCGCGTAATGCTGACGCAGCCTCGAAGCAATATGAGATACGATCACGAGGCCACACTGCGGCACTAGTTGACTTTTCGGAAGGAAGATTAATATTTGGCCCAGTGTGTACGACGTAAACAGCGAGCGTAAATATTTATCTTTGAGAAGGATTTGGTTGAAGAGAGCATGAGATGCGATGGTTCGTTGTTTCTATTGTTGAATGTTAAGTTTTATTTATTTTAATTAATTTGAACGGAAATTTATTACCTTATTCTTTGCACAAAGCTGATTACTGTGATTTACTAAATCAGATGGCTATCTAAAAACTAGCTACTGTCAATCATATGAAGTCTCTGTTTTTTCTGTAACTGTTAAAACTTATTTATTAAGTAAAGAGGACCGTTTTGAAGAAGATTTTCACAATTTTTTTATTATTGTAACATAGTTTCTTGCAAAGTGTCGCTTTCAGTTCGTGAAAATAGGCCCTTTGCAGCATCTATACAAAACTGTATAAGATTTTTTCAAAGAAAAAGCCATATACGATTTAATAGTCTTCATTTGGGTAATTTTTCAGGTTTCAACTTCCTATATGACAACTTAAACGCCTTAAAGTGTGCACACATTTGGTTAGAGTAAAGCTAAATTTCAAACACTCTTAAAAATTTTAAATTTACAATTCATTTTTGTATGCATTAATTGTCAACAATCATTGTTCATTGTACTATCATTGTCTTAAAAGTAACCTTCTCAAAACTAGAGATTCAACGTAACAAGGCTGCAGTTTTTGGGAGAAAAATAAATTTATAAATTATAAAATGCAAAAACATTTAAGCATTAACAAGCTGCAATTATATGGAGCATGGTTTAATAGTTTGTTTTTATCAGTTTTGTTCTAAACAAATATTAAAAAACCTGTTAAGGTTATGACATTAGTTTTGCATTCCCAAAAATGTTTTTCTGTTGAGCAATTCAGGTGAAACCACTTAAAAACAACAGCAACAACCCCGAGGCGCCGGGGCGATTTTCCGGAAAATGCAATTAACATTTCTCAAACATCAGAAGAGTGCTTGCTCTAACAACAATTACACCTTCCGACGAACAACACCGAAAGTGTAATCAAATTTTATTTCCTTCCCCAAAAACTTTCGCTTGGCAACTGTGCGAAAGTTTTCCGAAGAAATCTTACGCTAATTGCAGCACAAGTCTATGGAGAATACTCACGTTTCGATGAGTTTCACGGTCGGTAATCATCCTATCATGGACAAGGCTGTCTGCTTTGTCATTCCCTTTATATCTTGCTCTCTACCTCTTGCTTTCCCTCGCGTCATCAAAACATTGCCCTACTACCGTTGGTCTTCGTGACAAATGGCTTAGGATTTGCTTAATATTTCACTCGCTAGCGTTAACTGTCACTTCGTCCGAATCCAACAAACAGTGGCCCCGAGCAACGCAGTGAAAATGCGAAAACAACCCAACACTCAAACCCACTCGGAGGGTCGGGTTTTCGCCTGCCGTGGGGGAAGGTTGGTTTCTTGGTCCAAGGATTCTCGTTGCCATGATTAAATGATTAAATTTTTAAGAACTCCCTCCGCGGTCACCCGCGTTTCGCCATCGACCCACTGGAATGGGGAAGATGGAAAAGGAGCTGCCTGAGTTATGTGCCGGCGAAGGTGCATTCGCACCCGCGGAGCTACGAATGTTTTGTGGTGGAGGTTAAGGTTTTTGTTTGCGCTCGAGGGCTTCGTGGTTCGTGTCGAGGTTTGTGCGCGTGGTCGCCTGCTTGGATCTGGTCACGATTACACATCACATTTAATTAAGCTACAAAGCACTTCTGTGACAGCGCTGTCACTTGTGAGACCGACCGGTGGACGTCCGAGAATAAATGGTTACATTGCCTTTGATTAATTTACTCTTACCAGAGATGTTGGGAGACACCAGTAATTTATTTAATAATAAAAATCCAACCTGGTAAATCTTTTTCTGTTTTATAGTTGTAAAGCTGGAAATTGTTTAAGTTTTTTAACACCAAACATAAAACCTAGACGAACAGGTAATCTGCAAGTCGTTGGTCTTACTGCGAAGTCCGCGAGCAATGATCGCGCTGTTCGACATGTCCCGCTGTCTCTTCCGGGACTTACAGTCCACTGGGTAAACATTTACCTGCAGGCCACCCACCTGGCCACGTGCGTAGAAGTTGGTGGCCTTTTTAGTGCACGTGCTGTTTATCGTTACCGGTAGTGCGCGCACAGCGAACCCTCTTATATTTGCCGCAGGAGTCTAAAAGTGTCCCACGAGAGTACCTTCTCGCGATGTGTTTGCGCGGAAGATACTTTCCTTTTTTTTATTTCACCAAACAGCGGGGGCCTCGTGTTTACTGGAGTGTGGCGAAGAGGCGCACAATTGAGATACCACCGGTACAGTGCAGTCGTTTGCGATGATGGGGACAGTGAACTGGTTTTTTCCCGAGAAATGTTCCGGAAATGTGGCGGTAATATTAATGGTTCGCATAAAAAGATAAAAGCAATGAAACCGGAGCAAACTTTGCTTTTATTTTGTTTGTCCTGCATTTTTCTACTCAAAAGCTTCTTGGAGCATTGTGTCGAGGCAAACTACCAAGAAATAAATGGAAGGGGGAAGGAATGAAAAGAGGATTGAAAGAAGATTAAAAACGAGGATAAAATAATCGTCAGGATAAATTGGATCAGTTGCACCATCAGAGCTTTCCCATGCATTTGTCAAACTTTTTAAAACAAATCGTGTTTATCTATTTTTTTTTATTAAGAATTTCGTTCAACAAAAGCGAAACAACCCGTCTCATAACTTTATACTGTTAAGTATGGCAAACTAAGTAGACGAAGAATGAAAAACGGACCGCTCGACGCCAATCGCACCCGGAAGTGTCAGCCTGAGGGACGACTATCATATTTCATCCTCGCGTAGCAATATTAAATTGAAAACTGTTGACTTGACAGTGCCAGAAAAGCGTGAGCAAAAGTGCAAACGGACATAATAAAGTACAAGGGAGTCGGTACTGCCCAAGCGTTTTGGGCGTATGTCTTTGGGGGGAAAAGCAAAGCACAAAAAAAGCAAACCGAATTTCCATCGCGGAGTCGATGCTAGTGAAGGTCGGTGGGAAAAGTTGTCCAGTGCAGAAGTTTTTAATTTTCCACTTTTTCGGCCGATTTTGGGTCCCGGGCCACTCGGCGGTCATTATCTATTCAGAGGGTTAGCCTGTTAATTGTTTTTTCTCGGTGTTTCATAATTTTATCCACCGCCAACCGGTTTCGGTTGTTGGAATGTTTCAATTTTTTTAAGGAAGCAGTTTTCAATTGCTCTACTGATGGGTTAATTGATGCAAATGAATTGACTTTTGGAATATTAAACAATATGCTGAAGGTTTTGAGACGAATTTCTCTCAGATACACTTATTGCAAAATAGTTTAAATGACGCTTGTAGGTATGCTTCCAATTCTGTATAAAATTTCGGTGGATACAAATTTGACACCGTTGTTCAAGAAGATCACATGATTGTCAGAATATATTTTACCACACCGGTAAATGCAAAATTCGTTGAGCGAACGCTGATTTATGCAGCTGGCACGCAAACCGTTTGCGGTCGATTTGTGCTACCCGAAAATGTAAGCATACGGACGCGCCCATTCCGAAGGCTGCGCCTCGCGTTGGCAAGGATCAGTGACGGAGATGGAATTTGGTTAAATAAACACTTTCCATTCGACACTTTTACGAGGTGGCCTCGCGTGTGCGTGTTGCGGTGCAGTGCTTTGCTGTGGTGTGAAATCATATATGGCGAATGGTAAAATCCAAAACCCCTCAGGGGATGTTGAATATATTATCTGAAACACACACCAAACATGCTCCGCGTTGGTTCGTTGGTGGTTGCATTACGACGATTTAGCATTTCACGCACGCCAAAAATCGGTCGAGATTGATAAACGTGACGAGTGTTGATTTTCATCGAAAGCGGGTAAATTCAGTGCCACAATTTCGTTGATGGTTTCATGTAAAAACCAGGAACTCATATGCGTTTACGGTGTTCAATTGAAAGGAGAAAGGAGCTTTTGTGAAGCACGATTCTTAGTCGTTCAAATATGGAAAACAAATTAAAAGTGTTGTTTATGTTCATAAATCACGACACAATCACGTCTTGCGTGTTAAAAAGAAATAAGTAATCAATGTTTGGACCTCTAGGTAATCGCATGTTCATTTTAAATTAGTTACTCAACACTTTGGATTTAACTTTAAATTACATTTTCTTTGTAAAATTAAAGCAAACGGTGGAGAAAAATTGAAGTGCAAAAAACATATCACTTTTTTTAATAGGTCGTCACGAAAAAGTTTTCATAATCAAATTTACCTACAGAGACAAAATTGTGAACGATATGCAGCACGCAAAGATATCCTTACTAAGCCAAGTTTTTGTAACTTAGAAAAAGAGTAATCGAAATTTATGAAACAAATTAATATTTTCTAATAAAGGGTACATTATTTTGATACAATATACACCATATACTTTAATAATCATGCTATTGGGTGCAAATTTTGATTCAAATTGAAATTTTAGCAGAATTTATTTTTTCCTCTGCCAAGAGATAATTATTTATTATTTTTCATTAGGGCGAGTGCTCCTATAGTGGTGTGCATCAATAGTGGAGGTAGTGGAATAAAATCCTAGCTCTAAGAAGAAATAAATACAATATCGTTATTTGTACTAGTATGAAATGTTCCTTGCCCGTTTACGGAGTATTCAAAAGATAAACCTTTTTACTCCGTAATATATTAAGGCGCCAAAATTCATATTGACAATACAGATTGTACAAATATGCTAGATTTCTTAAGAATTGATCAGGAGTGCCATGATTTCATTAAGGCTATAAATCTCCGCAAAAAGCTTTGGTCTATATTACGGAATGTGTTGGTCTATGGTCAAGACAATGCATTGATCTGAGTTATTTGGCTTTTCTGTTAGAAATATGTTTCAAAAACAAATTACAGTAAAAATATATTCAGTATTTTCCAAGTTTTCTAAGTACTTCCACCAGCATGGGAACACGATACCTCCACTATAGAAATCATTAAAGGAAAATCCGGCTATGAAAAATTTTTTCGTGTTTTTACATGATAAACTGTAAAAATAGATGTTTTTCTGAAGAATAATGGTGATAAGATCATAATTGGTCAAAAATTTGTAAAATGTTCCGTCATTGTATATAAATAAAAATTGCATCATATTGTTAGTAACACGATTAAGTGCGCCACTATTGGTGCAGTTACCCTATTTGTTTCGTTTGTTTAGTTCGTCCCATATCACTTGTAACATTTTATCCATGTGCAAGCATATTGTTGACTGTTGTGAAGCAACAATAATCCGATTAGTTTCCTATTTTAAAGTATCCTTTGCTAAAGATTAAGTATAAATATTTTTCGCATATCACGATATAAACTTTTGCATCGATCAGAAAATACTCTTAACTGTGAAACATCATTTCAAAATGAACTCAATTGTGGCTGCAGCTGCAAAAGCTTACGTGTGCAACGAAAGTAGATGATATTCTGCATTCAAATCACCACTTTAGCGCTATTTATATCATTTGCTGAGCTGATTAAAACTGTTTTTACTGGGAAAGTTGAACCGCAAACACACAGTGCAACGCTGGCGAAAGGAAACCTCGGGCGAAGCGAACTGTTTGTACGGTACCGCAAAGCAAAACAGAAAGAAAAGCACTTCCCACAGATCGCGTAGCAACCGGGTAGCGTCTGCCATCGGGGAACTTTGTTGCTGGCTGGCGCCATCGCCGTGTCAAGTTGCCACATGTGCCCCCCGTGCACACGCCGCCAGATGAATAATGAAAGCAAAACATTACCAAACGGACGGTCCACGGCGATAGTGGTTGGGAAAACGGGGTTTTCTGAGAAAAGCAGTGCCATGTGTGGCTGGATGCTGTCTTGGTTTTCGACGCTTTTGCAATGAAGGAACAAAATTAAGGAGTAGAAAGGAGGTAATTTTGAGTTTCGCTTTTCCTTTAGCCCAAAACAAACACTACTCCGCTCTACTTATGTTTCTTTCGTGTTTGAGTTCTATTGCACAGGAAAGCTCATTTTTATTTCAAACTCACCAAGGTATGAGGTACCGTCAGAAATGAAATTTTGTTTGCTCGATGGCGTATCTAGGTCAGCGGAAGCCAAAGCTAACCCACTAGCAAACCGCATTATTATCGTGGTGTTCCTTCGTTCGTTTGTTTGTTTGTATGGTTAGAGATCGTCGTTTTCAACAATTATTCTTTCTTTGTGTTTTGCATACAAAACGAATCACTCCTAACGATGGTGCGGTGGAGGTGATTGAGGCAAAGAAAGGGAAAGTTTACGATGCTGCTCCGCGGAACGTGACTTTCGTGGGTTCATGATTTTTCCTCCGTTTTTGTTTAGTGGTAAATTAGGGAATAAGTTTTTTTGCTTACTTTGTAATTTTCGGGTGAACTTGAGAAGCACTGACATTTGCAGCCTCGTTATAAATTGGTAAAAAGACCTCACGTTATCATACGCAGTTGATTTACGTAGGCAAGACAGGCGAAAGGCTTAAGTTGGGCGTGTTGTTTTCGGATCGTTTGAGGATCGTTTGTGGTGTTATTGTATCCTTTGTTGCGTCACGTCATGTCGCACAATAGTTTCGCAGAGTGTGCTATTGTCAGTGTTAAGCCATTTCAATAGGAAAGCCATAGGTCTGCGACTGCATTGGGCAGATGAGCATTATGCAAAACCGCAGCCAACCGAGATGGGAAACAAGTGAAACAAATTGGAAAAGCGAGTGTGCGGTGCATTGTTAAAACCGGCCGTCTGTTAACCGGCCCAAAGACGATAGAGGGTGTTTTATGCTCTGCAATCGACTGGTGGAAACGGAATTGTATCCAATCGCATGGCAATAGGCACTCATCTACCACAATGTGCTTGTGCAGCAGTGTAAAGGTAGCTTAAGGGTTTTGAAAACGTTTCCTCTCGAAAGGATAAAGTTTCCTAGGGAGGTGAACAAAACCACTCCTCTGGAACCGAAACGTACCTACGAACGTACGAACGTGCGGACCAGTTCTGCCAAGTGGGCTGCTGACAGTCGACGACGAAACCAATTTATTAACGGCGGGTTGACCCGGGGCTGGATCAGTACAGCTAAGAGATCCGACACCGGTCGTTGAGTGGCTTTCAGGAAACTTTCCACAAGCGGCGGCGAAAACTGCTCGACGATAGTCGATAGCGAGAGTCTTTTCGGGGAAAATTTATCTTTTCCGAACGCAGAAGACCCACCGCATGGAGTCAGTTCATTCGCTGGGGAAGCTGTTGATAGAGTATATTTAATAGGGGTCAGTATTTTAAGCAGGTGAAAAGTTGCGGTTGCTACGATGTGGAGGTGGCTGACCGTGAGAGGAAGCACCGGACGTGAATTATTGTTTCTGCACACTATCAGCACACAAGCTTATGAGATCAGTATCATTTTGTGAGAATAGATAGCTTCAAGACTGATCAACGTTTTAATAAATGACAATGTTGAACAGGTATTAAGCTAGCGTTTTTTGTTATTAAACGTTATTAAACGAGCCTTCCACTACATTTAATAAAAATAATTTTATATTTGTTTGAAATGTTTATCTGTTTACAAAAAAACAACTAATGGTAACAGAAATTCTGCTTGCTAGTAGTTTTAAAACTAGAAAAGTTAAGTATTAAAAAATTAAAATTGTCGTTAAGTAAATTTGAAACCAACCAACTTTGTCAATTGTTGGCAAAATATTTTTCTAAAAATCAATTCACACTCGAATATGCATAACAAGAAAATAAAAAAAATTCAAAATTTTTGTGGTTGCACGAACACGAAACCGCCAGAAAAAAA
Source organism: Anopheles sinensis (assembly GCA_000441895.2). Lineage (NCBI taxonomy): Eukaryota > Metazoa > Arthropoda > Insecta > Diptera > Culicidae > Anopheles > Anopheles sinensis. The sequence goes on along the minus strand of KE524783.1, from coordinate 84,683 downwards.
CGGAATTGGACTAGTTTGGCGTGCGACCGTGGGCGGTTTGTATTATTTTGAAAGAACGCAGTTTTTTTCTGGATACTAGAGAAATCTATACTAAAAAACATGAATAAACTTTCGTCGTTTTTCATTACTATCAATTACTTTCTTTAACGTTTACCCTGGTTAGTTTTGTAAGTTTTTCAAAGCAACAATATTTTACAGTACAGTTTGGTTTGTATAACTTATAGCAAAAGGGCAGGGCTCATAGGCCTCTAGATCAGTTTCGTTTCTTTCTTTTAGACTATTTTTATTATTTCAAGTGAAAATTAACTCTAATCTATTCACAGTAAGTTGTTCTGCAACAAAAATTCCTCAAGTTTCATTTTTTATAAATGAACGGATTCTAGCATCTTCTTTATGAGCAAATGATAGATACAATTTAAAGCCGATTGCCATTAAACGAGGCCCTTCTGAGATGAAGCATGACGATAAAGGAAAAATTAAAACGAGAAAAATATAAATAGGAAACAATCGAAATAACCAATTACCGGCGGGCTGATTGGCTATCGTGTGCTGCTGTTGCAGTTTTTTTTTGTCTCTGCCTTCATTTGTGGGTGGATTACGGAATAAAAATAATCACCTTGCGCGAACGATACACCCAGTCGTGTTTCCGTGTCGTTTTGTTTCATCGGTTGCTTTTTTTTTCTCTTTCGGTTCTGGAAAGCACGCCGTGCTTGACCGTAACTAATGATCATTCGCTCGTTTATTGTCTTCATCGTCCAGGCCATTCGGTCGAAAAAAGAAAAAAAAGAACTGTTTGCAGAAAAAAACGAACCGTTGGTGATACCAGGCGCGCAAGTGTTATTCCTTGGTACGGGGGAAAAATTATGAGCCAATTTGACGGCGCTTTGTTGCAACAATTATACACAATGGGAGCTCCCATTTTGCGGAGGCATCGTGATTTGAAGTTATACGCGTCCAGTTGCCCGGTGTGGCGGAACAATTGGGCCTGAAAGCAATCCGTGCCTGACACCTTGTGCCATCGGTGTCAGTCCATTGCCAGCGCAAGGCACCAAACTGCGTACCTTTGGGAAGGTGGTGGAAAACCCCCGGACTAAGGTGACTAAGCAGGGCCATAAGTTCTGCCGCTTTTATTATCCCTTATCAAGCCCTGGTCAATGTGTGCGGCATTAAGGAAAAGAGAAAAAAACACACACATACACAAGCGTGAGCTTCATTTCCACCCAAAACTGCTATTTGTTCTCCGTGCCTCGAACTCGGACCACTTGTTGTTTTGCACGTCCAAGCCACCGGAATCACGGGGTTCCGGAGGTAAAATGTGGCGAAATATTGTGCTAAATTGGCATCGTGGGCGCAAGGAGGTGATAAAAATTCATCTCACCATCTACCTGCTGGTGTTGAGGTGCCAGCGTCCATTTTGTGGCCTTCCAGGTGTCTGTATGTGTGTCTGAGAGAACCATATCGGTACGGTGAGAAAAACAAAACGCGACCCTTGAATATCTTTTTCTCCGCTTTTTGTTTGTTTGTTTGTGGTCCAGATTCGGACCGGTCAAAACTGCTGCCACCCGAGGTCCTTTTGGCATACCCTCAACTCCCCCTGCCAGCCCTCCTCACTCCATCCAGCATCCTTCGTTATGCGGAGGGTAAAAATGGTACATCCACAAACTCGGGACAACATGCACACGTTTCGACACACAATGGCCTTGTGTAAAAAGTGGAAGGAAATTCGGTGGAGAACTTGGTCCGCAGCGTGTTCTTGGGAAAACTACCATTACGGTCGGTCTTTGGGGTGCGATGGACACCGTTTGGGCCAAAGGAATCACCGTTCCGGGCTTTCGCACCAGTTTAGCCCCGGGCAAGACTTGGGATGCGTCGACTTCGTCTTTCACCCAATTATCCTTAATGGAGGATATCAATTTTAATTAATATTCCATGTGGTGATATCGGAACCGGTCTGCCCACCGTGTTTCGCGTATGCAAACAAACGTCATGTAACACTCACAAACACAGACTCACAGGGGTTATGGTTTTTTTTACTTTTAGAACGAACTCTACAACGGAAGGAAAAACGAAAAAGGGACCATCGGGAGAGTGAACTGTACGCCACCACATCGTAATTATGTGGTCGAAAATGGCAGCCCAGTGACCCGCCATTGCTTATGCATGCGTGGCATTACCAAATGGTGCAAATGGTTCTTAAGGCCCGGGCAAGCCAGATGTCATGTAATTTTCAAGCAGCATTTAACGGCACCATCGTGAACCGTTACGGTCTCTGCTGGAAGCTCACTTTAAAGCGGAAATTATTTTTAAAGTTTCGTTCGCCCTCCATACTTCTTGTGTTTAACATTTTGAAAGATATGGTGAAGCTTTGAGGTTAGTTTAGCACGCAGAAAGTTTTTGTCAATAAAGTTACTTGACGGAATGGAGATTTGATGAAACTTAAAATAAGGTTTAACTTCTTGCTAAAATGGCTAATGCTGGAAATTGTAAAGCTATGTAGAAGGATAATAAGCTTTTCCTATAAAGTCTATTAAAGAAACGGTTTAACGATTTAAAGCAACCCATGTTGCCTCCTTAATTTTTCATTCCTTCCTAGCGCTGGCTTGTTCAACTCGCTATTGGATGTCTACTTTACAACCCTTTGCTTGAACATTTATCGACCAACAGCTAACATGGTGCACCGTCAATCATAATTCTGCACCAGAAACCCATCCCCCCCCCCCCCCTCCCCCCAATCACAAAAGCCAACCCAGCCCCAGGCGCCGTTTCGAGGCATTTCGGGCGAGGCGGCGTCTTACCTTCGTCATTCGGGTCGAATTCGGCCTCCAGCTCCTCCTTGGTCGGCTCCCGTTCCGTCTGCTGGTCCTGCTGCTTTTGCTGCCCCTGCGCACCCGTCACACCGTCGCCTTGCTTCATCTCTCTGCGCACTTTGTGGCCACGGAACGCTGCCTGGATCTTAGTGGCGGCTTGTTCGACTGCAGAGATAGAATGTAAAAAAAGACATAGAAATGGAACGAAAAAAGCAGGAATAAGTAACAAGAACAAGGCAGCGAGGCATAATGATTAAATATTATACACATTTATATTCCACCACGGCGGATGGGTAACGCGTTACCATAAAATATCCGGGAAGCGCCGTACTCGGAAGAAACAGTTTCCCTTCTCCAGTGAAGGAATTTCCAGAAAATATGTTGGACGATAAACAATGTGGATGCTTTTGGAACAAAACAATGCTATGAACTTTGGAAAACAATGGTAGCGTTCTGTTCCAGCTAAAATAAAACCCCCACGAGTAGCATGAAATTGGGTCAATTAAGGGAATTGAGCGATAGTAAACTGTTTTAAAATACGTCGGATCGAAGAGTATGATGTTTAAATAAAAAATATAGTGAATTTAATCATGATCCACTACAATGACTACTTATGTTGCACGTCCACCAGAAATATTGCTCCTGCAATGCCATCGAATATGTTTGCAAATGAATTATTCAAATTGCTATGCATACATCGAGACAGCTTTTTAATTACAACAAGGGGGCAAGGTCAACAACAAAAAATGTATATTTATGATGATCGACCGTAGAGTATCGTATCTTAATGAGGAGCTCATAAAGCTTTTCGAATGTTGATGAGATCGATCGCCTGAACAATTTATATAAAGGGAGTAAAATAAGCTTGAGTTAGTTGATTACCACTCGAAATGTTGTTTTTCCTTGGTTGTGAAGTGAGTTCGATAATCGAAAAAGAGAGTTATTTACATTAAGATTCAACATTTGACGATGCTTTCACTCAGAGATAGGAAAAACCTGAAACGGGTCAAATTATCTGCACTTGAACGTAAACCACGCTTTGATAAGGCGTTCGTCAAGTTGGCTTCTTCGAAAAAAATACTATCACAGCAGCCCATGGGAAAACTTTGCCAACAACTTTCCCAAATTGAACGGAAAACTTAAAAAAAAAGGTCTTGTTTGGGCGAAGGAAAGGTACGTAGAGAGAAGGAGAAGTTTTTGACCGACCACTGACGCGCAATAAATCATGCAGATTCTCGAATGTTGTTTCAGCTATGCCGGTGCCCTGCTGGTGTTTGCTTTGTGTAGTCCTCTTTTTCCAATACATTGGGCTTGTAAATAGATAAATATTGAATGTGTAGCCCTTGACGGGTATCTATACACCATTGGTATTGCCATCGGAGGGAGGTTACAAACCAACCTTAACAAGATCGTTGATCAGTTCGTGCTTCGAAGCTGCTAAGCTAAACAGCCGTTGTGAGGGTTGGTACTTCACCCTGCGTGGTTTTTGGTCCCTTTTTGGGTCATAGTATATTTTTAATTTAATAAAAACACACTCTCACGTGTCGTTTATCTACGACCATCATGTACTCAGCGGTTGATGTCTGCCGCCCATCGGAAACATTTCAATAATACCCGCCAGGTTGGTTTCAGCGCTGGGAAATGACATTAAATCGCAGGTGAAAAACACACACATCAATAAAGAAACCCCGCTGTGAGATAATAAAGGCATTCATCTTCTCCGCTCGACAAGCATTTTCCCAGCGCATCGTTCGACATTTGATGTCGTAAAATTTCACGGTTGGAAGTGGCTCCCCAAGGAGCTCGCATGTTACGGTTTGCGGCATTCAGTGTTACTACTTGTCATCGCCACCGTTTTCCACATTACGACTCTTTTTATTCGAAAAAGGTGAGATTTTATCTTTATTGCTTTTTGCTTAATTTGACATGGAAAGGGATAGAAATGTTTTATCACCATGCAAATAAAAATTTTATTAATTAAATTCTACAATGACTCTAATTCATTCTCGAGTTTGAATGACAGGAAATATACCTACATATTTTTTACAAAACATAGAGGTTCAGTTTATCCTTTAAAAATAAAACAAAAAATTCAGTGATGTCTATAAATTATAGATTCAATTGCCAACTATCAGCTGCCAATAAAAATGCGAAGTAATTTAATGATGACAGGAACATTCTCCAGTTGGCAATGAATTTACAAACAGCTATTTTAACTTTAATTTTAAGTGGATCACGAAGTGAGTTGTTCGTGTGTCTCTTAAAACTAATTATGACCGTGTGTATATTGTTGCGATAGTACCATCCATTTGGCAAACCTCCGTGCAGACAAAAACGATGCCCATTGCGACGCGCCCATTATCGTCAACTGCAACTGCGTTAATACATTTATTTTATGCTAATGAATGGCGTTGTATAAAATTTTCAATCGAGTAAAATCCGGCCACCTTCGCTGTTTAGTTTCGAACGTGCGCTCGACGGCGACGCACTCCTGCACCACCGGCGGAACTCAATCTGTTTTCCAAACTTTGTTCGGGTGCAAATTTGCCAACTACGGGCAGCTAGTTTGTGAGCTTCATTTGCATTTCAAATATTGCTTCCACAAAACGAAGGAAAAAAACACTGAAAACACGTACCGTTGAACGTGCAAAAGTGGTGTGTGAAATCACAGCACCGAACACTAATAGACAGCACATCGTCGTATTTCACGACGATTTTGTCGTTTTGCATAGTTTTCGCAGGAGAGCAGAACTGAATGGGATAAAAAGCGCACAACTCAACCGAAACCTGTCAGGCAAAGTTTGGATGGAGTTTGATCAGTTGGCATTCTGGGCGAGAAGAGTGAGTGTGTGTGTGTGTGTTGTTTTTTGCGTTGTTCACTTCTTCACCCTCGTGCAAAACTTAGCCCGGCAGCCTGAACCGGGCCGAAAATTCAATAAGAGGAAAATTTTGAATTTGTTTACCCCGTGGGTTTGTAAGATCATTTTTCGAACCATTCCTCACATTCCTCACCCCGGTTCTTTTCCAACCACTGCGCTCTCCGGAGACTTTCTTCTGCCTTTCCGTCGGTGGCTTCGAAAGACCTTCGTTTCATCCTTCGCACGTGCTTTTTGGAAAAGCA